>OY986044.1:9185773-9700773 GCA_963920215.1 Nineta flava | reverse complement strand
AATAATAATAATAATAATAATAATAATAATAATAATAATAAAATAATAATAATAATAATAATAATAATAATAATAATAATAATAATAATAATAATAATAATAATAATAATAATAATAATAATAATAATAATAATAATAATAATAATAATAATAATAATAATAATAATAATAATAATAATAATAATAATAATAATAATAATAATAATAATAATAATAATAATAATAATAATAATAATAATAATAATAATAATAATAATAATAATAATAATAATAATAATAATAATAATAATAATAATAATAATAAAATAATAATAATAATAACAATAATAATAATAATAATAATAATAATAATAATAATAATAATAATAATAATAAAATAATAATAATAATAATAATAATAATAATAATAATAATAATAATAATAATAATAATAATAATAATAATAATAATAATAATAATAATAATAATAATAATAATACATAATAATAATAATAATAATAATAATAATAATAATAATAATAATAATAATAATAATAATAATAATAATAATAATAATAATAATAATAATAATAATATAATAATAATAATAATAATAATAATAATAATAATAATAATAATAATAATATAATAATAATAATAATAATAATAATAATAATAATAATAATAATAATAATAATAATAATAATAATAATAATAATAATAATAATAATAATAATAATAATAATAATAATAATAATAAATAATAATAATAATAATAATAATAATAATAATAATAATAATAATAATAATAATAATAATAATAATAATAATAATAATAATAATAATAATAATAATATAATAATAATAATAATAATAATAATAATAATAATAATAATAATAATAATAATAATAATAATAATAATAATAATAATAATAATAATAATAATAATAATAATAATAATAATAATAATAATAATAATAATAATAATAATAATAATAATAATAATAATAATAATAATAATAATATAATAATAATAATAATAATAATAATAATAATAATAATAATAATAATAATAATAATAATAATAATAATAATAATAATAATAATAATAATAATAATAATAATAATAATAATAATAATAATAATAATAATAATAATAATAATAATAATAATAATAATAATAATAATAATAATAATAATAATAATAATAATAATAATAATAATAATAATAATAATAATAATAATAATAATAATAATAATAATAATAATAATAATAATAATACTAATAATAATAATAATAATAATAATAATAATAATAATAATAATAATAATAATAATAATAATAATAATAATAATAATAATAATAATAATAATAATAATAATAATAATAATAATAATAATAATAATAATAATAATAATAATTAATAATAATAATAATAATAATAATAATAATAATAATAATAATAATAATAATATAATAATAATAATAATAATAATAATAATAATAATAATAATAATAATAATAATAATAATATAATAATAATAATAATAATAATAATAATAATAATAATAATAATAATAATAATAATAATAATAATAATAATAATAATAATAATAATAATAATAATAATAATAATAATTAATAATAATAATAATAATAATAATAATAATAATAATATAATAATAATAATAATAATATAATAATAATAATAATAATAATAATAATATAATAATAATAATAATAATAATAATAATAATAATAATAATAATAATAATAATAATAATAATAATAATAATAATAATAATAATAATAATAATAATAATAATAATAATAATAATAATAATAATAATAATAATAATAATAATAATAATAATAATAATAATAATAATAATAATAATAATAATAATAATAATAATAATAATAATAATAATAATAATAATAATAATAATAATAATAATAATAATAATAATAATAATAATAATAATAATAATAATAATAATAATAATAATAATAATAATAATAATAATAATAATAATAATAATAATAATAATAATAATAATAATAATAATAATAATAATAATAATAATAATAATAATAATAATAATAATAATAATAATAATAATAATAATAATAATAATAATAATAATAATAATAATAATAATAATAATAATAATAATAATAATAATAATAATAATAATAATAATAATAATAATAATAATAATAATAATAATAATAATAATAATAATAATAATAATAATAATAATAATAATAATAATAATAATAATAATAATAATAATAATAATAATAATAATAATAATAATAATAATAATAATAATAATAATAATAATAATAATAATAATAATAATAATAATAATAATAATAATAATAATAATAATAATAATAATAATAATAATAATAATAATAATAATAATAATAATAATAATAATAATAATAATAATAATAATAATAATAATAATAATAATAATAATAATAATAATAATAATAATAATAATAATAATAATAATAATAATAATAATAATAATAATAATAATAATAATAATAATAATAATAATAATAATAATAATAATAATAATAATAATAATAATAATAATAATAATAATAATAATAATAATAATAATAATAATAATAATAATAATAATAATAATAATAATAATAATAATAATAATAATAATAATAATAATAATAATAATAATAATAATAATAATAATAATAATAATAATAATAATAATAATAATAATAATAATAATAATAATAATAATAATAATAATAATAATAATAATAATAATAATAATAATAATAATAATAATAATAATAATAATAATAATAATAATAATAATAATAATAATAATAATAATAATAATAATAATAATAATAATAATAATAATAATAATAATAATAATAATAATAATAATAATAATAATAATAATAATAATAATAATAATAATAATAATAATAATAATAATAATAATAATAATAATAATAATAATAATAATAATAATAATAATAATAATAATAATAATAATAATAATAATAATAATAATAATAATAATAATAATAATAATAATAATAATAATAATAATAATAATAATAATAATAATAATAATAATAATAATAATAATAATAATAATAATAATAATAATAATAATAATAATAATAATAATAATAATAATAATAATAATAATAATAATAATAATAATAATAATAATAATAATAATAATAATAATAATAATAATAATAATAATAATAATAATAATAATAATAATAATAATAATAATAATAATAATAATAATAATAATAATAATAATAATAATAATAATAATAATAATAATAATAATAATAATAATAATAATAATAATAATAATAATAATAATAATAATAATAATAATAATAATAATAATAATAATAATAATAATAATAATAATAATAATAATAATAATAATAATAATAATAATAATAATAATAATAATAATAATAATAATAATAATAATAATAATAATAATAATAATAATAATAATAATAATAATAATAATAATAATAATAATAATAATAATAATAATAATAATAATAATAATAATAATAATAATAATAATAATAATAATAATAATAATAATAATAATAATAATAATAATAATAATAATAATAATAATAATAATAATAATAATAATAATAATAATAATAATAATAATAATAATAATAATAATAATAATAATAATAATAATAATAATAATAATAATAATAATAATAATAATAATAATAATAATAATAATAATAATAATAATAATAATAATAATAATAATAATAATAATAATAATAATAATAATAATAATAATAATAATAATAATAATAATAATAATAATAATAATAATAATAATAATAATAAAATAATAATAATAATAATAATAATAATAATAATAATAATAATAATAATAATAATAATAATAATAATAATAATAATAATAATAATAATAATAATAATAATAATAATAATAATAATAATAATAATAATAATAATAATAATAATAATAATAATAATAATAATAATAATAATAATAATAATAATAATAATAATAATAATAATAATAATAATAATAATAATAATAATAATAATAATAATAATAATAATAATAATAATAATAATAATAATAATAATAATAATAATAATAATAATAATAATAATAATAATAATAATAATAATAATAATAATAATAATAATAATAATAATAATAATAATAATAATAATAATAATAATAATAATAATAATAATAATAATAATAATAATAATAATAATAATAATAATAATAATAATAATAATAATAATAATAATAATAATAATAATAATAATAATAATAATAATAATAATAATAATAATAATAATAATAATAATAATAATAATAATAATAATAATAATAATAATAATAATAATAATAATAATAATAATAATAATAATAATAATAATAATAATAATAATAATAATAATAATAATAATAATAATAATAATAATAATAATAATAATAATAATAATAATAATAATAATAATAATAATAATAATAATAATAATAATAATAATAATAATAATAATAATAATAATAATAATAATAAATAATAATAATAATAATAATAATAATAATAATAATAATAATAAATAATAATAATAATAATAATAATAATAATAATAATAATAATAATAATAATAATAATAATAATAATAATAATAATAATAATAATAATAATAATAATAATAATAATAATAATAATAATAATAATAATAATAATAATAATAATAATAATAATAATAATAATAATAATAATAATAATAATAATAATAATAATAATAATAATAATAATAATAATAATAATAATAATAATAATAATAATAATAATAATAATAATAATAATAATAATAATAATAATAATAATAATAATAATAATAATAATAATAATAATAATAATAATAATAATAATAATAATAATAATAATAATAATAATAATAATAATAATAATAATAATAATAATAATAATAATAATAATAATAATAATAATAATAATAATAATAATAATAATAATAATAATAATAATAATAATAATAATAATAATAATAATAATAATAATAATAATAATAATAATAATAATAATAATAATAATAATAATAATAATAATAATAATAATAATAATAATAATAATAATAATAATAATAATAATAATAATAATAATAATAATAATAATAATAATAATAATAATAATAATAATAATAATAATAATAATAATAATAATAATAATAATAATAATAATAATAATAATAATAATAATAATAATAATAATAATAATAATAATAATAATAATAATAATAATAATAATAATAATAATAATAATAATAATAATAATAATAATAATAATAATAATAATAATAATAATAATAATAATAATAATAATAATAATAATAATAATAATAATAATAATAATAATAATAATAATAATAATAATAATAATAATAATAATAATAATAATAATAATAATAATAATAATAATAATAATAATAATAATAATAATAATAATAATAATAATAATAATAATAATAATAATAATAATAATAATAATAATAATAATAATAATAATAATAATAATAATAATAATAATAATAATAATAATAATAATAATAATAATAATAATAATAATAATAATAATAATAATAATAATAATAATAATAATAATAATAATAATAATAATAATAATAATAATAATAATAATAATAATAATAATAATAATAATAATAATAATAATAATAATAATAATAATAATAATAATAATAATAATAATAATAATAATAATAATAATAATAATAATAATAATAATAATAATAATAATAATAATAATAATAATAATAATAATAATAATAATAATAATAATAATAATAATAATAATAATAATAATAATAATAATAATAATAATAATAATAATAATAATAATAATAATAATAATAATAATAATAATAATAATAATAATAATAATAATAATAATAATAATAATAATAATAATAATAATAATAATAATAATAATAATAATAATAATAATAATAATAATAATAATAATAATAATAATAATAATAATAATAATAATAATAATAATAATAATAATAATAATAATAATAATAATAATAATAATAATAATAATAATAATAATAATAATAATAATAATAATAATAATAATAATAATAATAATAATAATAATAATAATAATAATAATAATAATAATAATAATAATAATAATAATAATAATAATAATAATAATAATAATAATAATAATAATAATAATAATAATAATAATAATAATAATAATAATAATAATAATAATAATAATAATAATAATAATAATAATAATAATAATAATAATAATAATAATAATAATAATAATAATAATAATAATAATAATAATAATAATAATAATAATAATAATAATAATAATAATAATAATAATAATAATAATAATAATAATAATAATAATAATAATAATAATAATAATAATAATAATAATAATAATAATAATAATAATAATAATAATAATAATAATAATAATAATAATAATAATAATAATAATAATAATAATAATAATAATAATAATAATAATAATAATAATAATAATAATAATAATAATAATAATAATAATAATAATAATAATAATAATAATAATAATAATAATAATAATAATAATAATAATAATAATAATAATAATAATAATAATAATAATAATAATAATAATAATAATAATAATAATAATAATAATAATAATAATAATAATAATAATAATAATAATAATAATAATAATAATAATAATAATAATAATAATAATAATAATAATAATAATAATAATAATAATAATAATAATAATAATAATAATAATAATAATAATAATAATAATAATAATAATAATAATAATAATAATAATAATAATAATAATAATAATAATAATAATAATAATAATAATAATAATAATAATAATAATAATAATAATAATAATAATAATAATAATAATAATAATAATAATAATAATAATAATAATAATAATAATAATAATAATAATAATAATAATAATAATAATAATAATAATAATAATAATAATAATAATAATAATAATAATAATAATAATAATAATAATAATAATAATAATAATAATAATAATAATAATAATAATAATAATAATAATAATAATAATAATAATAATAATAATAATAATAATAATAATAATAATAATAATAATAATAATAATAATAATAATAATAATAATAATAATAATAATAATAATAATAATAATAATAATAATAATAATAATAATAATAATAATAATAATAATAATAATAATAATAATAATAATAATAATAATAATAATAATAATAATAATAATAATAATAATAATAATAATAATAATAATAATAATAATAATAATAATAATAATAATAATAATAATAATAATAATAATAATAATAATAATAATAATAATAATAATAATAATAATAATAATAATAATAATAATAATAATAATAATAATAATAATAATAATAATAATAATAATAATAATAATAATAATAATAATAATAATAATAATAATAATAATAATAATAATAATAATAATAATAATAATAATAATAATAATAATAATAATAATAATAATAATAATAATAATAATAATAATAATAATAATAATAATAATAATAATAATAATAATAATAATAATAATAATAATAATAATAATAATAATAATAATAATAATAATAATAATAATAATAATAATAATAATAATAATAATAATAATAATAATAATAATAATAATAATAATAATAATAATAATAATAATAATAATAATAATAATAATAATAATAATAATAATAATAATAATAATAATAATAATAATAATAATAATAATAATAATAATAATAATAATAATAATAATAATAATAATAATAATAATAATAATAATAATAATAATAATAATAATAATAATAATAATAATAATAATAATAATAATAATAATAATAATAATAATAATAATAATAATAATAATAATAATAATAATAATAATAATAATAATAATAATAATAATAATAATAATAATAATAATAATAATAATAATAATAATAATAATAATAATAATAATAATAATAATAATAATAATAATAATAATAATAATAATAATAATAATAATAATAATAATAATAATAATAATAATAATAATAATAATAATAATAATAATAATAATAATAATAATAATAATAATAATAATAATAATAATAATAATAATAATAATAATAATAATAATAATAATAATAATAATAATAATAATAATAATAATAATAATAATAATAATAATAATAATAATAATAATAATAATAATAATAATAATAATAATAATAATAATAATAATAATAATAATAATAATAATAATAATAATAATAATAATAATAATAATAATAATAATAATAATAATAATAATAATAATAATAATAATAATAATAATAATAATAATAATAATAATAATAATAATAATAATAATAATAATAATAATAATAATAATAATAATAATAATAATAATAATAATAATAATAATAATAATAATAATAATAATAATAATAATAATAATAATAATAATAATAATAATAATAATAATAATAATAATAATAATAATAATAATAATAATAATAATAATAATAATAATAATAATAATAATAATAATAATAATAATAATAATAATAATAATAATAATAATAATAATAATAATAATAATAATAATAATAATAATAATAATAATAATAATAATAATAATAATAATAATAATAATAATAATAATAATAATAATAATAATAATAATAATAATAATAATAATAATAATAATAATAATAATAATAATAATAATAATAATAATAATAATAATAATAATAATAATAATAATAATAATAATAATAATAATAATAATAATAATAATAATAATAATAATAATAATAATAATAATAATAATAATAATAATAATAATAATAATAATAATAATAATAATAATAATAATAATAATAATAATAATAATAATAATAATAATAATAATAATAATAATAATAATAATAATAATAATAATAATAATAATAATAATAATAATAATAATAATAATAATAATAATAATAATAATAATAATAATAATAATAATAATAATAATAATAATAATAATAATAATAATAATAATAATAATAATAATAATAATAATAATAATAATAATAATAATAATAATAATAATAATAATAATAATAATAATAATAATAATAATAATAATAATAATAATAATAATAATAATAATAATAATAATAATAATAATAATAATAATAATAATAATAATAATAATAATAATAATAATAATAATAATAATAATAATAATAATAATAATAATAATAATAATAATAATAATAATAATAATAATAATAATAATAATAATAATAATAATAATAATAATAATAATAATAATAATAATAATAATAATAATAATAATAATAATAATAATAATAATAATAATAATAATAATAATAATAATAATAATAATAATAATAATAATAATAATAATAATAATAATAATAATAATAATAATAATAATAATAATAATAATAATAATAATAATAATAATAATAATAATAATAATAATAATAATAATAATAATAATAATAATAATAATAATAATAATAATAATAATAATAATAATAATAATAATAATAATAATAATAATAATAATAATAATAATAATAATAATAATAATAATAATAATAATAATAATAATAATAATAATAATAATAATAATAATAATAATAATAATAATAATAATAATAATAATAATAATAATAATAATAATAATAATAATAATAATAATAATAATAATAATAATAATAATAATAATAATAATAATAATAATAATAATAATAATAATAATAATAATAATAATAATAATAATAATAATAATAATAATAATAATAATAATAATAATAATAATAATAATAATAATAATAATAATAATAATAATAATAATAATAATAATAATAATAATAATAATAATAATAATAATAATAATAATAATAATAATAATAATAATAATAATAATAATAATAATAATAATAATAATAATAATAATAATAATAATAATAATAATAATAATAATAATAATAATAATAATAATAATAATAATAATAAATAATAATAATAATAATAATAATAATAATAATAATAATAATAATAATAATAATAATAATAATAATAATAATAATAATAATAATAATAATAATAATAAATAATAATAATAATAATAATAATAATAATAATAATAATAATAATAAAGGTCTTTATTTAAATATTATACAAATAAGATACAATTATTAATAATAATTTTTCAGACATACTCTATGGTCATTGAAGACCGTCAGAGGAGTTGTCTTTTGAAGAAAAAAAAGCCACAAAGAAAAAGCAAGAAAGAAAAAAAAAACAGAAATACATATGCAAAATGAGAAAATGAATACATAAAATTAAAATAAAAAGAGAGAAAAAAAAAAAATAATAATAAGTTAATAAATTAACACAAAGTAACAAAATTCTGTTAATATCCATTTCGTGATTATATTATTAGGAAAGAGTGAAGGCATTGAAAATTTAAACACATGAAGCATGGTCTGCTCCCTATTAGAAGTTAAACTCAGATATCAGTTCAAATCTATATCTCCAGGCACTTGAGCAGTATTGTGCAAGCTTCATCCAATCTTTTCCATTTAGAAATTCCATAAAATCTTCAAAGCAAAGTATAGACTTTTTTAAATATTTGATACGGAATTCTGAGAGAATCGGACATGTTGCCACAAAATGGAGAACGGTTTCTTCTTCTAGAGTGTTACATAACGAGCAGGTTTTTATGTTTTGGCTATACGAATAACTATTAAGATATATTAACTCACCTCTAGCCTTGAGTATCCAACTGATCAGATTTGAATTAACATCGAGGTAAATAAAACTATTCGATGAATTCAACTGTTTATAAAGAGGGTGTTTAATACTATTCAATGCCCTCACTCTATACTCATTCATGATCACGTCACTTAAAGAGTTGATTATGTTCGACACTCTGATGGACCCATTAATTAGGTCATGGATATTAAACCCAGCTTTATTGCATAAGTTTTGGACATCATTGTAAAAGAACAGTTTTTTATCAATTATTTGCTTAATAAAAATATTAAGATATCGTCCAGGCGGTAAATTTATGCATCTTTTTATGTACTGTAAGTGAAGCTTAAAGGCAAATAAGAATACTGGAGATATGTTAGTTTCTAGATAAATAATAAAATCCGGTGTGTTACCAGGAAGATTAAAACATTTTTTTATGAATAGTTTCAAGACTTTCTCAATGTCATAAAATTTCTGAAAACCCCATACTTGAGCTCCATAGCATAAAATTGACCGTGTTATCGCATTAAAGATATTAAGCTTGGCGAGAAAAGGGATGCTCTTATTTAAGATTATATTGCTAAAAGAAAGGGTTGCAAATTTTGCACTTTCTGCTTTCTCCGTAAAGTGTTTGCCCAGAGACAAATTTGTAGATAGGGTAAGACCTAGATACTTATATTTGTTGACCACATCTATACTTTTACCTTTATAATACCATTTTTCATTTGAAGCAGACTTTCCCCCATTTCTAAAAATCATTATCTTAGATTTTTCTAAATTCAGTTGCATATTCCAAGTTTCACAGTAATTTTCTAAAGAGGTTATCATTTTCTGCATATTTAATCTGTCTGATGCTAATAAAACAAGATCATCCGCATAAGCCAACATTTTAATTCGGGTATTTTTGACATTAATCCCACCAACTAAATGAGTTTCCAAATCATTTATAAATAGAGAAAACAGTATGGGACTAAGAAGACAACCTTGTTTTAACCCCATAGATGTTTCAAAAGATGCTGTGAGACCTTGACGACACCATACCGAAGTAGAAGTTCTTTCGTAGACGTTTCTTAATGTATTAATAAATTTAGTGGATACGCCCATTGAAAAAGCTTATACCACAAAGAGTATCGGTCAATGCGGTCAAAGGCGGCTGAGAAATCCACGAAAAAGGCAAAGACTTTCTGACGCTTTTGGTTTAATCTTAATTTAATTAAGCTCATAAGAGAAAAAATATTATCAACAGTGGAATATTCTTTCCTAAAACCAGCCTGATATTCCCCTAATATATTGTATGTATTTTCCCATGTAATTATTCTATCTAAAAGGAGGCCTGTAAAAAGCTTACTAACAGCATTAGAAAATGATATGCCTCTATAATTTGCGACTTCATTTACCGACCCTTTTTTATGAATGGGAAAAATTATTGTTTCTTTAAAGTTACTTGGAATATTTGCTTTATCATATATGTAATTAAAGTAATCTACTAATATATCCAAGAACTTGTCAGAAGCATTTTTATAAAATTCATACGGTATACCATCGGGTCCTGGCGCTTTGTTACATTTTGCCCGATTAAGAACCATCAGTAATTCTGACTTCGAAAATGGTGCATCTAAAATGTCATCACTTGTTAATGGTTCCGCATATACCATTCTGGTCGAATCTAAAGGAGGACTTAATAGATTTTGAAAGTAACTGACGTAATCTGAAGCAGTTATGCATGTATTTGTATAAAAGTGCTTTGTTTTTAGACTTCTAACTAAATACCAAAAGTCTTTAGAGTCGTTAACTGTGTTAAATTTTTTTATCACAGTGTCTACATATTGCTTTTTCTTTAATTTGCATAAGTTTTTGTAATGTTTTGAGATATTTAAGTAAAAAGTTTTAATTGTAGAGGAATTTGTTTTTCTAAATATATGTAACAATTTAAACAAGTGTGCTCTAGTTTTGTGACATTCATCATCAAACCACTCTGATCTGTAGCTAGTTAGTTTATTTGAATAGTACATGTTATGTTTATAAGCAACCTTGTTTACTCTCATGATCAAGTTTTGTATACCAATCAAAGAGCTACCAATGCCTTCATCCAGAAATTGATCAATGTCCTTCCTGTAAGCCACCTTCAAGTGATCTTTCCACTTTAATTTTGGAAGCAGCGGGATAATCTTGTCACAATTGCTTCCCAAAGAATATTTTAGAATGATAGGAAAATGGTCAGAGAAATATTGCTGGTCCACCTCAAAGGAGAACACACTTGGCAGTAGGCTGGTGGTAACTGCACAGTAATCGATAACTGATGCACCGATATCCCTTAAAAATGTATACTCCCCATTAAGGTCACCCACTGTACGGCCGTTCAATAAAACGAGATTAAAATCTTCCAATAGAGATAAAAACCGCCTACCATTTGCATTAATGATATCATCCTTAGACTTTCTGTTAGGTTCTACATACTTAATATTTTCAGGAATGATTTGATTATTTCCGGTGGAGAATAATTTTTTTTAATACTCCACTGTATAAAAATTTATTATTGATATTTTTTCATATTTTTATTATTCAAAGAATTTATATAATTATTGCCTTATGCTAGTTGAGAATTTGCATAGTTTCAACAGGCATTTGCTTAGATTAGAAATGACTTGCGTATATCCAAGCTTACTTCAATATTTCAGCTCATATTTAAAATCAGTTTGAATTAATACTTCTTTCAGTTCAGTTACAGAAGGTACTTCGCTCAGTCTAATTACCAAAAGTATTTCTCTCAGTAGAGTCACACAAAAAAAATAGTTACAAAAATTAGTTGATTCACATCAATTAATTAGATGGTATTTAAAAATTTTATTTCTTCAATTTACAAGTTGAATATTTTTTTTATGGATTGTGCTGAAATATCGAATGGGCGAATTAATGGTTTCTATCTGATTGTATCTAAGTATATTTTTTTTTTTTGTATAATTTATTTAATTCACTATTCAAAAACTTGTGGTCTCTCAAACTTGTAACAATTCAATACACATTCAATACACACTTTTGGTGTACAATTTATATTTTATGTGAATATGCATTGACGTTTTCAATTTATATCTATATTGTTTGTATACGCTTGGTTTTTTTTTGGCCGTGTATTTTTTCTTTACAGAAGTGTAATGTCTCTTTATATATACAAGTATGTATCTGAATTAAATTTGTAATCCATATTTATATTTTGCAAATCAGACATATTTGAACATATTTTTTTTTACTGTAGTTTTCTTTTACTATAATTCAATTTAGCACATATTCACGTAATCTTTGTTTTAATAACTTGTACAACCAATGTTAGTGTTCTAAGGATAGTTGTACTATCGTGTATTACATTAGAAATTATTTATTTCAAATATATATTTTATTTTAAAATATATTTGTTTTGTTCCCGTTTTTGTACCTTTTATTTTTTTTTAGATTCGAATCACTTGTCGATAACTAAGACACTTACTGGATAGTAAAGATCTTACTACCTCTATATTATCTTTTTAAATGGGCCCAGCATTTATTGAAAGACTTTCGGTTCAACGTGTTTTTTTTTATATTTACGTGTATGGCATTAGTACCGATCGTTTTCTAATTTTCATAATTCCACATACAATACTCTGCTTTGGATTTTTTTTCTAAAGTACCGTATATTTAGTTTTCATTATTTTTTTTAAAAATACATCATAATAATTTTAATTAAAATTACTAATTAATTTAATTTCATCTTTATGAAAATAATTGATAATTCAATTATTTTCTATTCGGTGTTTAGTTTTTTATAAAGTGTGGTATATTTTTACATACACACTTAATTCAATTATTTTCTATAAAGTGTTTAGTTTTTTTTTTAAAAAAAAAAAAACTAAACACCATTTTTTTTTAAACTAAATACCCATTAATAAATTTTTTTTTTTATACACATATGGAAGCAGAGCAAATATCCATATGTGTCTTTTGTTTTCGATAGTTTTCACAAAGCTCGACTTGTGATTCTGAAATAAATTCTTTTTGAAAGTTGAAATGATTATAATTTTTCTTTATATTTATACATTTATATCTTTTACATTTTCTTTAATTCTATAATTATATTTAACTTAGTACTAATTTTTTTTCTCTTTCTTCTATTTTGTTTGTGGTTTAAATTTTTATTATGCCGAGAACAACTCGTAATACACCAGGTACCCCAGGAGATGACGATCCTCCAGCTGCACCAGATGACTTATTCATCACGCCTCATCAAGTATCAGCGGTTAACTTAGCGGCTATAACTACGCAGATGCAGACTACAGCTCAACAGTTCCATGCGTCAGTGCTGCACGTTTCGGATGTACAGCAACAAATACAACATCAAAGCAAACAGATAAGTAGCATTACCGATGCCTTGGCAACAATTACAACTACTCTATCAAATAATAAAAGTTCAAATCAATTAACTTCAAATTTTAGTTTTTTTGCAAAACCGAGTATTGATTCCTTTATAAATAAAATCACTATTCTGGACATTTCGGTTCCAGAAAATATTATACAGTTTATTGTCGATACTCAACATTTAGTTGATATTAATTTTTTACCTATAGACGTTCTTTTGAAATCTTTAATCAATAGGTGTGCTTCGAACGCACAAACATTTTGGTCTACTTGTTTGGCTGACTCTTTGTCTTGGCGAAATATTAAACATAATTTATTACAAGTTTATATTCCACCTTTAACTAAACAGATATTAATTGATAGATTAGTCCGGCGAAATCAACCTGACACTGAAAAATTTTCGACATTTGTTCCTTCAATAATAAAATTCGCGAACATCCTACTTAATGATTCATCTGAATCCGAAATCATACAAATTATTTTTGCTCATGCCAATAATTCTGTACTATCTATTCTTGGTTTATATCAAATTCCCGATACTTATAAAGATTTGTATCAACTAATCACTAAAATTGAAGAAATTCAAGCGCGAATAACTACAACACCCGTCAGTGTAAACGTTACTTCAATTCAAAATACGCATAATGACTCTAAATTTTTTTGTACCTTCTGTAAAGGTACTAAACACAATTTTAAATATTGTTTTAAAAGAAAGAAGCATAATATAAATGTTAGTACTACGGTTCCAAAAAACTCGCAATAGACCCCAAGTTTCTTATTAATGATGTTATTTTAAATTATACTATTTTACCCCTACAAACCATTTTCATTCAAGGTTATCCTTTATTAACACTTTTTGATTCCGGTGCTACTGTTAATGCTATTAAAACTGCGACTTTTAATAAGTTAAAAGCTAACAATAGAAACATCGTCACCGAATCAATTGATAAAACTATTTCTTTGCCGGGAAATAATTTTTTAAAATGTAATTTAACTGCGAAACTTCATTTTAAGTTGGCTAATTTTTCATGGACTCAAACTTTTTTTATAGTAGATTCATTACCGTTTGAGGTAATTTTAGGTGTTGCCACACTTAAAGATTGCAACATCATTTTGGACTTCTTTAAGTCGACGATCAAATTCTATTTTCATCCTAATGTTGAAATACCGTTTTCGGGTTTTTGTAATAATAATCGAATTATTAATACCATTGTCGAAGCGAAAGTAAATCTTAATAGCAAACAAACCAAAGTGTTGCAAACACTTCTTCAAAACTTTAAATCGATTTTTTCTGACGTTCCTGGTCTTGCCAAGGGTTTTGAATATAAAATTAAGTTAATCGATAACATTCCGGTTTGTAAAGCTCCTTACTATCTGGCACCCGATAAAGCCAAACTTTTGGACGAGCATGTTCAAGAGCTTGTTACACAAGGGGTACTTTCTCCTTCGAACTCTAATTATAGCTCACCCGTCTTCTTTGTTAAAAAGAAAGACGATTCTTATCGGTTAGTCGCTGACTATAGGTTTGTTAACAAACATATAGAGTTTGATACGATGAGTTCAGCCAGTATGGCTCATATTTTCGCTAGCTTAGGTAATTCGAAAGTATTTACACTCCTCGACATGAAATCCAGTTTTCATCAGATAAAATTATCAGATGACTCGAAACATGTCACCGCGATCGTCACACAATATGGTCTGTTTGAGTACAATACCATGCCTTTCGGGCTAAAGGTGGCTAGTCAATCATTAGCTCGTTTTTTAAATTCCAGTCTCGCAGAATTTCGTCATAAATTTCTTCTTATTTATTATGACGATTTAATTGTACATTCACCCGACATTGAATCACATTTAAATCACCTGAATCTCTTGTTCACTAAAATAAAGTCTATCGGTATCACTATTAATCCTTCTAAGGCTCGATTTTGTATGTCGAGGGTACGTTTGTTGGGTAGCGTAATATCCGCTGAGGGACGCTTTATAGACCCTATTAAGGTGCAAGCAATCAACGACATGCCAACTCCAAAAAACGTCAAAGAAGTTATGCGTCTAGTTGGGGCTGCGGCTTTTTACTCCCGCTATATTCCCATGTTCAGTCAGATTGTAGCTCCGTTAAACGATTTAAAAAAGAAAGGTGTAAGGTTCAAAATTACTAAGGTTCATCTTGATGCAATCTCTACTTTAAAAAAATCTTTAGTAAGTGCGCCTGTCTTAAAACATCCTAATTTTGACAAACCTTTTGTGCTACAAACTGACGGATCAGCTACTGGTCTGGGCGCGGTATTACTTCAAAAGTATGATGACGGTTTGCACCCCATTATGTACTGTTCTCGAAAGTTGAATCCAGCCGAATTAAAATATAACAGTCATGAATTAGAACTTCTCGCAGTAGTGACGGCCCTAGATAAATTTAAAGATTTTTTAACCGACCGCAAGTTTACTCTACAGACTGATTGCAGGTCGTTATTGTGGATTTTTAATACCCCCAATAAATTTAATAAATTATCTAGGTGGATCCTTAAAATTTCGAGATATGACTTTACTCCGGAACATATTAAGGGCAAATTGAACAATATGGCCGATTTTCTATCTAGGTTATACGAAACTGACCATTTAATAGTGAACAAATTTTCTGATTCAAATCAAGATTCAGGCAAAAATTTCATTAAAGTTAAAGAGTTGCATAGCAATGATCCAGGTTATGCAAACCTTTTAAAAAAGATAACCAATACTTTGGATCAAACTGACTTAGAATCGGTGAATGAAGAAATCAGGAACAATGCGCAACTGAACTTTATTAACGTTTTAGCTAATACAAATTTTGATTACCTTTCTATTAAAAACGAGCAACGTAACTCTCCCGAATGTAAAATCATTTATCAAAACCTTAAGGCTCAGATGAATGTCCCTAATTTTTGCATAAAGGATGGGTTAATTTATAAGTTCGTCGGAAGGAATCGACTAAAACGTATATTTTTACCAGATAATTTACTCGATTACGTTCTTCGATATTATCATGATTCCAAGTATGCTGCGCATAATTCAGTAATTAAAACATTCCGTGAAATTAGTAAAATTTTTTACTACAAAAACCTCTATTCAAAAGTAAGGGACTATGTCAGAACCTGTAAAGTGTGCCAGGCTATAAGGCCATATACACGTAACGATAAGGTTCAGTTGAGTAGTTCCGTGCCGGAGTATACCCTACATACTTTGTACGTCGACTTTATCGGTCCTATTATTAGATCAAGTGAAGGTTTTAAATATATTTTTTCTGTTGTAGATGGATTTTCAAAATTTGCTTTCGCCTTTCCATGTAAAAGGCAGACCAGTGACGTTGCCATTTCACTGATACAGAAGATTTTCCTGCAAAATGGATATCCGACGGTTGTTGTAGCCGACAACGGACCAGCCTTTGCGTCGATCAAGTGGAAAACCTTCTTATTTAATAATGGTATTAGAGCTGCCTACTGTTCGAGCTATACACCATCTTCGAACAAGAGCGAGTGCCTCAATCGACAGATAAAATATAATTTAGGATGCATTCTCAAAGAATATTCTGTACAACATAAAAATTGGTCTAAGTTTTTGAGTTTTGTAATTTTCAATTACAATAACTCCTACAAAAATACAATCGACTCAACACCAGCTGAAGTTTATTTTGGTAGAAAGTTATTGACGCCGTTTGTGATTATAAACGAATTAACTGAGTTAATCACGAGTTCTGCTAAACCATCACAAGCACATATACAAGATGCGTTAAAGATTGCTCACCAACAACGAGTCAATCAAACTTTAAATAAACCAACGCTGTCTAAATATAAAGTGGGTCAATTGGTTATGGTTAAAAACTTGGCCCCGAATATGAACAAGAATATTGCACCTAAATTCGCTTCAAAATTTAATGGACCGTACAAGATAATAAAGTTCACTACACCAACTTCAGTTAGGCTAAAAGCTCCAAAATCCAATAAGAAAACCTTCGGCATGTCGATATACAACATTCGGCCATACTATCTCAGAGGATATCAAGGGAATGGTAACGTTACTGCATCCTAATTAAACATCTAAATGTGTTTAAATCTTCACGTCTAATCCACATTTGTAAGATTTTTCATTCATCTATTCATGTCATTCTTGGTTTAATATTTTCCAATTAGCATGTCGCTAATTTTTTTGGCCCCCTGGAGTGGAGAATAATTTTTTTTAATACTCCACTGTATAAAAATTTATTATTGATATTTTTTCATATTTTTATTATTCAAAGAATTTATATAATTATTGCCTTATGCTAGTTGAGAATTTGCATAGTTTCAACAGGCATTTGCTTAGATTAGAAATGACTTGCGTATATCCAAGCTTACTTCAATATTTCAGCTCATATTTAAAATCAGTTTGAATTAATACTTCTTTCAGTTCAGTTACAGAAGGTACTTCGCTCAGTCTAATTACCAAAAGTATTTCTCTCAGTAGAGTCACACAAAAAAAATAGTTACAAAAATTAGTTGATTCACATCAATTAATTAGATGGTATTTAAAAATTTTATTTCTTCAATTTACAAGTTGAATATTTTTTTTATGGATTGTGCTGAAATATCGAATGGGCGAATTAATGGTTTCTATCTGATTGTATCTAAGTATATTTTTTTTTTTGTATAATTTATTTAATTCACTATTCAAAAACTTGTGGTCTCTCAAACTTGTAACAATTCAATACACATTCAATACACACTTTTGGTGTACAATTTATATTTTATGTGAATATGCATTGACGTTTTCAATTTATATCTATATTGTTTGTATACGCTTGGTTTTTTTTTGGCCGTGTATTTTTTCTTTACAGAAGTGTAATGTCTCTTTATATATACAAGTATGTATCTGAATTAAATTTGTAATCCATATTTATATTTTGCAAATCAGACATATTTGAACATATTTTTTTTTACTGTAGTTTTCTTTTACTATAATTCAATTTAGCACATATTCACGTAATCTTTGTTTTAATAACTTGTACAACCAATGTTAGTGTTCTAAGGATAGTTGTACTATCGTGTATTACATTAGAAATTATTTATTTCAAATATATATTTTATTTTAAAATATATTTGTTTTGTTCCCGTTTTTGTACCTTTTATTTTTTTTTAGATTCGAATCACTTGTCGATAACTAAGACACTTACTGGATAGTAAAGATCTTACTACCTCTATATTATCTTTTTAAATGGGCCCAGCATTTATTGAAAGACTTTCGGTTCAACGTGTTTTTTTTTATATTTACGTGTATGGCATTAGTACCGATCGTTTTCTAATTTTCATAATTCCACATACAATACTCTGCTTTGGATTTTTTTTCTAAAGTACCGTATATTTAGTTTTCATTATTTTTTTTAAAAATACATCATAATAATTTTAATTAAAATTACTAATTAATTTAATTTCATCTTTATGAAAATAATTGATAATTCAATTATTTTCTATTCGGTGTTTAGTTTTTTATAAAGTGTGGTATATTTTTACATACACACATACTTCAATTATTTTTCTATAAAGTGTTTAGTTTTTTTTTTTAAAAAAAAACTAAACACCATTTTTTTTTAAACTAAATACCCATTAATTAATTTTTTTTTATACACACCGGTTCTGCAATTGAAATCCCCTATTAGTATAAAGTTTAGGTTTTGTTGGTTTGAGATTAGTTCGTATAGCCCTTGAAAATCATCTTGCCAACGGTTGCAATTTAAGTACACTGGTACTATATAAAGTGAAATTTCTTCTGTTTTGAATTCAATAACCATACGACCAGAAAGATTCCTAAACTTAGCAACTTTTTTGTGAAGTAAATCTTTTTTAATTCCAAAAACAAAACCTCCGCTAGCCCTACCAAACCTAGATTCTTTAATTGCCTGTACAAATTCCAGTTGATAATCAGGGTACATTTTATTAAGCTCAATATTTATATTTTCTTCGACCAAAAAAGTTTCAAATAATAAAAATATATCAAATCTATTTAAATAGTCTCTGAATTCTAAATTGCATAATTTACTTTTAATACCGGAAATATTATATCCTAATATATTACAATAAGCTATGTTCTGTGTGTCGTTGTCGCTTTTACTAGTTCTTGAATCAGTTTGTTGGCAGGGTTGATTGTTGTGATGGCTGAGCAGATTGAGTTGACGTAGAGCCACTTCGGGAGCGAAAGTAATTCTGTATTCACCTATTCCTGAACTGCTTAATTTACGTGAAATTTTTCTCTTTTTCTTCGAGTTATCTTCTTCTGAGTTAAAAGAGTTTTCAATGACTTTATTTGATTCTTCTCCCATTGTCGAGGTTGCCAGTTGCGACATGTGCTTAAACCTTCCATCTATGATAAGCCCATTTCTTCTCATCTGGCAAACCGGCCCTGACTCTGTTAGTTGAGTGTACATCTTCCTCATTTCCCTATATTGCTGTTGGGCCTCTTTATCTCTATCCTCCGATACAGATATTTTAGTACCTTTCAGCTTTCTTGCATTTTGTAGCACTTTTCTTTTATTAATGTTAGTTGTAAAGGACACAACCACCGGTCTAATTCTCCCAACTGATCTTCCAATTCGACGCGCATAATTCAAATGATCCTTTTTTATGTCAATTTCCAATATTTTGTCGAACAGATCCAGCATTGTGTTCTCTAGATTTTCATAGCTTTCCGTAGAAGATTCCTGAATCCCAAAAAATATCAAATTATTTTGTCTTCGAACAGATTCCAATAACTTTGCTTGTTGTGTTATCGTACTTTTGAGAACTTTATTTTCATTTTCCAATATTTCATATTTTTTATTATATTCTTCCAGAATTAGCGGGATATTAAGGTTGTTAATTTCTCTCCTAATAATTGTTTCCATTTCAATTTTCATTTCAGTTTTGAAATTTTTAAACAATTCAGCTATTTCAGATAAATTATCAGCCATAATTTAAACAATACTTGTTCGATTTAATTAATGCCACTAAACACACAATATGTTAACGGATGTTCAGTTCAGTATTAGATTTTATAATCTAATATAGATTTTAAGTTGTTTATAGAATTACACAGAAGGTTTTAAAGACGTATGAATTAGAAATAAAAACAAAACAAGAAAAAAGCAAATAAGACAAAAATTTAAACAAATAAATAAATAAAAAGCCTAAAAGCACAGCTTGGATTCGATCACCCTACTCAGTAAATTTTATTTTTTCAAGTCCACCGTGCTACACACTTTGCTACTAGCTTGACGAAATAAATTATGAAATTTTAACATGAATGACAATTTATACGACTATAATTTTCATGTTTTGAAGTTGAAAGATGAAATTAGGTTAGATGTTCATAAAATTAATTTTAACACAAAAAAAAAGTATTTTAAATATTTCAAATCACCGTTATTAACCAAAATGACACCGACACTGTACCACAATACGTCTTTAAACCAATAATAGTGATTTTGACACCAGATTTGAAACAGTTTTGGAGATAATACGACAAAACACCGCGTTTATGTTTTTTCCTTTAAATTAAATTGTTGAAAATATATATATATATATATATATATATATATATATATATATATATATATATATTTGATTGATTGATTGATTAATATCGCGGTAAAAACTATTGCACTTCGACCCTATGGTCCATTGTGCTCCCCCTTCTACCTCAGTCTGACAAGACTCGCTTCTCCCATATGTTGGCATTAGCCTGGAGCTTGCTTATCAGGTCCTCCCGAAGGTTCATATATTTGGAGTGAGATGCACCGAATATCCTGTATCTGCTGTAACCCAGAGGTTCGCAGTCAAAGATTATGTGGTTGGATGTTTCCTCCTCCTCGCCACACAATCAGCACACAATGGAGCCGTTATGGAGTCCCATTGTGTGCAGATGCTTCCGCATGGGATAATACCCGGTAATGAACCCGATAACCTTTCGCAGTTGCATCCTGCTCTTGGTTGCACTCTAAGCAGTATCTTCCCGAGCTCTTGGCGCGGTACTTTTTCCCAGTGATCACGGTGTTTAGCATTTGACCACTCCTTGATCACTTGTTTACATGCAGTCTTTGGAATTCCTAAAATAAGCTCTGGGCGTATGAATGGCATTCCGACTCCCTTCATTGCTAAGGCATCCGCTTTTTCGTTTCCTTCGAAACCACTGTGACCCGGCACCCAGATCAATTCAACATTGTTCCGCTTGCCAGTTTCATAATTTTCTCTAGACAATCCTTAACTACCGTTGAGGTGACCTCAGTTCCAGACAAGGCGTTTAAAGCAGCTTGACTGTCCACCAGAATGCATACGTTCTGTATGGCGTAGACTTCTTCTTGGAAGACCGTGGCATATTTCCCCAAGTTGAGGCTTATGTTTGCTTTTGGTCTCTCACTGTAGATTCCCGCCCCGGCCCCTTCTTCAGTTTTGGATCCGTCTGTATACCAGAGGATTCCTATCCAGAGGTTGGGTGGTTCTCCTTCCGACCACATGGCCCTATCACATACTACAGTGAAAGGTTTTGAGTAGGAGTATGTCTTGGGAAGTATATCTGTGCCCATTTCAAAGACGGGATCTGAGATAATTGATGTTCCCACGATACTTGCATGTCCAACCTGATTTTTATTAATCCAGTTGTTATTGCAAGACAATCTATAGGCGTTGGATCTCACTTTAGATGCCAGTCTCTGTATCCTGGACAGTTCTTTGCACGCAGTTATCTGCTTAACTTTTGGTCACCACACTAGAGCAGCATAGGTTATAATGGGCCTGACTACTGTTGTGTAAATCCAGTGGATCTTTTTGGGTTTTAGACGCCAGACTTTTCCACATGCTCTCTTGCAAAGCATGAGAGAAGATTTGCTCTTATTTTTATTATATATTTCAGATGAGGGTTCCACGTTAGTTTGGAGTCCAGCATTACTCCCAAGAACTTGGCTTCCCTTGTGATCTGTAGTCTTTCAACGAAGAGGATTGGTGGCTTTATGTTATCCACCTTCCTTTTACGTGTCAATGGAATAAGTGCGGTCTTACCAGGGTTAATTTTCAATCCCTGATTGATACACCATTCCTGTGCGATTCTAAGAGCGTTTTGCATAAGCTCCGAGATTGTGCCTTCACAGGGTCCCTGAATTGCAATTACAATGTCGTCCGCGTAACCCTGTGTGTAGTATCCATTTTGGTTGAGGTTTGTCAGTAAGCTGTTCACTGTCAGGCTCCACAGGAGTGGGCATAAGACACCACCCTGAGGACATCCCTTTGTGGCTCTCACAATGACAGACTCTCCAAAAAGAGAAGTTTGTATTCTTCTTCCTATCAGCATAGATTTTATCCACCTGCAAAAGTGTCATCAGCTCCATGCCGATCAGCAGAATCAACCATGGAATTGTAAGAATCAATGTCAAATGCCCCCTCTATGTCAAGAAATACGCACAAGGTGGTTTGTTTCCTTGCGAATCCCTCCTCAATCCTGTATATTAGGTTGTGGAGGGCTGATTTACAGGATTTCCCCACCAGACAAGCGTGTTTGTTGGCATGAAGCGGATTTCTTGACAATGCCCCCTGAGTCAAATGAAATCCTATTAGTCGTTCCAATGTTTTCAGTAGAAACGATTACAGACTAATTGGTCTAAAGTCCTTTCCCGTGGAGTGATTAAGCCTCCCCGGTTTTGGCAAGAAGGTCACTCTTACTGGCTTCCATACGGTTGGGATATAATCCGTAGCCAGGCTTGCCCTGAATATATGACCAAGCAGAGTTAAAAGATGCTCTGATCCTTTTTGTAAAAGAACTAGGTATATCCCATCTGGTCCCGGTGCTTTGTAGGGGTCGAATGAGTTTATTGCCCATTCGATTTTTGAGCGGTTAATGGCAATCGCCGATCTTCTCCAGTCCTCGCTAGTCGGCGGGAGACCCTGGTTAAACTGCTCTTGAGGAGGGTTTTCACCATCCACTGCCACCGAATCCGGGAAATGAATCCGGAGCAGTGTCTCGAGTGTATCCTTCGCGGAGCTAGTATATTCACTCACTCAAGAGACCCGCTGACACCATCGGCTCACTTCTTAAACCCGATGGTGTCAGCGGATTTCTTCGCCGAGATACGATGGAGGCTTGCTCCCTCAGATGTGTTTTCAACATCATGACAGCGCTTCCTCCATGATTCCACTTGGACTTTCTTCAGAGACCTTTTGCATTCGGTAAGGGCTTCATGGTAATTATCCCAGTTCCCCAACCTCCTTGCTCTGTTAAATAGCTGGCGAACCCTTCGGCCTCTGACTCCTTAGGCCCTCATTCCACCAACAAGTCGACCTGCTGATGTCTTTTGAGACCTGCGGGCAGTTTTCTTAGAAGGAGTTAATTAATGCATTCTGAAGCTCAGTTGCAGTAAGCTCAATGTCCAATACTGTTTTAACTTTTTTCGGGATATTGGCGAGTTTAAACTTTAGTGTCGAATTATATTCGTCCCAGTTTTTTTTCCACGGATCCCGAAGTGTAAATTAAATTGGTCCGTTCTTACCTCCTCATTGTAATAGATTTGTCTGTGATCCGACGCAGATGGTTCATTGGATATACTAGCTTTTTCTTGATTTTTCCACTGATTTCATAAGTGCTCAGTGTTACATCAATGACTTCCTTCCGAACTTTGTTAATAAAAGTCGGCTTGTTGCCTTGATTAACTATATCTAAGTTGTTAGCTACGATATAATCAAAGAGGTACTCACCTCTTGTATTTGTGTTTGTGCTACCCCAAAACAGTCTTAAGGTGTAGTAATAGCACTGTAAGCGCAAAGGCCAAAAACCCATTAAAATGGGCCTCACGCACTTCCGTGCTCTAGATTCAAATTTGAATTGTCAAAAAATATTTCATTTTAATTATTTTTTTTAATTTATGTTTTATACATATTGTCGGGCAGGTTATTTGAAATAACTTCAATACAAAATTAATTTTTAATAAGTTCCTCTACGCAAATTATTTTATTACTCAACTGTTGAACAGTTTATTCAGGTAAGAATGCGGTACGTCTGTAGGCTCAGAACCGTTGCCAGATAAATTTTTTTTAATTTTTAATATTTTTTGTACTTTTTTTCTTGCTATTAAAAAAACTGAACTTAATGGTTAATGCAAAGACCATTAATTTTTTTTTTTAATATTTTAATTTTATAATATTTTTATTGTATTTTTTTCGTAAAATGTTTAATAGAAAAAAATGGCATTAACTATTAAATTCAATTTTTTTAGTAGCAAAAAAAAGTATTTAAAAAAATAAATTGGTGTCACCTGGAGTTGAACCCTGGCGATCGTCACCGGAGGGGAATGACATACTAACTATTACACCTTTGGTTAATTTAAATAGTATTAATATGGGTGTATTGACGTCATGGAATCGACGCCATATTTTCCTGGTGTACCGCTATATTGTACTGATGAGAAAAGTGAACGTATGACTATTTTGCCGGGTGTGTGCATCAGACTGCTTAGAACTTCTTTTTATATAATATAATTAGTAGAAGCCGCTCCTGAGCCAAGCTTCTAAATTTGTCCACCAGAGGCATTGGTGGTGCTGCGATTGGTGGTTGTGGTCCGGGCATTAGTGGCGCTGCGATCGGTGGTTGTGGTTCGGAACTTTGCTAAGCAAGTGCTCTGAAAGGTTCTGATCTCGGCTAAGTTTGGAAGATAGTATTAGTGGAGGCGCTGTGATCGAATTGGCGCGAGAGTTAATTGGGAGGAGTCAATTGATTACCATTGCAGGTGTTTTGTTTTGGCGTAAGTGGTAACCTTGAACATGTCAGAACTAGTTATTTCTGCAGTTAGTTTTGTTGAAATTAACTAGAACTTAATTTTGCTGCTTCGGTAAATTTTAATGATGTATGTTGTATGTTGCGTTTATTTCAATGATGTATCATATTACATTAAAACTGTCTATTAATCAAAATTCCAATACAGTTTGTCGTTAAATATGATTTTTTTTTTGTTATAAAAATGCGACAAATTCTAGGAAATATTAAACATCCGCTGTAGAATCCAAAGCCACGTACATTTTATAAAATTGATGACCAAGCAAATTCTCACGCACATCTTATAAAAATTTATTAATAAGCAATTTGTCATAAAATGGGGATACTTATATAAAAACGTATCACAAAAAGAGACAAACAACCAAACAACCAAAAAAAAAAAATGGACGCAGCTGATCTAAAGTTATTGGAAGGTGGCCGTTTAAAGCCAGCAATAAAAATGAGGGATTTACCCATGAAGGAGATGATTACCATCAGAAAGCTGGAGAGAATTAATACAAAATATGATGATCAGATACGGCGACGGTGGAACTTTTAGCGGATGGTAACACAGTTGTGGAGTCGGTATTTCTTCCAAGCCGTTTCAGTATCCTGACTGATAAAATCATAAATGTCATAAATTCAACACCCTCATACATGTATGTTGAAGAGGCAATCGGACGAAGCTGGCAGATTTCAGTCAAACACTATGATGAGGTTGAAAAATAACAAATTTTTTTAAAAGATATATGTTCTTATAATTTTTATTAATATAAAAAATATTTTATTCTAATTTAAAAAAATATATTTATTGCAATAATTTTTATTAAAATAAAAAGTATATTATTCCAATTAAAAAAAAATATATATATATATAAATATATATTAATAATTTTTATTAAAATAAAAAGTACATTATTCTAATTTAATTTAATTTATATATATATATATATATATATATATATATATATATATATCTGTTTTCAAGTAGTAGTTTTATATATGTTTTCAAGTAGTAAAAAAAAAAACCGCGCATATCAATATTACACTGATATGAATGGTGAAATTGCCGGTAAATACATTTACGATATATTTGCATATAAAGATGGTAAACTCATTGATCATTATTATGGATTGCGCTATAATAATAATGAAGATAAATTGTAAATAGGTAATACTTCTTTTCACATTAACCATAACGATATACAAGTTGGCGATGAGTGGTATAAAGGAACTGTGGGTTTATTTGAATTTTTAGTAAAAAATTCACCCAGAAATTATACAGAAGAAGATTTGAATAAATATATAGAAATTTTAAAATCTACTAATGCTCATAAGCGGAATTATGACTCAGCAGGGCAAATTCAAGGTTCTAGAAAATTGAAATATAAAAATATTATTAAGAAACACTTATCCGTTTCTGGCGATGGTTTAACGTTATCTACAGTTAATAATAAACCTACAAATTATGTATATTGGAATGTAGCTGAGAAATTGGTTGATATATTACGCCTTTTGTATACATCACTAACCGATTCGCTAACTTGCTAGGATTATACCAATAGATAAAGTTTCGTTCCTTTTTTTTCGGTGAGGTTACATGGAGGTTGAAATTCATTTTCATGATAACTATGTTCGCGGTTTGCAGGTAGGTATCCATCTAAACTGGATGAACTATGTCATAACATGTCCATTGACTGGAGCCTTGATATCCTGTTGTTATGTTCGTTAGTTTAATATGCATAATCACTTCCATTTATTACAAAGTAATGCCGGTTACATATCTTTTCTGGTTGGTAATCATTTACTTCTGGTACTGAGCCTCCATGACAGCGATCTTCATGTCGATGCATGTTGTAACTACGTGAGAAAATTCTTCGGCAATATAAACATTCAAACATTTGAATGTGCTTATAAACAGTAACTATTAATGCAAGTGAGTAAAAAATTGAAATAACTGGCTTATATATATATATATATATTAAGCTGAATATACAAAAAACTGTCAAGTGTCCCGAAACTACTCCGAAGTTCTCCGAAACCGCTCCGGATCTGCTCCCAAACAGCTATATACTGCTCGCGAACATCTATATACTGCTCCGGAACTGCTCCCGAACAGCTACATACTGCTCCGGAAATGCTCCCGAACAGCTATATACTGATCCGGAACTGCTCCCGAACAGCTATATACTGTTTCGAAATGCTCTACAATGAAAATATGGTAATTTAGAATTTGATTCAAAAAATATATTTACTCTGGACAAACGGATGGAATTGTTGGTTTATCATTATTTGAACAGTCTTATTATAATGTTTTTCCATCGGACGAATTTTCTGACTATATTCAAGTCAAAGAAAATTGTTGAAAATTATTTACTAGAAAAATGAAAAATAATGATATAATAACTTAATTTATTTAATATTTTAATTTTATATACATCATAATAAATAACAATTATAAATAAATTATATAATAACTTAATGTATGAATAGTATATGATACATGTATATTTTTTTTCTTTATCCTAATAAAATATTATTATCTGTAACATATGTGAGATCACAAAAAAAAAACACTCAACCTCACATTTATGTGAGTAGACTTTTTTTATCATTATATGAATTGTGTAAAGAATCAAAGCCCAACCATATAACTTTAACCTTTGAACCACGTTTAGTTAAAACTATTTCTACTACTGAAATGTTTATACATCATCGATATCAGTGTGCGTATAAATCTTTCCACAATACAGGCCTTTTTATTCGAATACACAGAATAATGGTTTATGTTGTACTCTTTTATTAACCATTTAAATTTTTCATTATAAAATTCGGTACCATTATCTGTAGGAAGGTTTTTCGGTGTATGATCTTTTATAGTCTGCTCCATAGTGGTAACAACATCGACAGCGTTTTTAGACTTTAGCGGAATCGCCCAGCTATACTTGGATAAACAATCGATTACAGTCAATATATATTTAAAGATAAAGAGGTTTTAAAAATCCTCTTTTTAAGAGACCTCTTTTAAAGAGGTTTTTTAATAGAAAAACCTCTTATAAAGTAACCTGTTAATAAACTGAACTGTTTAAAACTGGTTTTTAACAGACCTGTTTGTAAACAGGTTTATTCCATGGGATAATTCTAGTATTTTACCCGAGGAAAATTATTATAACTTATTTATGCAACATTTACAAATGGATTCTTCTTCATGTCAGTATTTATCAGATGTTCGATTAAAACTTCGAAAAATTATTAAAAGAATTCTCAAATATTGTATTCTCAAATATATCTATCAAAGGTATCATCTCTATCAAGTCAGCCTGATACAAATCATTTATTCCTTTTATGAGAACCCGCCATCTTTTGAAATTGCGGCGAGCTAATTTATGTAACTGATTCACAACAATTTGTTTTTTATTCATTTAGTAATTTATATTGTAATCTGATAGTAACATATAAAAACAGAGATTCTCCTAGTGTATACGCTTTATCTTTAGGAAGGCCAAACTTTAAACAATCCTGGGGTTTAATTGTAATAGATTGATTTCTATTCACAGTGACACCATTAATAAGGAACACACAGTTCGATGGTGAAATGTTTAAATGATGTATTTTCGCTAATATCGGAAATACGAATAAAAAACATGTTTTATTTGCATGTATTATATACCAAGAGAGGTTAGCTCAGTTGTTAAACAACTGAGTGCTAGCATCAATTTTTTCAAGTACAAGCGTACATAGTGTATACAAATCGACAGCATCCGTTGAATATTCCGGACTTGCTACATTAGATATCCTTTTATTTTTCCCATCAAAATATGACTCAGACTCATTTGTTGATAAGCACTTTGTTTCAAGAGTTTGCAAGTTCACAGCAAATGTATGTCAATAGAATTTTGTACATTTATAATTCGCTTGGATTTTACATCCAAGCTTTAGTTTTTAAATGATAACTTTTAAGGAGAGAGCGACCGAATTTATCTATACTGTCCATGATGAAGTCTGACCTGCTTAAAACTGGTTTTTAACAGACCTGTTTGTAAACAGGTCTGTTTACAAACTGGTTTTAAACAGACCTGTTTATAAGAGGTTCAGTATATTATATTTTCTTCTCTTAGTTCTGATATGATAGAGTTTATCTCGTTCACATGACTATTATTTCCGACTGCTTGTGATGCATACAACAGGCGTAATCTAGCAACTAATTCCTCAGCTACATTCCAATATACGTAATTTGTAGGTTTATTATTAACTGTAGATGACGTTAAACCATCGCCAGAAACGGATAAGTGTTTCTTAATAATATTTTTATATTTCAAACTTCTAGAACCTTGAATTTGTCCTGCTGAGTCATAATTCCGCTTATGAGCATTAGTAGATTTTAAAATTTCTATATATTTATTCAAATCTTCTTCTGTATAATTTCTGGGTGAATTTTTTACTAAAAATTCAAATAAACCCACAGTTCCTTTATACCACTCATCGCCAACTTGTATATCGTTATGGTTAATGTGAAAAGAAGTATTACCTATTTACAATTTATCTTCATTATTATTATAGCGCAATCCATAATAATGATCAATGAGTTTACCATCTTTATATGCAAATATATCGTAAATGTATTTACCGGCAATTTCACCATTCATATCAGTGTAATATTGATATGCGCGGTGTTTTTTTTTTACTACTTGAAAACACTCAACAGTATAACTTGAATAACCTACACAAACAGTGTATTTATAGGTAAATTCTAAAAAGGGAAAGGGTAATTAAAAAAATAATAATAATTTATTTCTTTAATAATTTTTATTTTAATATACAACAAATTTATGCAATTTTTATATGTTATTATATAATATATTTACGATTGAAAATGTGTAGAAATTAACTCTTCAATTTTTAAATAATCATCTGGGTTTTCAATAGTGCTTACAATACCAACATTATTAGTATGATCAATTACTTGACCACCAATTTCATAACGAATTTCTTGGAACATTGGAATTGTGCTTTATTTTCAGAATCGTTAGTTTTTTTACCTTCAATATTTAAAACACTCTCACATAATCTCATCACTAGGCTCAAAGTTTTCTGATGCAGTCCAATAGTTATATTTTTACCTCTAAAGTTAACTAATTTACCTGATTGATCCACCAAAGAGAGCGTAATATTGTTAATGGCTCGACAATTGATGGATAAATAGATAACATTAGTGGGATGCACTATAATTTTATAGCCTGGAGGTAAATTTGGTGAGAAACGATAAATTTTGTGATTGATTTCATTGTTATGATATGAACCACTTATAATATTGCAAATAACATATATTCAGAGAGAATTTTATCACTTGACCAATTTGACCAGTTGAATCCGATGGTTCGAAATTGATCATTTTTGTGCACTTGATTTCACATTTAAGGGTGTTTGTTTTGGCATGCAGAAGAATAGTTGCTTTTCCATCTAGAGAATTACTTAAATAACGTGAAATGTCATCAATCTCATATGATCCATTAGGTATTTCAATTACCTTATTATCAGTATTATAATAAAATTTATTGTTCGTAGTATCAACACTAGGAATATCATTATATGTTTGTAAGTCCACTAATCCCATCACATAGTTTGAATTTTTATCTAAATCAATAGGTGGGAAATGGTCTATTGTTAAAACAGAACTATTACCTGTGAACGTTAACATAAATGTCCACATATTGTAGTATTGAATTTTTGTTCTTGATTAAAATTATACTGGATATCACATCTTTTAAAGTATTTAATTAACTCTAGTGGTGGCTGAAGGTTACCAAAGCTATCGAAATAGATAACATTCTTATTAAATTTTTTATACGCCGTCCAATGAGTTCTACTATTCATATCTATATCATGATTGATAATTCCCGTCTCATATTTGTTTGGTAATTTGGGTAGGATGTTACGCATAAAAACACCACGAAAATACAGAAAATTTAATTTTTTAGCATACTCATGCAGTTCCGTATCATAAAGTGCTCCGCGTGGTAGCGTTTCTATTATTTTTTTTATAGATATAGCCCCATACCCCTGTTGTAAGGTTTTAAATACAAGCCTGTACCCATTGCCTGATGACGCTCCTCTAAATCTTTACTTTTTGAGTAAGCGATATCATGTACCATACAAGCCTGATCCAATGCGTTTTTGGTTTATCACCACGTGCTAATCGTTCCTTTAGCTTAGTGCCCGGTCCACAATATTTATAAGTTGGTATGTGTAACTCAATCGGTAATTTATTTATAAGTGTATTAACAATACCTTTTCCTTGATGTGTCCTCGAAGGAGGCATACTTCTAAATGATTTGAGCAATCATATTCACGTCTATTTAAATGAATTGTTTTTATATTTTAGTTTTAATTGTCTGAAAAATGCGATTTCATAAACCACATTCACTCATTGTTAAAGATTTAATACCCAATAATACAGATAATAATATTTTCAGATTCACTACGAGCAATAATATGTGGTTCTAGTGGCTTTGGTAAAACAAATGTTATGCTAGACTTAATTTATCATGAAAATGGTTTACGATTTGAAAACATCTATGTCTACAGTAAATCTCTTTATCAACAAAAATATCAATTAGGTTTTTCGGTACTTTAAAACTAGTGGATGGAGTTGAATATTTTCCATTTAGTGATACTAGTGAAATTCTTGATCCGAATAAAGCACGTGAATAAAGTATATTTATTTTCGATGATGTGAGCTGCCATTCACAAGAACGAATCAGAGAATTCTTTAGTATGGGCCGGCATCGAAAAATTGATTGTTTTTACCATTGTCAGAGCTATTCACTTGTTCCAAAGCATAACATAAGGGACAATACAAATTGTTTGGTGTTATTCAAATCTGATGATTTGAATTTAAAACACATCTTCGATGATCATATAGGAGGCTCCGATATGAATTTTCAAAAATTTCGTGATTTATGCAGTCATTGTTGGACTTCTCTTAATGGTTTTGATGTAATAATGAAAAATGTCTCCCTTAATGATGGTCGCTATCGAAATGGTTTTGATGAATACATTGAATTATAGAATGATAACTTATACATCTGATTAAAAAAAAGATTAGTTTCTAACACACATTCTCTTTTTCATCACATCTTTTATAATATTATTTTATTTTTTATTTTGTATTATGTAAAATAAACGTGATAAAATCTTTTTTAATGTTTTTATTATAAAAATACCTCATAACATTGATTTCATTATCGTTTACAATATTTGAGAATTCTTTTAATAATTTTTCGAAGTTTTAATCGAACATCTGATAAATACTAACATGAAGAAGAATCCATTTGTATACGTTGCATAAATAAATCTTAATAATTTTCCTCAGGTAAAATACTAGAATTATCCCATGGAATAAACCTGTTTACAAACAGGTCTGTTAAAAACCAGTTTTAAACAGTTCAGTTTATTAGCAGGTCACTTTATAAGAGGTTTTTCTATAAAAAAAACCTCTTTAAAAGAGGTCTCTTAAAAAGAGGATCTTTAAATATATATTGACTGTTATCGATTGTTTATCCAAGTATAGCTGGGCGATTCCGCTAAAGTCTAAAAACGCTGTCGATGTTGTTACCACTATGGAGCAGACTATAAAAGATCATACACCGAAAAACCTTCCTACAGATAATGGTACCGAATTTTATAATGAAAAATTTAAAAGGTTAATGAAAGAGTACAACATAAACCATTATTCTGTGTATTCGAATAAAAAGGCCTGTATTGTGGAAAGATTTATACGCACACTGAAATCGATGATGTATAAACATTTCAGTCATTATGGTAACCATAAATGGATAAAAGTATTTCCTGACTTAATTAAGCGCTACAATAATTCATATCATCGCAAAATTAAAATGAAACGGGTGCAAGTGAATACACGAAACCACGTGGGACCAAAACAAAAATTTGATATTGGTGATCATGTGAGATTAAGTAAATTTAGAACATTGTTTGATCGTGGTTTTCATCCACCATGGACAACAGATACGAAATCCAATTTGATTCATATAAAAATTATTATAAGTTTTCTTCAGAAAACCATTATTGCTTACTGCTTGAGTTCTCATTCAAATATAGGTTTGGAAGCAATTAAAAATATGCCAACAACTCCTTAAAACTGGGTTTATTAATATAATCAAAACAAGAACCAAAACTCCATTAATTGTGAAGCGGATATCGTAATAATAATGTAATATTATAGTATTAACTTCTTTTTAAATTTAATATCAGATCCATATTTTTTGTAAATATAAAAAAAAATACTTTTCTTCGAATTTATCTGTATAACAACGAAAAAATCATGACAAATTGCTTATTAATCAATTTTATAAATTGTACGTAAGAATTTGCTTGGTCATTAAAAAATGCTTACCATTGATATAAATGTTTAATATTTCCTAGAATTTGTCGCATTTTTATAACAACAACAAAAAAATTCATATTTAACGACAAACTGTATTGGAATTTCGATTAATAGACATTTTTATGTAATATGATTCATCATTACAATAAACGCAAATTTACCGAATCAGTAAAATTCAGTTCTAGTTAACTTCAACAAAACTTACTACAGAAATAACAAGTTCTAACATGTTCAAGGTTACCACTTACGTCACACCAAAACATCTGCTATGGTTAACAAAAGATATATCATTACAATAAACACAAATTTACCGGATTAGCAAAATTCAGTTCTAGTTAATTTCAATAAAACTAACTGCAGAAATAACTAGTTCTGACATGTTCAAGGTTACCACTTACGTCACAACAAAACACCTGCAATAGTTATCAATTGACTCCTCCCAATTAAATCTCGCGCCAATACGATCGCAGCGCCCTCATCAATACCATCCTCCAAACTTTGCCGAGATCAGAACCTTTCAAAACACGCGCCCCTGCCCCTCCACTCACTTAGCAAAGTTCCGAACCACAACCACCGATCACAGCGCCACCAATGCCTCTGGTGGACAAATTTGGAAGCTTGGCTCAGGACCGGCATGACACTTCTACTATAATTAATTAGTATTATAAATAAGGGCATCTGAAATAAGGGCATCATAATCATCATTAAAATCACTATCAAATAAATCAAATTATGTTTCCATAACGACACGACACATTGTTGTAATAGCGAACACCTCCATTCTTTGATTATAATTTATAATAACTTTTGAAGTGTAAGCGTTGTAAACAAACATAAGTACTACTTTCAATATGGCAGCAGTTTATGACGTCACGCACTGGCTAGTGTATTTTTGAACGATTCAGCAGTATGGCGTTGATTCGTGAAGTCATAAGCACTGGCCAGCCTATATTGTACACATACACCCTATATTGTCGATTTATATTTGTTTACTATTGACTTTACCTGTACAAACACGATGTGGACAGGTAAACGCAACGATTCTGAGCCTACAGTCGCATTTGTATTCTTACCGTAATTCAATGTAGAAGAATATATCTAAAAGCTAGCCATATTAGATCATTGTTCGAGAACGTTGCTATTTCTTATCTAAACATATAAAATACTTTCTCCTGAATGACTGACTAACGGATCAACGCACAGCCTAAACCGCTGATCGTAGAGACCTGAAACTTGGAAAGTGTATTCTTTGTATGACGTAGGCATCTAATAAGAAAGGATTTTCCGAAATTCTACCCCTCAGAGAATGAAAAACGGGGGCAAAGTTTATAGAGGACAACGTGATTCCTTGGTCCAATCTACTTCAAATTTTGCATAAACATTCAGTATATTTACTTAAATACTAAGTAATAAAAGGTTCTATAATAAAAGCGAACAAAACTATTATATGACAGAAAAAGAATTACTCGCTATAGTTTAGGCTTGACAATATCGATTATAATTTGATGGGCAAAAATTTAATATATTGACTGATCACACACCATTAAAATGGAATTGGCTCTTCGAGAACCAATTTCTAAATTAGTACGATGGAAAATTAAATTATTAGATTATAACTTCGATATAGACTATAAGCCAGGAAAACAAAACACAAATACTATGAAGACATATTCCATATAATTTCAAAAGCTTACAAGAAATAATTTAATAAAAGTAAAGTCATTCGTTGTACAAGACTTTTAGGACAAGATATACAAGACGAAAATGAACAAAATTGATAAATATTTAACTATCATAACAACATACCAGTACATCATGGTATAGACTAATGTCTACAACACTTAAAACGACGATAATACTTAAATAGCATGAAATAAAAAACACAACGTATACAAATTAACAACTGTGAAATTGACTTTTATCAAATTAAAAACACATACATATTTACAATAGTTAATAAATTTCGGAAATTTGTAGAAGCCAATATAATTCCATTATAAATTCCAAAGAAATACCTTAAGTACTTAGACAATTCATTTCACGATATGGGCTACCAAACAAAATAATACACAACCCCGGCACCGAATTCGAAAATATAGACTTTAAGGAAGAATACCTTTGATTATGCAGTATAGAAAATCATAGTACAGGTAACTCACCTATATAACTTCTACATAGTACACTCACACAGCTACTACGGATTTTAAAACAAACAACAAAAGAGACCCCCGTTGACGAGCTGCTTGATATGGTAGTACCCCATACATTCACAAACTAACATCACCACATTTGTAGTTGTTCAAGGTATAAGAGAAAAGAAACTAATCAAACCATCCAACAATGCTATAATTGAATATAATTCATAAAGAAAATTTGAACAAAAACTCATGTTAGAACAAAACGAGAAATCTCGTAGATTAATAGAAAAAGATAATGAATCCAAAAATTGGCCCACCTTAATTAACAGTAGTTAAACCAAATATTTATATTAAAGACACAGTACAAGCATACGATGAATTAAACATTAATTCTTTAAATGTAAGGTACTAGAAGATAAAGATTTAACATTTAAACTTAAAAAAGGCAAATATCATAAAACCAAAATTAAAACAAGAAAATAATCTTTGCAGATTCCTAACGGTCATTGCTCAGAAGATTGATTATCACGACTTAACTCATACCGAAAGTATGATGTCCATTAAGCCAGCAGAGCAACCTGAGCAGAAAACAATGATAATAGTCTCATAATTAGACGCTAATTAAATGCTTATTAAATTCCGTAATTAAAAATTAAATGCTCTTTGTTGTGGTCCGTTACCACATGCTCTGCTAGCTTAGTGTTAAGCTAGCAGAGCAACATTTTAAAAATCAAGTAATTATATTGTTTTTGATCTCAAATTATTAAGCTATTTAAATGCTAATTAAATGCTCTAAAAAAAATTTTATACTCTTTGTTGTACTGTGTAACAGCATGCTCTGCTAGCTTAACCAGCAGAGCAATGTTTAAAAAATCAATTAATTATATTGTATTTAATATCAAATTGTTAAGGTAATTAAACGATAATTAAATGCCCTCATTAAAAATTCACTGCTCTTTGCTGCATCGTGTAACTGCATGCTCTGCTAGCTGAAGGTTGATCTAGCAGAACAATACTTTAAAATTAAAAAAATAATTATGCAACGATCGTACAGATTCAGATAAGAAAATGCACTAATTCACAATAAATTGTTCTTTGTTTTAGAGGGACAAATAAATCCCCTCTTCTAGATAAATCTCATTTAATGTGCCCATGAATCCACTAAGTGGGTATCAACATATTTAAACTTTACTAGGTACCTTGAAAAATTGGTTCCTGGACACCTCAAATGAGCTCTTAATATTCCAAATATGAGCTCTTAATATTAATATTTAAAGCATCCTCATCGCAGTTTTCCATTTCCACTTCAGTTACATAAGCAAAATTTTATGTCTTAAAATAGGTAGGAAAATATAGTTAAAATAGATAGGAGATCCCAATACATATTTTTAGAGTGAATTAAACGATCCACCAATTGGGTCCCGTACTATTTTTCACTAACCCACCCATTTAAAAGGTGAAACTTTGAGGAATAAAAAAAAACTTTTTTTTACTTCTAAATTTTATTAGAAAATTTAGAATTTAGCATTAGAAAAAGAGTAATACATATTTCCTTAGAAAATTAGCTGATTTACAAAAATGGTCTCTTTTGTTAAAGCCATTAAAAGATAATCGCAAACAAAAATCGACTCATACCAATTTTAACCTCATTTTAAAACCGTATGTATAATTTTTCAGTTGAATTTTGATTCAATTAGCTTTTAAGCGATTACAGTTACCGATTCAACAAAAGAGACCATTTTATTAAATCCAATGTATTTAGATAAGTCATTTTCTAATGCTTACCAATCAGCCAGGTATAAAATTTAGAAGCATAAACCATTGCTTTTTTTAATTCCGCATTAAGTTTGACCTCCAATGTCATTTGAATCAAATTTAATTTAATGATTTTTTAAATATGGCTCTGCTGGTTAAGCTAGCAGAACATGCGGTACACAGTACAACAAAGAGCATTAAATTTTCTTTTAGAGCATTTAATTAGCATTTAAATAGCTTAATAATTTGAGATCAAAATTAACTCTGCTAGCTTAACATTAAGCTAGCAGAGCATGCGGTAACGCACCACAACAAAGAGCATTTAATTTTTAATTGCGGCATTTAATTAGCATTTAATTAGCGTCTAATTATGAGACTATTATCATTGTTTTCTGCTCAGGTTGCTCTGCTGGCTTAATGGACATGAAAGTATGATTACTCTGAATATTAGACTTTGAATATCCATTTCAGAATTATTACTAATTCACGCTTAACGATATAAAAACTACTACAAAATTTGCTTAATTTAACGAAACACAATTTTATAAACCTAAACAATTATTACCTCCTATTAGAAGTAATAGTTTTCCGATTTGATCTTTTCACGACCTTTGATTGGCCTGTTGTGATTATTTTGACCTTGGCGTGACTTAAGAAGAAAATAAATTTTAGTAACTGGAAATACTGTTGTTGTCATCAAGGACTATCAAAACAAAATAAAACTTCTTCTGCGTCCAATTATCAGTATATCAATCATCATAATTATTCTCATGTAGCCTCTTCAAAAATTCAATAGCTATATATCAATTGTGGTAGTTAAAGATTAGTTTTAATTAGACCAATTTATTTGTTTTATGTTTTTGAACTACATATTATTGTAGGCTAAAACGTGTTATGTGGCTAAAACGCATATACACATGTATACTAAAAGATATACAAATGTTCATCGATTAGCTAAGTAAAGGCCATTACAATGAAAAAAATGAGGTATAAGAGATAAGAAATAAGGAATAAGAAATAGCACAGCGACCAAAACACAATGGCCGATAGGCTACAATATAAACCAATCACAGCGGTTGAATGCCTGCTGCTGGTGTGTTCACAAATGTCAAAAACATAACCTAATTGTTAGCGCAATCCATTGAAGCGTCGATCGGCAATGTTTAAAAAAATTTATTTTACAAGTATATTATTAATAATATAATTTTACAGATATTTGGCAACTGGAGATCAGGTGTTCTCTGTAGCATTGACATATCGGATAGAAGAATCAACTTCGCATAACATTGCCAGTCAATCCTGTGATTGGCTGGCAATAAGAAATAAGGAACAGATATCCACCGCGACGGAAATTCTGTTGCTATTTCTTATTTGTTATTCCATATTTTTGAATTGTGGATTGATCAACGGTTCTGCCATCTGCTGGATTCCACTATTCCTTATTTCTTATCACTTATACCTTATTTTTTTCATTGTGTAATGGTCTGAATGTGGCTTATTTTGCCAGGTAATTATCTCTCAAAGTTAGGTCATAGCTCTTTAAAATATCACGCTATCAAACTAACAGCGTAACATTTGTCCTTAGAGTATATATTATGAGACATTTGAAATATATATGTACATATATATACAGACTGTGTTGGAAAACTTTTCCAATTGAGAATCAATGTTAAATATTATTTATTACTACTGGCCGTGTGGTTACTATGTGGAGTCAGTCAGGTCTCATGTAATGGGTGTGGGTTAAATATGTTCATTGAATTCTTAACTGTAGTATGTACATCACAAAATCCCCACTCTTAAATGACAAACACACTACCATACGCATACACTATGTATATTCACTATTCAGATGTTTGTATGTATGAGACGACTCTCGTTACAGGTGTACTGGCTGACTCCATATAGTAACCACACGGCCAGCTAGTAATGAATAATATTTAACATTGATTCTCTATTGGAAAAGCTCCAACACAGTCTGTATAATACGTGTATACATATATATTGATATATATATATATATATATATATATATATATATATATATATATATATATATATATATATATATATATATATATATGTACTAACATGTAACGGTGCTTCATTACTTTATTATCAAACTCGGTTCAATGTGATATTCCACACAAATGAAATACTATACAGGTTGAGACTGCCACTCAACTGTTGTATCTCAATTAATGAATTATAAATATATGTGGATACATTCTATTAATCAACAATAATTGTATGTATTATGATTTTATTATGCTTCTAATTGATATTTAAAATTAGTATTGTTCTGTTAGTATGTGAGCACTTTGTATTTCATCAAATAAGTGTGTATTAATTAATTATTATGGGTTTGTGAACAAATGTACACACCTATAAAAATTACTAAAATAAATTAATACTTTCATGTTTGATGTATCGTTTGTTTCATAATGAAAGTTCTTTACAAACATTATTTTTCAAGCGTTGAATAATAATTATTAATTTAAAACAAAAATAATGTACAGACCGAATCACTAAATTTCTTCGTATGATAACTGAGTAACCGATACGCATAGTAAGGCACAAATAACTCATTACATATATCATGTTATTGTTAGCTTGTTAGATATTACCAGATCTTAAATGAAGAAAACATCTAGATAGCATCTCGCTTAATTGTCACAAAATGCATTATGATTAACGATTTTTAATTTCTTATCATCCAAATTCTGAATAACTTTCCATCTACCATAAAACATCCCGTGTGGAAAATATATAAATAGAAGCGTTTCTTCCAAACAGGTTAATTTATTATCAATTGTGGATGTATCGAAAATATTTCAAGGTAAATTGAAGTATATTGACCTTCAAGTTTTATTTTGTTGTAGTGAAAATTCTTAAGAATAATTTTTCTGGATCCAACACATATTCTAATTATAAAAAAATATTAAGAAAAATATTACGAAACATATTTAAGAGAAAATATTTTTCTCCTTGGAAAAAGGAGCTTTGTTTTTCAATTGCAGATAGAAAGTAACTGAAGAAAGAAACTGAAGAAAGAAACACAAGAAAAGTAACTGAATAACACATAATTTTTGTACTTAGAAAAGTCAACCCAGTTGCACTAAATTTTAAAGCCACCACGAAAAAAAATTCATTTCATTACAAGTATGTAATGTCTATTGCCTAGACCTCTATAAGAAATAAAAAACATATGTACTTTTTTTTCGCTTTTTACTTCTAATTTGTTAAAAACGTGGGAATGCTTTTTATAAAACCTTGAAAACATTCTGGCTGGAGAAAAATGTTTACAATTTCAGATAATTTATTGAATAGTAAGTATACAAAAATAATAATATGTTATTGAATAGTTATTAAAGATATGAGTAAAAGATGCATTCTATATACTTTTTACTGAATACCAAGAAAAAAGAAACAATTATTATTATTATTGTTAATAACTATTTCCGAGAAGTGATTTATTTATTATAAGGAAATTCACTAAGTTAACGCAGCTCCTGCGTAACGAAATTTTCATCATCTATCAGATCCTAGTACTACCAACTAATTGTTAGTAATTCAAATTTCCAATTTGGCTGTAAAAAAACAATATAACATGCGGGGAATTGAATTCCGCGATGACGTTATGAATTATATTATATTCAGGATAAGCTATATTTACACAGACCGGTTCCAAAAGCATTTCTAATAGGGAATCAATGTTAAATAAATAAATAAAATATTTACTATAAAACCATACATACACATACATATTGAAACTGAATGTCTGGGCTGCAATATTGTGGGTGACCATATTGTAGGACCATTCTTCATTAACGGATTTTCAAAAATATTTGAGTTTGTTACGAAATTATATTTTGCCAACTGTTAGAGCTCTTTCTATTTTAGACCTGGAATATCTATGGTTCCAACAAGATGGTTGCCCTGCACACAATGCCATCATAGTAAGGCTGTTCCTGGAACAAACTTTCCAAGAACGTCTTATGAGTGGTTTTGGAATCTTCAAATGGCCATCCAGATAGCCAGATCTATCTCCTAACGAATTTTTCTCGTGGGGTTTTCTTAAAACATAGATCTATTCGCGGAATAGGCCTGAAAATTTGCAACAATTAAGGCAAAGAATTGATGACAATTGTATGAATATTTCTCCTCAAGTGCTAGAAAATACCCGAGTAGATTTCTACAACCGACTCGGATATTGTTCAGCAAATAATGAAAGAATATTTGAACCGTTAGTTTAACTTTTTTTTTGTCGGAATTCTATTTTTTTTCCGTTTTGGGTTTTTGTTTTTCTTTTCAGATAATTTATTGAATAGTAAGTATACACAAATAATAATATGTTATTGAATAGTTATTTTAGATATGAGTAAAAGATGCATTCTATGTACTTTTTACTGAATACCAAGAAAAAAAACAATTTTCAATTGTTAGAAGTAATGCTAAGCTTAAGAAGACAACAATGAACATACTTAACAAATTCTCATTACATGTTAATGCAGTGCAAAACAGTCCAGCAAGCAAACATAACAGACATACTAAAGAGTACCCCCACTATTTTTATTTCTTTATTAAGCATATTGTGTATAGTTATTATAGTAAATAATATTTAACATTGAATCTCTATTAGCAAGGCTTTCCAACACATACAGTATATGAAGTTCCTGTAAAAAAGCTTCTATATCATTTATTATTTTGAATCGTATTTCTAAAAGCCTAAATCATTTTAAGAAAAATCTTTAAGAAAAATTGCTGGGACTGAAGTTTCATTATAAGCTTCAGTAACTAAGGATCATCCATTAGAACTTGATTTTATATAATCATCAGTTCCCCCTTTTGTGGTGCAAACATTCCCTAAGAAATAACTTTTCGATATTAAACACCTAAAAGTACGAACTTGAGAACTTGAGAACTGAATATATACGAATTGTTTATATTGCTATAAATCATTTTTCAAGAAGACAAGTACCTACATTGCTTCGCCTCCCAAATATTGGTTGATTCACCCTATGTAAAAGCAAAATGAAATTGAATTACTATCTATAAAAGCAGTTTCAGCGATGATTTTTGTAAATAATTGGTTTTAGTGAATGTATTGTTTGGTAGCGACATATTGTTGTCGACATTCGTTTGCCCGGATCGACTGATAAAATAAATTGTGTCATTTAAATTGATGAATTAAAACTCATTAAAAAATAATATATTTATTATTTATTTTATTTTCGTAAACTGCTTTACTTTACTAGTTGTAAATATATACACGGTGGTCTGATTAAAGGTGCTTTTTCTTTGTTTGTAACTTACGATCAGTCCGCGACTGTAAATAAATTTGGCGTACTTAAATGCTGTTTCTAATGTCTAACTCAACTGTTAGTTTGATTTGATCATTTCAAAACTTTTTTATTAATTTGTGCCTTCTTTTTATTAAACCATTGATTGATTCATTAATATCGGGGTAAAAATTACCCAATTCGACCCTATGGTTCATTGTGCTTCCCCTTCTACCTCAGTCTGACGAGACTCGCTTCTCCCATATGTTGACAATAGCCTGGAGCATGCTTATCAGGTCCTCCCGAAGGTTCATATATTCGGGGTGAGATGCACCGAATATCCTGTACCTGTTGCAACCCAGAGGTTCGCAGTCAAAGATTATGTGGCTGAATGTTGCTTCCTCCTCGTCACACAATCTGCACATAATGGACCCGTTATGGAGTCTCATTGTGTGCAGATGCTTCTACATGGGATAATGCTCGGTAATAAACCCAGTAACCCTCCGCAGTTGCATCCTGTCCAGCCTCAGTGCATCGAAAGATAACTTCTTTGTTGCACTCTGAAGCAGTACTATCCCGAGCTTCTGGCGCGGTATTTTTTCCCAATGATCATGGTGTTTAGCATTTGACCACTCGTTGATCACCTGTTTACATGCAGTCCAAGGAATTCCTTAATAGGCTCTGGGCCTATAAAGGGCATTGCAGCTCCTTCCTTTGCTAAGACATCTGCGTTTTCGTTTCCTTGGAAACCACTGTGAACGGGCACCCAGATCAATTTAACATTGTTCCGTTTTGCCAGTTTCAGAAGTTCCTCCAGACAATCCTTGACAACCCTTGAGGTAACCTCAGTTCCAGGCAAGGCTTTTAAAGCTTGACTATCCGACAGAATGCATGCGTTCTGGTTTATGTAGCCTCTACGTAGGTTCTCACGGACGCAATCCAGTGTGGCGCAGACTTCTGCTTGGAAGACCGTGGCATATTTCCCTAAGTTGAAGATTATGTTTGCATTAGGTATCTTACCGTAGATTCCAACCCGGTCCCTTATTCAGTTTTGGATCCGTCTGTATACCAGACAATTCCTATCTTGAGGTAGGGTGGTTCTCCTTCCGACCACATGGCCCTATCACATACTACAGTGAAAGGTTACTAAACCATTGGGCATTCACTAACACTCTTAGCACTTTTGTTCTGAATGCGTTGTAGTATTTCAATGTGATTTTACTGGCTGTACCCCAAAACTGAATACCTGGTCCACATTAGCTGTACCTCTATTTTGTCCGCATGTGGTTTATTTTCTAATGTTAATTTTGAGCTCCTGCCTAAGAGCCATTGTAATTAAAGTGTGAAACAAAAACTGTTTGTATATTATTTTTATGATTAAGAGAAACACACCTGTTTGGAAGCCACAACCAGAATAACAAAGCATGAACCTTGTGTAATTTGTTGAAAAAAGTAACACAATTATTCATTGTTTCTATAACAAACGGTTGTTTGTTACTGTTTCCAACTACTTTTATAGGAATAAAAATCAATATTTCACGAAAAATACAAATCGTTTATATCTTACTAGCTGACCCGGCGAACTTCGTATCGCCTTAGAATTTTGTTACATTAAAGCAAAAAAAAAAAAACAACAATACACTTTTCTTATATAACAGAAACCGCTCTCTTAACACTTTATACTTACAATTAATTTTAAAACAGTGATGCTTACGATCTTTGGCATTTCTCCCAAAAATCCACAAAATTTTAATACTTAATAAAAAAATATTGTAACGTAACCTCGGAAAACGAATTATCTTTTCTGACTTAATTTTTAATATGACAAATGTCAATTTACGTTTTAATCATTTGTAATTTCACAGAGCATTAATTTTTTTGAGACGTGAACCTTTAAGGCCGTACACAGAACAACTTACCTGTTTATATATGTATCATCACCAGCAGAGAAACTTCACAGACTCAATAAACAGTACTGCTCAAAATTATGTAATGTTCTATTGCAGCAAATCAAATTTGGTGACATACCAAAGCAGCCCCACCTACCGAGTCCAATTGTGTTTTCAAACCATCCAGGAACCCATTAAAATATACACACAAAATTTCATCCAAATCGGTCCATCCGTTTAGGAGGAGTTAGGTGACAAACACACGTACAGAAGAACTATATATATTAAGATATTGACAGTTTAAACTGGATACAATATTGTATGTTTAATATTTTATGATTTTTAGTGACGTCAATTGAGTAACTTACGACTCAATTGATACTGTTTCTGTAACAGCCTACTAAATAAACTATTATTATTATGCACATATAGGTACTTCTACTTTTTCATAAATTTAAGTAATAACATGAGTTATTAAAATAAAAATTGTTCTATTCGTTAAATCATTATGAAAATCGATAGGGTTTTATTCTGATACGTAACAAATCGATAAAGTAAAAAAAACATCAAAGTCGATAAACAATTGTGACCTGTAACGTGTCTTGATACACACATGCATACGTAGTTACATATGTAATACAGGCCAATGGGTAGGTATTCATATGATGTTCAAAACGAATTCAAATCATATATCTTATTTAATTAAATAATGGTATCATCTTTGAGAGCAAATATTCTTTCAAACGCTACATTAAGTTACTTGTAAGATTACCCGAGTTATAAAAGGGAATATGCAACTGATTAAAATTTACTTGATTTTTTTATCCCCGATACTTTATGGTCTTGACATTACACCTAAACCATTATTTTCTCATTTAGATTGTATTTAATTCCTTAAAATTTTAATTAAAATGTGCAAAATAAGCGAACGAAATTCCAATTTGCGAAACGTTTCACCATTGGTTGAAGAGAAGCATGACGTCACAGAACATATTATCCGATTTATGAGCGTCGATATTCATATTATGCTAGTCGTGTTTGAAAGAAAATTGGTTTTTATTTATATTTCTGTAGTGTTGTACATTACCTAGTGCGATTTTGGTATATAATGACGTTAGAAATTATCAAGAACAATGACTGAAAGTGGTTTTGTCAAAGCACAATCGTACAATCTACCAAAAATAGATGCTTTTATGATGACAGCATATTTTGTATCGAATCCAGATTTTACGTTCGATGAGGTCAAATAGGTGTAAGCTGCAAGATAATTATTGTAATAGATATTTTGTAATTTACTAAATAGGTTTTCATGCATGCATATACTCAGCAGTAGTTACCTAAACATAACCTCAAATGTCGTTATAATAAAAATATTAATTATATAATAAAGCAATAATTTGATAATATAATAATTTAATACAATATACTTTTATTAAAGTGATCACAAAAATGTAAACGCGATATTGGAGATACTTCATCTCTTCTCATAACCTTACACCACTGTTTACGTATTTTCGCATCTCTTAACAAAACAAAAAAAAACAGTCTCTGGTGTACTTATCGTAGTGTTTTTGCATTCCGACACCAGACAATATCTATAAAGTGTATTTTTAGCTTTTTCCATTATCGAAATATCTATTAAAACTGAAAATCCTTAACGAATAACTGTCAATGAATATAGTAAACAACACTGAATATGTTCTGTGTAGTCATCCAAAGCGCGTGAAAAATGGGGTCGTTCAAACAGGTCAAATTTAATCGGCATTTTATATATTATTTTAAAAATTAATTTAAACACTTTCAACAGTATTTTTATTTTTTACGATGTTATAATAAAGTAAAAAGTGAATTAAACAACAACAAAAAATGATGCATATTCCCTATTACCTCTATCGCGAAAAATCAAGGCTCTAGCATGATAGCGAATAATAAAGAACACACTGGTGGATTGTGATATGTTTTGCGTATCTGCTTTTATATTCTTAAACCAGCAAACTAACAGTTCTTTTGGTAGACATACATACCATCTTTGAGGACCAATCTGTTTACCCAATAGTCACTTTTAAATGATATTTTTTTGTATTAAGTGGTACAAAATATAGCGGATTTTTTCTAAACGAGTTGTACATCTTTCATTGATTTTTCTTGTTGTTTGGCCCTTTATTAACGTAACAATTTGTTTGGGAAATATTTTTAAAAAACCATTGTTGGGTAAAAACGCTGTTTGGTTTCTAAAATAGAACGATGCTGGCGTTACACAGCTACCCACATTCAGCTTCATAGTGAATCATATGTGATTTAATAAATATAAAAAAATAATTTTGTTAACCAGTTGAGACATATTTATTCAAATAATAAAACGTATACCACACTAGAATAAACGTGCTCTGAATATAAAATTGTATATTCGAAAATTTAAAAAAAAAATATAACTCATAATACATATAAGATTTACTCGTACGTCTATTTACCGGTATTTCGATTTCAAAGCAACCACCATCGGTAAGATAATTCCGTACAGCTATTTGTTGAGTGCAATAAGTAAAAAGAACCGAACATCATGTAAAATCGAAAATCGTTAGACTATAGGTAAGGTTAGGTTTTAAAAGCTATCATGGAAGGAACACACATAGACCATAAGTTCCATAAGTTCCGACCTTAATTTCCGAAAGACGCTTACCCATCTTTGCTACTTCTACTTAAACCATTTGGAGCTGTTCGAGTGCAGCAAAAGGGCATTGGCAACCGTACTCTTTAGCTCATAGAGATCGCCAAAGAATGGTTGACCCAAAAGAGTGAGTCTTTTCATGGTAACAACGGTCAATGACAGAGTTGGTGAATCATCACCTCTTCTCCGCTTCACTCTGGCGGCTCCAGTGGTAGCTGTGGTGCACTAGCAGTAGTTGGTACTCCAGTTCCCCGGCATGTGTCTAGGGCCCAGCACTCATCAGGTTCACATATTATTGCTGTTTGACTATACAGGATATAGACATCGCCTCAGTGTTAGCACGTTAAAGTGTTTGCCTAAATGGCCATCCTTTCGCTTAATGTACGCTGAAATGATGTGTTAGGCGAAATGATAATCTTACTGCTGGATCAGCAGGCCAAATGCCACAACCTACTTTATCCTCCAGTTTGTATCGGTCTGTATAAAATACCGCCCTCTTTGTTCGAGTAGAATTTTAATTTTACACGCGACTAGAGATGATTTTTGTTGATTATTTTTCTCCAAAATTGGGAAAAGGTAGAACGTAGTCGATATAGTTTTAAGGGTCACATTTCCGTTGGATTAAGCATGTTAGAAGTACGTGTCAGTCCATGGTGAGATAAGATTTAATATCCGCTGCAAAATTACCTCCACTACTTTCAAAAAGTTTGTAATTAACAGGGATGCCAGTCGCTAGACCATATATAGTACTATTTTTGCTTCAAATGAAATAAAACTTCCCATATTAATTTTGTCATGTGTTCCCACGGGTTGCCAAATATTTATATATAAACTTATGTATAAATATTATTTACAAGCTGTACCCGGCATGAGTTGCAACGCCTCGTGCTTCCCGTTTTAAGTAACGCTTCGCGTTTTAGTAACGCTACAAGTTCACTAACGCTTAACGATAACTAACGCTTCAGTTTAACTAACGTTTCGCGTTAATGTTTGAACTGAAGTTGGAAAATGGAAAATCTTTAAGTTTTATGAAAAAAAGTTTCATACAAAAGTTGTTTCTATTTAGAAAAGGAAAGTTTTTTGTCTTTAAACCTATCTCTTTTGACAGAATCTGGCCTTGGTACCTACACAACCAACATCTTGCTCAAGTATCATCGTAATCGAATGAATGGTATAGGAATGCATACGTTACAAACAAACGAACATTCATTTTAATATATATGAAGAAGAATGAAGTAGATATGTAAATATTTACCTAGTTTGGAAACCCATGGGGGCATACTGAAAAAGGTGATAGGGAAGGTCATTTCCTAACATTTAAACCCAAAATTCTTACTCCAAGATATCGTACTGATTTTAGGGTATTATCGGATTGGACTGATGGATATCTATACTATTCAGTAGCAATATGAAAAAAAGGTACGAGGATTTAGTTATTCGTTGGTCTACGATAAGAAAATACTGGTGTAATCTAATCCAGATTAATAGAGATTAATAAAATAATCAAAGAGAACTCTAGTTTTTTTGAAATTACATTTCAAATTTTGCCCCTATTCCTAGAACATTTGGTTGTCTTTTATACATACGTGTTTCGACTACAATGTAGTCATCATCAGTATGAATTAGCTAGTCGTAACAATCTCTGGGATATGGATTCAGAAAGATGTTGCTTGTTGCTAATTTGGTGCGTGTCTCACAATGACATTAAAAAAGTTATGCCCTTTTATACGATTTGACTGATAGTATAATCTGACCTGAGGATTATTTGAGTTGCCTCACTAACGGATTAGGTGTGTGAAAAGCCCTACCTATTTATTGGCGGTATTCTTTGGTGACTATGCGGCGTCTGTTTTGTCACTAAAGTGAGAGTTTCGACCTAACCTTGACATTCAGGTATTGGATTTTTAAATTTATTTTGAAAATGGTTTAATTTTATTAAATCTGAATTTGATATTGGGCCATTGTCTAAATTCATTATCTGCTTTCTCTATTTGTATATGTAGATACTTTCGTATGCATCTAATTCTGTGGGGTTTTGTACAGATTTCAGTAGTTTTAGATTCGATTTATCAATTTTGTGGTTGTTCTCAATAACGTGCGCAGCTATACACGATTTTTCGGTTCTCTCAAATTTCACATGAGCCAGATGTTCTTTGATTCGAATTCCGATTTGGCGACTACTTTGACCAACATTAATTTTTGAACAGTTTTGACAACTGACACCATATATGCCCGATTGTTTTTCATTACTAATTTTATCCTTAGGGGTGCCAAGTAACTGATTTGTTTTTTACTATCAAGCGCTGTTTTTAGGTTGTGGTCCCTTAATACTCTAGATACACAAGTCAAGTTTCTTGAAGATATTCAGCTCAATTACTTAGCGACATAAGTGTATAAATTTTCCTTTAGAAAAATCGAACTATAAAATCTATTATTAAACAGATATACTTTACAAACCCACACAATGTTATTAAAGATTGTGATTGCGTAATACTCAGTTAATTGAAATTACAAATATATCAAGCTATTATCATCGTTTATGTATCGAAAAATGTTATAGGTATGCTATAGATGTATAAACAGATAAGACTTAAATAAATAACTTTTTTGTTCATGAAGACAAGACTTAGATATAATAATCGAAAAAATTTGGTGCATTTGATAGATTTGAGTATGAAACCTACATTATTAAGTCATAAAAATAGAAATAAAGTTCTAACTGCCCTACTATGTACTGGGATATTTATTTATAAAATAATTCGGCCGAACAGTATCCAAGGCTTTGTTCTTAATAACTTTCAAATTTTTGTGTATACACTAGGAATTGGAAATATATGCGGCTGCAACCAGTTCGTCAAGGAAACTGCAGAAAACCGTCTCAAGCATCGCCAGATACTTTGTTCTTGTCCATACGCCGACAGTTTAGTCAATTAACCACCCCCGTTTTTTATTAATAATTGACAAACTGCCAATGTCGCGATTGAATCCCATAACCTCCCAGTTTCCAAGTAGGCATACTGCGCAGACATAACGCCTTAGACCGCTCGGCCACTGCGACTCGTATATATATATATATATATATATATATATATATATATATATATATATATATATATATATATTGTCGCATTCCCACCGTTGACACCAATTTTATATTGCGTCCTTTTGTGCAAAATTGGTTGTTGCAGGTGATGAATGTCCGCTGCCACCAGAGCAGTTAATTAAAGCTGAACTACGTAGACTTATTTAATTTCAAATATTCGACGTCTCAAATACTTGACCATAACCAATTGGAAAATTTGATATTACCCAAATGTTTCCAATTTAATACGAGTAATATTCTGGTTAAAAATATTACAAGAGAATGGTAAGTAAGTCAGAAATAAAACAAAACACTTAAAAAACTTAATTTAATTTATTTACTAGTTACTTAATTAATTTTGACTGAATTGATTATTGAAATTTGAATTGAAATTTGATTGTTACATATCGGATTAATATCCGAATCTAATTGAATTTACATTTTAACTCGTAGTTATGAGATGTTACTGCCTCATAAAAACTTCTAATTTAAAAATCAGTTTCTAAATCTAAAATCTATTTGTGAGGTGATTTACAATTGTTTTTATATGGAAAAATCGACTTAGTTAAAATATATTTGTGTTACACGCGCTATAATAATTTCTTCAACAAATGTATTTATGCTGATTTTGCAAAAATTGCCTAGTGAGTTTTTTATTAAATAAATTTTGTTCTTCGAATTCTTTTGAGTGCAAAATACATTCAATAATAATTATGTCATTAAACTTAAATAATTATAAGGCGTTATCGAGTTACGCAATATATATATATATATATATATATATATATATATGGTTAAGTCAAATCGTAATTTAGCAACAATTCCAAGCCAATAAATTCTTCTTGATACGATTAGAGCCTCAATAAACTTCGTAACAGATCAAATTTTCTAGATGTAGTCACAGATATTACCATTGACAGTCCAGCTCGTGGTAACATGTATATAGTTCTTTGGAAACAAGCTTAATGCTAGTATTGAAGATAGTCAGTGTCTATATAAACTTTTCGTTTTAATCTTGGCATGAATCCCAAATTATATATTTTTTTATTTAAATAAATAGATAAATAAATTATCCGACCCATTTCTTAAAGAGACTGCGTCTTAGATGTGCCTACTCTATTAGGTTTCTGGAACTTGCCATTGACAAGTAATTAACATGGAGACCACACATTTAATCCCTGGCAGTGAATTGTCGCATGGCAATACGTGTGTCTAAGGGATTGGTTAGTACATCGTGGAGGTGGGGACCGGGAGATGCCACTGCAGCTTTATTCATCGATGGTTCTTCCCAAGAATGATTATGGCTGTGCCACTTTCTGCTCCGCCCGGACGTCAACGCTCAAAATCCTAGATCCTGTTCATCACGCATCAGACATTACAGGAGCCTTTCTAACGAGCCCTTCTATGAGTCTAAGTGCTGAGTCGGGATTGCTTCTATTGAGGTTGAGGCGTGAGCGCCTGCTTCTCAATTACGTGGCAGGGGTTTGAGCCACGCCAAATCATGTCAACCCAAGTCAAGATTTCAGAAAGTCTAGTTCTTCAGAAAGTCAAAATTTCTGGGAAGAGTGTATGAGAGACGAGTCACGGTCACTAGACCGTTGGCCGTTAAAATGCAGAAACTTTTAGAGAGTCTTAATTTCGAATTCGCTAGGGTACTTTCCAATACTTTTCATGAAGTATCTCCTTGGCTTCCCCTAAGGTTAGGTGCCGCTTTGACCTGGCTGGTCTCCGTAAAGAAGAGGCCAGTTCCCAGGTCTATCGGGACTGCTTCCAATAACTGATCAGCGAATACAATAACTCTCTGTGGGTGTATACGAATGGTTCCACAACCATTTCTAGTGTGGGCAGTAATATTGCCATTGGCAATACATCACACTGTCGCGGTATCTTGGCTCTCCTTAGCCTTTAAAGAAGCAGTGTGAAATCTGCAACAGATTGGAATACCAGACACCTTAGCAACATATAGAGGTTCACAATTTGTGTCAAACGAATTTAAAACATTCGTAAAAAACTTAAATTTCATACACAGATTATCGATTTCACATTTTCCGAGATCTAAGATCACATTTTCCGATGGAAAAAATTTATAGCAAAATGTATAGCAGAAAGATCCGCTCTTCAACTTGCATTGTTTCATCAAAGAAATACACTAAGACAAAATTTAGGATCACCAGTTCAAATACTTATGACTCTTCGAAGAAAAATTTTATTACCGAGCAATGATAAATTGCTGCAACCTAAAATAATAAAATATGTGAGCAAAAACCTAAATATAAAAAGGAGGAAAAGGTATTCGCGGATAAAAATAAACTATCAGAATCCTTCAAGCCAGATGATGAGTACTTTACAGGCATGCGCATAAAGATTGGGTGCCAGCTACAATTATATCCGAGTCAAGATCCTATATAATTAAAACTCCCAACGATGTTACATACAGGCGAAACTTTTGGTTTATGAGAAGAAACAAAGAGGATCGTGAACAAAATAAATAATCTCCTGAAAATAAATCTTCTGATCAACCTCTTCCAGATGGTTTGGTGCAAAATTCACCTGCACAAGAAATAATAGCATACAAACTCACAGATGGAATCTCATCGAGTCCTCGAACATCGAATGGCAATCAATCCGATTACACAATAAGAAGCGGACGAAACATAACACGTCCGAAGTGATTGAACTTAAAAACAAAATGGGGATGTCAGTGCATCACATCAGAATGCGGCTTTATTAGATCTAGTAACTATTACTTCATATAATATATAATACATAATTATCAATACGCAATTAGAATATACAATTTATTACAATGTAATTAACACGTTGATTTCAACAAATAATTAATATAAGATTTAGCAAGTGTATCTATTATAAAACACTTACACTTACCGTCTTAGTGATTACATTACATTTCTTTATAGATATATAAATAAATGTACCGTATCGAGTCTCAATATGTAGAAATTCATTATTAAGGATTGTGAAATAAAATTTATTTTTTTTAATTCTTTGTGCGTTTTTCTACTACTGGTTTTTTTTAAATTAAACAAAAGTTTTTTGTGACATGTTTCGCGTTATTCACGCATTCTCAAACTGTGAGATGCACCATATAATTCAGGCTATTTATGTACAATTTTTACAATAATTATGTAATAAATATAAATAAAAAAGAACAAAATAACATAATTTACAAATAATACTTAAAATTTTATCTAAAATTCGTAGAATATTACAAACATAGGATTATTATATTATTTGCTGTCAAAGACGATCAAAAAGTAATATATTTAAAAACAAAAATCAATAAATAAGTTAAAAAACAAAAATATTGACCGTCTAGTCATACTAAAATCCATAAATATCTAGAGCACAGTAGTGCGACTGGCCGAGTTTAAGGTGTTTTTAGCCTTCATGCTTACAGTGCTATTACTTATCAATATATTAGACCAAATTTGATCCCAAAATAACTTTTGAACGAAAAGAGCTACAAGTGGTGATTTTTCGAATATATACTATTTAGGGAATTATACGAGATTAATTTTCCAATCACCGCCAAGGAATAAACAGTTAAAAAGTTATAATACTTCAAAACCCAAAAAACATGGGCACACCCATAATTTATGGGTAACAGGATCATAATTCCAGGGCCTAGATCATAAGTCCTTAAAATTTGATATTTTTAATTTTGAACATTATAAATGCAATTTTTAACATTATAAATGCAATTGGTCTGTGATTGGTCCAAGCTTTTTCAAGCTTAATTCCAATTGGTGGACGTTAAAGTCTGTGTTATTATTCTCAACTTATATGAATAATATTTGAGTCCTATGCTTTGGCGAAAAATGTGCTCAAAATTTTGTTATATTTGGTAAAAAATCACCAAATATATTCAGGATGCAAAAAAAATTCATAGATAAAAATAAAATACAAAAAACTTGAGCATTGTATAGAAATAACAATAGTCACTTGGATCTGTCATGGATTTAATAATGTTTCCAATCTGGATGAAATGCAACAACGCATATTACAAAAGCACAGTATCCTTTGTTTTATTGAAACTTGGGTATGGAAAGACGCTCTCGAAATACCGTCATTTATAACAGAGTACAATATTTTTAATAGGCCCACGACAAAAGAAAAATCATTGGGTAGGACTAGTGGGGGTACTATGGTATGTGTAAAAAAATGCTTTCGAGCCAAACTTATTTGTATTAGCAATATGTGGGTTGCAATACAAGTAATTTGCAATGCAAAATGGTAGAGAAAATATATTTCTCATCATCATTTACATAAACCCAAACTACGATATGAACGAATTGGAGTATTGGTCCAGCCGTTCACACGTGATGCCGTGACCAAGGGAAATAGAGATTCATTTATGTATATATAGATTAAAAAATTAATAAAGCATGGTTCTTCAAAACATAGCGCTTACCCCACCTAGATAACCCAAAATACTGTGTCGGTCATTTAACTAACTTACACCGCCATCTGTTAGAAATATATTGAACTTCCAAATAATCAAACCGTTTACCTTACTAAAATTTAATAAACATTAAATTTTCAATAAAAATATATTTAGTCCATAATTCGAAATAAAAACGATCCTTTGCCTCAAGTTGGACCAAATTACACACAGTATAGAAAATTTCATCAAAATCGGTTAATTAGTTTCGGAGTCCATTAACAATAAACATATGACATGAGATTTATATATATATAGATATTCAAGTTATTTTTGGTATACAATCCATGTAACGAATAACTTCTTAATTTTACATGTTTTTTTGTTACAGAAACAATTGGGAACAGTTTCAGACAAATAAACGTCCCACCCCGGTAGCAATAAATTAAATGAAATAAAATTCCTTGCAAGATTAGCAAAGAAAAGTGTGTGGCAATTCCACCACACTTACCAACCTGCCCATACGTAAATAAAAATGAATAAAAAAATGTGAAAAGTAATAACATTAATATAACGTGAAGTGGTACTAAAATTTAAAATAAAATTAAAGAAACATATAAAATAGTGAATTATGTACAGGGGATGGTACGAAAATTAATAAAACAGACAAAAATTATATATATATATATATATATATATATATATATATATATATATATATATATATATATATATATATATATATATATATATATATATATATAAAAGGGTTGGCGAACTACAAATTAAAAATAAAAAGAATATAAGGATCGCACAAGGAATAACCTTAAAAAAAGCCAATACCTTGTCTAGTATCACAATATCAAAGATAGGTTCGAACAGGGTATTTCCTGATTCCTGTGTGGTTGTTGTTCAAAATTTAGGAAGTGAAAAAATATAAAGAACGCTGTTGTGCAGTACAGACAATTATATAAATATTTCAAGTTTTAAATATTACACAATCTCTTTGTCAATTGATTTTTCTGTCAAGTTGTGGGTCAGCCCACAACCTCTTTGTACTATGTGACAAAGAGGTTGTGGGCTGACCGATCTTGTTGTTTTCTATGTGACTAAAATACAGGTTGAGTGCGTATTCACACCAGATTTTTTGTGTTGTTTAGTTTAAGCAAATTTTTAATAGGGATTTACTTTTAAAAAAACTTCGTTACGTAGGAGCTGCACCAACTTAGCGAATATCTTTAGAACACATAAATCACTCTCTAGCGGTCATAATTTTAGTGTGATCAAAATGAAATATAATATCTGATATGACTTTAGTATTTGCAAAAATTAAATTTATTAATAGCCAAAATAGAATGATATATAACGATTATAGTTTATAGTTACCATGGAAACGACAATCAAAATTTTGTACAATAAAATATATTTCATGTATTCGTATCAAACAAACACAAAATATTAAATATCTCTCTTAATATTAGAATAATCGAAAAATGTATAAGGAATAAAGTTGTAGAAAATCAAGTTTGCTACAATTCGTTACTTGATCATTTTTCTCAAACTCTAATGTGAACAGAGATATTTAGAATTTTAACTTTCAATCTTTAGTTGTAAATATTTCTGTAAATATTAGTGTAACAGAAAAATGATAAGAAACAAAATTACAGAAACCCCCTTTTCCCTCTTCCGATTTTACCCATTAACGAACTTGACCTTTAGAATAGCAAAAGCGACTCAAATACCAAATTTCATTCCAATCGTAATAAAACTGTGACCGCTAGAGAGTCTACAAACATTTAAAAAAGAACATATATATTTATATATATTTATACAAATTTTAGCGATAGTGATTTTTAACATCTAATATGTAGGATCGATGGACATTTGAAGAAATTTTGACGAAATTCCAACATTGGTGCAAAAACAATAGCTGCATTTCCTTTGGAGGAAATTCGCTAATAATATAATGAATATTTTTATATCAAAAGTTAAATTTGTTTACATGATGAATAAGACTAATTGAACTGCATCCGGTAAAAGAGAGTGTTGCTTCAGAAATTGGCACTCCTGCTTCAAAGTTAATAACAAATGTTTGCAAATGTTATAAAGTATAGGCAAAATATATATATAAAATATAAATATCTCAAAATCAAAAATTCCAAAACCTAGCAGTTTAATATTCTTAGTCATAAGTTAAATTTTAAAGAAGATCGGCTTCGGCTATCTTCGTATAAATTTTAAATCATCGAGCTAAAAATTTGACATGTTTTTGGGCTGCATTGTCAAAAGAACCTAAAAATCATTAATTTAGAGCATATAAAAAAAGATAAACATTGAAGAAATATTTATTAGTGTATTTATACTAATAGTGGTATTGTATAGAGAATGCAGAGTTCAAGATAAATGAAGTACACTCTAGTTTATTTGAAAAAATTACATGAATATAATATTAACAATAATTTTAAATTATTATTTATTCTTCTTCTGATTCATCGGAGGTTGCAACAAAATCATCTAATTCTTGGTTATTATACGCAGAATCACATACGCATGAATCACCTACACTCCTTGTATGTTACGTGGAATAATGCAATAGTGTCTCTCTCTCTACGAGGTCGATTTTTTTTTTATTATATTATTTTAAAATTTTCTTATACAGGCTGCCACAGGCTGCAATTGATTTTAAGATGGCTGCCAGTTATGCATGTATTCTAATTATTCTCAACTTTTAATTTCGCCAAATATTTTTCAATTAACATATGAGGGAAGTAAGTTAAGTTTACTTACCTGTGAACACCTGGCTGCAGGTAACCGTAGCAGCAATACGCAGCGCTACCTGCTATTACAAGATTTGTCGTATCGTATACTATGTTATTTAACAAGCAAAATTCTATTCACACGTGAAGGATTTAATTGTTTAAAAAAAATTATTAATTAATTAATTAATTAATGTTAATTGCCAAAACACGTACTCGTATGAAGACCTTAAAATCCAAAAGCAGGCTCATGCTGACTACTCGCTAGTTACATAACAATCTCATATTTATTGTAGATGTTTTATTAAAAGCAATATTAATTAAAATACGAGTTGTTAAGTTTTGGAATGTGGCTGATTTCTGGCGATATATTCGCCAAGGTCAAACTGGTTGGTGAATTTGAAGTCAACTCTAGGTAGTTTCTGAAAGTTGAATGAAAATAAAAATTTGATGGCGGATTTGAAGTTGGATTTGATTGTTGATGGTGGAAACTGGCATAAGGCGGCAGTGAATATGCTTTAGGTAATTCATGCGCATTCGAATATTGATGGTGATTAATTGGACCTAAAAAAAAAACAACAAATCCTGTCAAATAAAAAAAATTTTCCTTAAAATAAATGGCATACCTGGATTTACATATAATGTCCGGGTTAACGTATTTACAGGATCAACAAAAGAAAGTGAAGAATAGAACGGCATGTTATTCACATTATTTCCATTACCTGAATTTAAATTGGCATCTACTTGATTCATTTCCATAATTCGCAGTTTATGAATATCATTTGAAATTAAATCTTGTTTTTGTCGTTTAACAGTTTGTTGTAAGAGTTGACAAGTTGAATTATTTGTTTGCGATATGGGACGTATTTTTCGTCGTGGACGATATTTGTAATTTGGATATTCTAGCAAATGTTGTACTCGTAGTCGCTTTGCTTCGTCTATGAAAGGTCGTTTTTCAAAATCGGTTAACAATTTCCATTGATTGCCAAGACGTTTTGAAATCTCTGAATTGTGCAGTTTTGGATTGTTTGTTGCTATTTTGCGTCGTTGAATTCGTGACCACACCATAAATGCATTCATTGGGCGTTTTATATGGTTTAAAATGGCATTATTCATAGAAACTGTTGGTAAAACACTTGAAGATTGTGGTAATGTTGTTGGCAACATATTTAAGTTCATTTAACAAAACGTTTACTGAAACTCACTACGTTTCATACATGAGGTAACAAATTATCTTTAAAATTTTAATTTTAATATTTAAATTTCTTTTTGGAAATTAAATAAAAATTGCATTCTATGCTTTTGACAATTTTGGTTGAACAAACAAGTAACACTGAAATTGTTATAATTATAAATGATCCTACAATAACGATTATCGAATAATAAATAACAAACAATTCTAGATAATCCGTGGAAAAAAGGTTTTTTTTCAATTTAAATTAATACTTTATTTGCGCCGTATATTATTCAATGGATAACCGGATGTTTGTATATCATCAATGGGCAGCGTTAATAGTTTTAAAGCTATTGTTAATAATCACAGTATTTTTTTTTATAAATTAAATAAAATAAATCGTTTTTTATATTTTATGTAACAAATAAATACACCTATACATGTAGTTTATTGAAACTGTATACTATAAATTACACCTGCGCTAATTTTCTTGTTTTGAATAATAATGGAAAGTGAAAATGAAGTTATATATACATCTTTGAAACCGTAAGAGATAGAAAAAAAATTTGTTAACAAAAAATCTTCTTTTTAAAATACACAAGTTTTGTTTGAAAAAGATTTTCATAAACTCAATAGTTTTCTCATAATTTGTGATTAAATGTTCGTCGGAAAGAATCGTTAACATTTCGAATACGCAGAATTGTTAACAATTTAATCATTAGTATACAACTCAGTATATACTGGGTATTCACACATTTAAGTCAGTTAGTTGTTACATTACTTAACAGTCGAACATAGAATCTCCTCCTTCTTTTTTTGGAGTTGGTTAAAATTTGCGTTGATTTTGTCATCTCCACGAAAACTATACTTCTATAAGATAACTATAAAATTACTTTATTAATATTTTGTTTTAATTTCGAAATGTCAATTTTGATTGTCGTTTCCATAGTAACTAAACTATATTCCATAAACTATAATCGTTATATATCGTTCTATTTTGGCTATTAATAAATTTAATTTTTGCAAATACTAAAATCATATCAGGTATTATATTTCATTTTGATCACACTAAAATTATGACCGCTAGAAATTGATTTATGTATTCTAAGGAAATTCGCTAAGTTGACGCAGCTCCTGCGTAACGAATTTTTTATATTTAAGCAAACAAAGATCCTAAAAACAAGTAATTTCTACAAATTCAAACTTATAAACAGGTTCATTAGCACATAAAAATTGGTCCCAAAAAAAAAAGAACAGTAGAAACATTAAACTAGAACTCAATTAACAAAGCAATAACAACACTAATTCTTTCTCTGTGGATTTATTAAGCATTTAAAATATATTCTCAATGTGTTAAAAATTAAACCCAAAATCGAATTTTTGTATCTTTATTTTCGTAAATGTTTGTTGCAGTTGGCAGTGGCAGTTTTGTAAATACACCTTCTGGATTGCGATATAACTTTGGATTATAATACCAGTCCAAGTGGCCGAGCGGTCTAAGGCGTTATGTCAGGACAGTATGCCTACTTGGAAACTGGGAGTTTATGGGTTCGAATCCCGACATCGGCAGTTTGTCAATTATTAGGAAAAAAAAGGTCGGTTAATTGACTAAACTGTAGGCGCAACGACAAGAACGAAGTAACCGGCTATGCTTTAGAAGGTTTTCTGCAATTTCCTTCACGAACTCCAGATGAATATCGGCATAGTTCCTATCATAGTCGGCTGCAGCCGCATATCCTACCAATTCCTAGTCTATACACAAAATTCCATCCACTCCACTCACACCCTCACATTCTTAGGCATCACAATGGACCTTATGGTCAAAGTGTAACCCGTCCAGAGCAGCCCCTACAATCTATCTATCTATCTTGGATTATAACCATCTTTCTTGTGCCGCGGATAGGCCAAATCAATTGATCGTTTACGAATGATATTGGTAGATTATGAATAGCAACAGATTATGAATACCGACAAATCTAAGAGTATTCAGTAACAAACGAGTCATCCTATTTTAGCAAATTGATTAGTAGCTAAGCGCAGTAATCTATCTGAGTTTAATAAGTTTTGAGTAAGAAACACAAAATTGTATTACAAACATTTTTTTTTATACTACACAAAAATGAAATTCTGAAAAACTTTCTATTTCGATCCGCAGCATGAAAACTAATCAGCGCTGACAACAAATTATTTTAAGAATCTATACGCAAATGGTTTTATTTAAATGAATATATTTCATGCAAATGTTAATAATAGTATTTATAGTTAAATTATTTACATGTTTGTAGTAATCATTTTTTTTTAAATTAATTTGTATTGTTTGTTGATCAATTATTGTGGCTTTTATGTGGTAAGTATATTTCTATTCAATGGTGTTTTATGTTACTCAATGTGTGAATGCTGAAATGTGTAGATAATTTTTACATTATTGTTAGTGAAAACTGTCGCAAAAGTAACGGTCTTATTGTTTTTGACCATAAAAAGTTATACATGTTATCGTTCAATATTCATCATCCAGTTTCAGTGGATTTTTCGGTTTTGAGGAACCCTTACGCTCCTTCAGGAGGTTCGATAAATAATATAAGACCGATATAATCAAACGGGAAGCATTTCACCATCTTCATTCACTTCGGTGTGCGATGTACTTGACATAATTCAATATCTAATTCGGCCATCTGATCAAGAGCGTCTCTACTGGGAGTAGTCACTGTTGGGGGGAGGTCTCATGGAGGGAGGACTCAGTTTCTCTGAGACATCATGTGAGCCGCCTCTATTGCAAAATGAAGATAGAGGTCGGAGTTTGCTTGCCCCGGGTGGATTCCAGATCATCCGCGTATTCCCCGGGACTTGTTTAGCGGAGGCCTATTCAGACTATGCCTGCGCATCCCGTTATGCATGGCAGAAGGTTAAAACCTGTATAAAAACAATATCCATTAAAAGGGCACGCCAACGTCCGAAAAAGGAGGCCAATGCTCTGATTAATACCAAAGAGTCAACGGGGCTCATCGAAAATTTTCTGGATGAGTCAAACAAGTTACTTACTCAGAAGGTACGCTGAAAAACCAGGGCTGGTGACATGTCAACAATTGATCTGATATAATTGTTATTAAGATAATCAAAGAGAACTCTTTTGAAATTAAATTTTAAGTTTTGCCCCAATTCCTAGAACAAATGTTTGTATTTTATAAATACATATTTCGACTACAAAGTAGTCATCATAAGTCTAAAGTAGCTAATCGTAACTATCTCCATTACACGGAGTCCAAGATATGTTACTCGTTACTAGTTTGGTGCGTGTCTCATCTATTCCAAATTTTTTTCCTGTGATTAATATTTTCGTCCATCACAAAGTCGGGACTAAACATAAACTTGAATATAATTTATATATACGGGATATAAAAATCGGTACTGTTCTTCGAGCAAGTTCAATGTAATTTTTCTTAAACTTCGGAATTTTCTTCAAACAACTTATTTTTCTTCAAAACATGACGCAGATACACAAAAATCACAAAATTGTTGGTTTTTTTATGTATAACATTTTGTTTTTTTTAATCTCTTAAGGATTAGAGATTGAGCTACTGCTATCTCAGGATACACTGCAGTATCTAATAGAGATACTGCTATTACAATTTAGCATCGTGATGTGAGGACCACCATGATCATGCACTTCAGCTCAAATATCTCAAAAACTATTTCTGCCAGGTTCAAACTCTGCAAATGATTTGTAGCTCTTAAAATTTCTAACATAACGATTTTTTAAACGACTTGATATTTGGAAAATTAAATGGGACTCGAATAAAAAATCAATTATATATGCTTCAAACGTGCGAGTAATTAATTTTGTTTTTGTTGTAACTTCGCCAACCCTGACTCGAGAGAGCCGACCAAAAAAACATTTTGAAGTTCGATTAGCGTACTTCAAGTAATGTTCAATGAGTTTTCAAGAATAAGTTTCAATTTTTCCGTTATTCAGAGATGAAAGCTTGCACATCGATTTTCGGTAAACAGCCCCAATTTTGCCCTAATTTCCTAGATCAAAATTTTTTGTATTTTATAAATACGTATTTCTTGTGCAGACCGTCACCAAATTAGCAACAAGTAACATCTCCTCAGAGAATAATTACAATTAGCTAGTTCATACTGATGATTACTTTGTAGTCGAAATACGTATTTATAAAATACAAAAAATTTTGATCTAGGAGACTTTCGAAAAACCCTAGAGTTCTCTTTAATATTATTTCTATTAAATTTTACTCATTATATGTATTCAGATTAAATTTAAGGCTTTCGATTCATTTGCGAAAAATTACTAAATATGCTTTTTTCGACGAAAAATTGGCATATTCAATCATAAATAACTTAGAAACTACAAACACTGCAGGACAACTATATATATAGGTCATTTTTTGCTTAAAATTAATTAGAGAGAATACATACGTTTTGGTTTATGTAGCCTCTACGTATGTTCTCACGGACGTAGGCCAGTATGGCGTAGACTTCTGCTTGAAAGACTGGGGCATATTTCCCCAAGTTTTGGCTTATGTTTGCCTTGGTTCTTTCACCGTAAATTCCAGTCCCGGTCCCTTCCCCAGTTTTGGAGCCGTGTGTATACCAAACGATTCCTTTGAGATAGGGTGGTTCTCGTTCCGTCCACATGTCCCTATCACAGACTACAGTGAAAAGTTTTGAGAAGGAGTATATTTTGGAAAGTATTTGTGCCAATTTCAAAAACGGGGTCTGAGATTATTCATGTTTCCACGACTCTTGCATGTCCAACCTGACTATTTGTAATCCAGTTATCACTGCAAGATAGTCTATAGGCACTGAATCTCGCTTTAGCTATTATTACAATGTTTAGCGGAGTCAGTCCTAGTCTGATTTTCATAGTAGCTGTGGGTGTACTACACATGAATCCAGTAATATACAAACAGGCCAGTCTTTGTATCCTGGATAGCTTCGTACATGCTATTATTTGATTAACCTTTGGCCACCATACTAGAGCAGCATGGGTTATAATTGGCCTAACTACTGCGGTGTACATCCTATGGATCATTTTGGGTTTTGGACCCCAGATTTTTCCACATATTCTCTTGCAAAGCATGAGACAAGATTTGCTCTCATTTGTTATGTATTCCACATGAGGGTTCCATATTAGTTAAGAGTCTAACATCACTCCTAAGAATTTGGGTTCACTTGCGATCTGTAGTCTTTCAACGAAGACGATGGGTGGTTTTATTTTATCCACCTTCCTTTTTTGTGTAAATGGAACTAGTGTGGTTTTACCAGGATTTATTTTTAATTTCTCGTTGAAAGACATACACACCATGCCTGTGGGAATTTTAAAGAGTTTTGCATAAGCTCCGAGGTTGTGCTTTCACAAGGCCTTTGGATTGCAATTGTAATGTCGTCCGCATATCCATGTGTATGGTATTCTTCTTGGTTGAGGTTCGTCAGTAAGCTGTTTACTGTCATACTCCCAGGAGTTAGGATAAGAACCCACCCTGTGGACATCCTCTGTTGGCTCTCACAGTGACAGACTCTCCAAGAAGTGAAGTTTGTAATCTTCTACCTATCAGCATGCAGTTTATCCATTTGCAGAAGGTGTCTTCTATTCTGTGCTGATTTGCAGAGTTAATCATGGAATTATAAGAGACATTATCAAATGCCCCCTCAAAGTCAAGAAACACGCACAAGGTGGCCTGTTTCCTTGCGAATCCCTGCTCAATCCTGTATAGTAGGTTGTGGAGGACTGATTTTCCCACCTGATACGCGTGCTGGTTGGCTTGGAGCGGATTTCTCGATAGTGCCCCTTGAGTTAAGTGAAATCCTATTGGTATTTCCATTGTCTTTAGTAGAAACGATATCTTCCATACTGACCAAGCAGAGTTAACAGATGCTCTGCTCCTTTTTGTAAAAGCACTGGGGATATAACGTCTGACCCCGGTGCTTTATTGTAGTCGAATGATTTTATTGCACATTTGATCTTTGAGCTATTAATGGTGATCGCCGCTCTTCTCCCGTCCTCGATTGTCGCTAGGAGGTTTTGGATAAATTATTTTTGAGAAGGATTTTCAGTATTTATTGCCACCGAATCCGGAAATTGAGTCTGGATTAGTATTTCTAGTGTATCCTTCCCGGAACTAGTATACTCACATCGGGCGTACGTAGTGACCCAAAGGTGTCAGCTAAAGGTGTTCTTCGCTAGCATACGATGGAGTCTTGCTCCCTCAGAAGTGTTTTCAACATCTTGACAAAGTTTCCTCCATGAGTTTGTTTTGACTCTTTCAGAGACCTTCATGGTAGTTGTTCAAGTTCCCTATCCTTTTGCATTTGATTCCTTAGGTGCTTATTCCACCAGCAAGTTGACTTACTGATGTCTTTTGAGTCCTCTGGGCAGTTTTCTTTGAAAAAGTTAATTATATCATGCTGAAGTTGAGCTGCAGTAAGCTCAATATCCAGTACTGTTTAAACATAGGGATTGTGGTGAGTTTGAACTTTAGTGTCGAATTATATTCGTCCCAATTTATTTCCTCGGATCCCGATAGTGTATCTTGCATTGGTCTGTTTTTGCCTCTACATTGTAATAGATTTGTCTGTGATCCGATGCGGATGGTTCATCGTATGCTAGCCACTTCTTGATTTTTCCACTGATTTTATAAATACTCCATGTTACATCTTAATACTCAGTGTTACACTTTCAGGAAAAGATTCTGGAATTTATCGTCCAGAATTTATCGTTTCAAGGCTGGGTGCACCTGCAGTTTTTTGTGTTTCGGCGAGGTTAGCTTGCGCAGCATCGCCTGGTTCACTTTTTTAGGAGATCTAAGACTGGAGATCTGTTTTAGGATCATTTCGTTTAAATGCTTCAGGTAAGGTTGCTTCAACAGTAGCTTTAGAACTCCAAAAAATAAAATTTTTGAGCAAAATATTTAACTGTTGCAAATTATTAATATAAATTCGTTATGCAATAAGGCGATGGATGTTGAATAATACAGACATTGCTGTAATGGTAAGACCTGTTTTTAATTTCATAAAAGTAATTAACAACTTTGTTTTGTATTTACTTTTATGATTTTGCAGTCAGGAAGTATGTTTAAAAGGAAATTGAAAATCGCAAAAGAAACACCAGTCAAGCTGCTCAAAGAATCATCATTTGTAATTGAAGTTATTCCATAAAAAACCTTGACATTTTAAATTTGAAGGATCGTGATTTATTGGATCGCAACCAGAATCTTTAAGAGTTTTCCTCGCAGGTTGTACGTCCACTTCCACCATTGGAACTCTTGGAAATATATATATATATATATATATATATATATATATATATATATATATATATATATATATATATATATATAATATATATTAATATATATAACAGAAGACTTTGATAATATATTTAATGACCCTACTCATTTTTTTTGTAATTTGAGTAATTTGAGTTATCCAGTGGAAGTTCCAATGGTGGAAGTGGACGTACAACCTTCGAGGAAAACTGTTAAAGATTCTGCTTGTGATCCAATAAATCACGATCCTTCAAATTTAAAATGTCAAGGTTTTTTATGGAATAACTTCAAGTACTTTAATTTATATATATATATATATATATATATATACGAAATTCCAACATTGGTACAAAAATAATAGCTGATTTCCTAAGATTTTAGCGATATTGATTTTTAACTATTGATCTAATAGGTAGTATCATCGATGGACATTTGAAGAAATTTTTACGAAATTCCAACATTGGTGCAAAAACAATAGCTGCATTTCCTTTGGAGGAAAAAAATTAAAACTAAAAGGGGGAATTTTTGTCAAAGAACCAATAGATGTTTTGAGTATGTTTCTTGATTACTATGCAACATCTATACATTACTATACAATATCAAGTCCAAGCGTCGATAAAAGCTTGTTCATGCAACCAACACTCATAGAGGAAATAGCTCAAATAATAGCCGCCTTACCGAACACAAACTCTACCGGAGTGGACGAAATACCTGCCTGTGTCCTAAAATATTGTGTACACTCTATCACTGAATTTTTGTGTCCAATCTTTAATAAAGTTCTTGTAACCGGTATTTTTCCAAGTTCCTTGAAAACAACCAAGGTTAAACCATTGTCAAACGACAATGAAACCCAAAAAACGACCAGCAAGATATTAAAAACTACAGACCGATTTCCTTGTTATCAGTATTTTCAAAAGTTCTAGAAAAAATTATGTATAGTCGAATAAGTAATTTTTTTGATAAACATCAAGCATTGCATTCCAATCAGCATGGATTTAGAGCCAACCGTTCTACTATTACTGCTATATTTGATTTTTATGATGACTTGGCGAATTTTTTGGACAATGGAGAATGTGTTTTGGGATAATTTTTTATCTTTATTTTATGCAAATGGACGAGGTACAGCAAATAATTTAATATTTTCCAATTTGAACAACAGAAAGTTTTTCGTTGACATAGATCTCCATCATTGAAAGACTCAATTTACAAATATCGGGTACCGCAGGGAAGTACGTTGGGCCCTCTTTTGTTCAACTGCTACATAAACGATTTAAAAGAATACATAGCACTAGGCAAATTAGTTATGGATGCAGATGATGTCCCTTTTCTAGTGATCGGCAAAATCATCGATGATGCAAAGTTGGAAGCAGAACAGATAATCAAAATGTTTAAAATCGGTTGTAATAAAAACCAGCTTATAGTTAACCTGGAAAAAACCTGTGTCATAAACTTTAAATTAAAACCTAATCATTCATTAACTTCTCTGGATCTTACAGATCTATTATATGTTGATCAAACAAGGTTTTTAGGTATAATCATAGATCAAAATTTAAAATTTACTCCACATGCAAAAAGCGGCATTTGCTTTCAAATAAGAATTTTAAGACAGTATTTAGGTCACCAACAGCATTTGTCTTTTTACTATGCAAATATATTTTCACACTCAATGATTCGAATAGAATATTTATACCCCAAAAACGGATTATAAGAAATTTTTTCAGATAAACAGTACAAGTACTTGCAAGAATCAGTTTATAAGACACAAGATTATAACTTATTGGGGTATTAATACATATGAATTGTTAGTATAAGTGAAAGAAAATAAATACATCAACAACAATACAAATAAGGATTATGACACGATATTAACAATTAACTACAACTATGCTCACAAAACTAGTTTCTTAGGAAGAACTCCGGTGTATACGGGTTTCAAATTGTACTCAAAATTACCCAAAGAAATCCAATCAGAAGCTAAACTTAATCAGTTTAAAATCAAATTAAAACAATATTTAACTAAAATAGTTCCATATCATTTACTTTTCTAATTGTACTATTAGACATGTATACTTTTGTTGTAGAAGTCTTTTTCAAATAAAATTAATATTATTATTACTATTACTATTATTATCTTCCTTTTGAAGGACAAGGGCCCGAGGGCCCGATTTTGAATGACACGGGCAAGATGAACTTGGCAAGTTATTCTTTCTTTTGCTTCAAATAATTTAAAGCTTGCCATGTTATAAAATTTTAAAAACATACTAAAGGAAAATTTACGAAATAAATTCCAACCAAATTTTTTTTACATTTAATCAATTTACCTCTCATTAATTTTCGTTTTTTTGACAATTTATCTTAGTTTAAGGCACATTTCCATAAATTCACCACATTTCGTAAACCCTCTGTTTGATATTGGACTAAAAATTGTACAATCCGCCCCCATGTTACTTTAGAGTCCATTTTTACTGACCGCATTGGTCTAATATCGTACATTTGGTCCTTCGAGCCTGGATTAAATCATCTGTTTTTAGATATCGCTATTTCTGGAAAATATTTTCGGGCTAAAATCTTTGCTAACTTCATTAATATTATAGCTTATAGCTTATAAAATCATAATAAATTTCATAATTTGATAATTTTGAATAGTTTTATTGGAAATATCAGTTATTTTATTTTTGTACATTATAGTTCGTCTCAAAGAAGTTGTGCGTTGCACCATTAAACTTTCAAAATTAATTTTCTTTATATATCTTCAAGCTTTAGATATTGAACGCTTTAATTATTGATTATATTATAATGATTTTTATTTGTTATTTTAGTTCTTTTTGGAATAGTTTGGGTTAATGATTTAATTGTTATTTAATAATTTAAATTTTTTCTATTTATCCGAAATTAGTATAATTTGGTTATTTTTCATTATATTTTGAAATGGTAAGCAAGGATGAACAACAGTATCTCAACAGAATCTCTCTTCCGCAGAGTTCAATTATTATACGATTGTAGTAATAACATAGAAAGTGAAAAAAAACTATAAAACTTCCAAGTCAGATACGAAAGCTTGCAAACAACTAGAAATTATTTTATAGAAATTATTGATTCCATTAATATTCTTCAAATGAAAATGGATAAAGATTTTGTACCTGACTTTCAAGTTTTGGATAGTTTTGAAGAACTTTGTGGTCATGCGCCATTAGTAGCTCGACGTATTTTCGAAGTAGACAAGACTCCGTTGTCGATACTTAATTCTCAACCGCATAGATCATTGTCAAGGCATCCAAAATTACAATTACCTAACATTTTCGGGAGAAATAGCACAATGGCCTATATTTTATCAATGCTTTAAGAGCCTTTAATTGGACATTAAAGGGAAATGCACTGACCATATGTTCAGGTATCCCTCCTAGATCAGAGAATTATCCGATTATCTGGCAGGCCTTAACTGATAAATATGAGGATAAACGGACTTTAGCTTCTTCATATTTAAAGCAACTTTTCTAATTTAAGTGTTCCAATTCAGAATCAGCAACGTATTTGAATTTATTTGTAGAAAAATTCGATACCGCGATAGTTGCCTTACAAAAACTTAGTATTACCGATTTATCTAATTTTATTTTTTCATATTTGGCTTTGTCTAAATTAGATTCTGAAACCCCTCGACTGTTTGAAATTACCAGGAAGCGTGAACCAATACCAAAATATTAAGACATTATAACTTTTGTAAAGGAACAAGCGAAGATACTATCTCGCTCTCGCCCTAGTTTTAATACTAGAGCTAAATCTATTCCAAATAGTAACGCATGTTATTCTAAAACTAAATATTTTATGGTATAAAAGGATAAGAATATATCATCAAACACAAAATGTGCAATATGTAATGAAAACGATCATTATCCAGTATAACGTTGTCCAAAATTTGGTAGTCTCACTCCTTCCGAAAGATATAATTTGGTGTTACAAAAACACCTCTGCATGAATTGTTTGAGCGATAGGCATCTTATTGCTAAATGTGCTTCGAAATCCAGTTTCTCTAAATGTAAACAACGTCATCGCTACTGTTACATTTTGAGAAACAAAATTCCTCGCCAAGAGCAAACAAAGTTTGCTCTGGAAGCTCCTAATGAGGTAACTGTTTCTGATACTAATACTTCAAGCTCTGATACCAACAATGGGGGAAGGAGTTCTTGCCTACGCATAGTCTCTGTTCAACTACGCCCTGCAACCAGCTCAAATCTTCTGGTACAACCGTTTTGTTATCTACCGCTGTAGTAAATATTTTGGATTCTAATGGAGAACAACAACGCGCTCGTTTTATATTAGAGAGTGGTTCCCAAGCACACATATTCTCAACCTTGGAATGTCGTAAGCATTTAGGCTTACACATTTCAAAAGAATACAGGTCGGTTAATAGTATCGGGTCAACTTTGAGTACAGTTCATGGACAAACTGATATAGTATTTTCTTCACGTTATGACTCATCAAAGGTTTACACTATCCAAGTATTGGTAGTGAATAAAATAACGGACAAGTTGCCCACGACACGAGTGGATATTGAATTGATTTCCTATTTTAATCGGCCAGGTCCAATTAATGGGATAATTGGTGCACAATTATTTCCAGACTTATTCGCAAATGGTGAAACAATTACTTTACAGTCTTCACCAATAGCTATTGAAACTAGTCTTGGTTATGTGGTCATGGGATGTGCTCCCATTTTATCTTCAAGTGGCCAGCTTCAAAGTTTTTGTACTCTCGTACCTTTGGAAACTATTGTCAAACGATTCTGGGAATAGGAGGAAATTACGACCTCTAGAGCGCTTAGCCCGGGAGACGTTGAGTACAAAGAACTCTTCGTATCTAGCATGAAGAGAGATATTTCGGGAAGGTTTGTAGTTGCTTTACCTTTCAAGATGAAACCGTCTAATTTAGGAGGTTCTTATTTGTCAGCCCGGCGTGGTTTCATTTGCAATCCTTAAATCTTTAAAGTTAGAATACGATAAAGTCATTAAAGACTATTTAGCACAGGGACACATGTGTATCGTCATTGAGGATGATCTCAGTGCTTTTTTCTATTCCATACCGCATGATCCTGTTTTCAAGGCGAGTTCTTCAACTCCACTTCGTATGGTGTTTGATGCCAGTATGAAAACATCGGCAAACTTTTCATTGGATGACATTTTGCATATTGGACCGAAACTTCAAAGTGATATTTGCTGCATACTTCTTAATTTTAGATTATTTTCCGTTATGTGCTGTGATATTCGTCTAATTATTTTAGCTAAACCACATAGACGATACCAGCGAATACTTTAGCGTTTTTCCCCGGATGAACCGATTATTAAATATCATCTAAATACAGTTTCTTTCGGTATTAAAACTTCTCCGTATACAGCGCTTCGTGTCATTCAAGAACTAGTTCGTATTGAGGCTCAAAGAATTCCTGCGGCCACCAAGACTGTACTTAGAGAATTTTATATTGGCGATTTTGTGTCTAGTATTGATTCACTGGAAGCAGTGAAAATACTGTACTCCGAAATAGTAAATTTATTCAAGTCAGGAGGTTTTGATTTGGTGAAATGGCCATCCAACTATAAAGAACTGTTAGAACTTATTCCTTGCAAGCGGTGTCTCGCAAACATCATTCAATTTAAATCATATACATTAAAAACATTAGGTCTTCAGTGGAATCCACTCTTGATTCCTTGTATTTCAAAGTAAATATTACCAATCATGAATGCTCTAAACGGATCATTTTATCCACTATAGCCTGCTGATATGACCTCTTGGTCTTTTGTCACCAGTTATATTCCACGCCAAATTGATGATCAAAGACTTATGGTCTCTTGCTCTTGATTGGGATGAAGTCCCACCCGCTGTAATAGTGTCCAAATGGACACGCTTTATAGAAGAATTACCGCTCCTATATAGATTCCAAGTACCACGCCACGTTAATTATTTCGTGAATAGCACAGTTATTTTAGTAGCATTGACAGACGCTTCAGAGAAAACGTACGCTAGTGTGGTTTATTTGCAAAGAATTTCTCATAAGCGTAAAGTTTCAGTTTCGCTTTTATGCGCCAAATCAAAGGCAGCACCTTCAAAAACCATTTCCGTTCCCCGTCTAAGGTTATGTGCAGCATTATTACTTTCAAAATTAGTGTCTTATGTATTAGAATTCTATGGTTCCCGTATGCATATTCAAGAAATTTAGACCTTTCCTGCCAGTACTGTTGTTTTAAATTGGCTCAATGCTTCACCCTCTAGATGGATAACATTTGTAGCTAATCTGGTAACAAAGATCACCGAAGTATTACCTAAAGAAAAGTGGTATCACAATTATGGCCAATCCAATGCAGCGGACCCGTTATCTCGTGGTTTATCCCCCTCTAAATTTTTAGACCATCCACTTTGGTTAACTGGGCCATCTTGGTTATCGTTTGATAGAGAACACTGGCCGATAAAACCATTCGATAACATTTCGGCAAGTAATTAAGAACAGAAAATTGTACCGTTCCCAATAGAGTAGAGCCGGAAGACAACCGTCTTCATCAGTTGATTACAAGATGCTCGAGTTGGTGGAAACTGATATGTCCTACAGTAAATGTTTTGCGTTTCCTGCATATATTAGTCGAGCAGAACTTATTTTAGTGAAAACTGTAAAAATGGTTCATTTCAAAAAAAGATATTGAATTGTTAAAATTAAGGAAAGAATGGTCCTCTTATTTGAGAAAATTACGACCATTTTTAGAAAATAGACTCCGCATTTAAACACGAACAACAACATCCTTTACTTCTTCCGAAAAAGGATCCCTTTGTAAATTTACTTATAGATCATTAGAGGGGTCATACGCAAAAGCATACAATCATGTAACTTTTGTTTTAGATCAAAACCAAAAAATCATTTTCCCCTAATGGCAGACCTTTCAACTCCCCGTGTACATGAGTATAAAGCGATTTATCATACGGGTGTAGATTACCTTGGGCCTATAAATATTACTATTAGCAGAAAATCAGGGCAAAAATCGCAAAAGACGTACTTTTTTCTTTTCATTTGCCTCAGTGTTAAAGCCATCCATTTGGAGCTAGTTATTTTTCTATCTACCAACCATTTCTTACAAGCATTCAAACGTTTTTTAGCTCGTCGTGGGGTATGTGCTTGTCTCTATTCTGTTCAGGGGACTAATTTTGTTGGAGCCAAGTCAAATTTAGATCAACTATAGCATTTAGTTGTCTCCGACGAGTATAACCGGATTATAGGGGATGAACTTGCGTTTCGAAAAATAGACTGGAAGTTCAATGTACCAGCAGCACCTCACTTCGGAGGTATTTGGGAAGGTAATGTTCGTTCAGTTAAGACACATTTATTTAAAGCCGTCAATAATCAGCTTTTATCATATAAAGAATTGACGACCTTACTAGCCCTAATTGAGGCTTTGTTGAGTTCAAGACCCCCGTGTGTTTTTAGTTCGGATCCGACCTCACTACTGGACTTAATTCCTAGCCATTTTCTAACGCTTAGTCCATTACAAAATTTAACTGCACCGGACTTGATTGCAGAGCTACTTAATCGACTCGACCACTTTCAGCTAATAGATAGAATGGTATACGATTTTTGGCATCGTTGGCGCTTGTACTGGACTACTATGCAAACCCAAAAAAAATGGAACACTTTCTCAAACCCAATAAGGCCAGGAATGGTAGTTATTTCGAAACAAGAAGGAGTACCAGCCCAAAAATGGCCTCTGGAGCAGACTTTTCCTGGTAAGGACAACATAGTTCGAGTGGTTTCGATTCGCACGAAACCAAGGCGGTTTAAGGGACGAGTGGTAAAAGTTTGTCCACTACCGTCGCAATAATGGAATCTCACATTTTTATATTTAGTTTTTTCTCTTTCCTCGAATAAGGATCCTACGCATTTTTTTTTACAATTTTAGATTTTTTTTTTGATTTTTTTTATATATTCATATACCTTGACTTCTGAAATTATATTTCAACGAGGAGGGGGGGGGGAATGTTCAATCATGAATTGAACTTAGTGGCAACTTTGATCGGACGAACTATAATTATTTGCATAATAGATATAATATTTATATTTGCAAAAAAAAAATATATTATTCACATAAAAATATATTATGTAATTGTAAAAAGCCGAATAGTACCCATAGTGTAGTTAGGTAGTTCGAATAGTTCAAGTCTGCAACACAATAATCATACCGCCAAAATTTATAGTATCTTTTTACCGCTTAGAAAAAGGACAATTTTATGTCAAAATTAAAACTAGTGTGTGCAACAAATGAATCTGAATATATCCCAACCAAATCCTTATTTTCAATCCTTTTTTTACCATTCTTGTACTAAGTGTTTTTTTGAGAATCTCACGTGTATTTAGGTGATTTGGGTAAGTTTTTTTTTTTTACAATTTATCTGAGTTTAAGGCACATTTCCATAAATTCACCACATTTCGCCACCCCTATGTTTGATATTGGACTAAAACTAAATGTGTTTTTATACATTTAAAATAATAATTCTAATTTGTAAATATTAGTTACAAGAGTTTTATGTTACATTAAAAAAAGTTTTCTAATCTAAATAGATCTGAACTACAGGCTAAACAACTGATAACAAGCTTATCATGTAACATGAGTAATCATTCGACCACACAAGAAGACGACGAATTAATCATTTATTATATTTTTATTTTTATTATCCATACTTTATTAATCATTAATTATATTCTTTAATCTTTATTATTATTTTATTTTGATTTTTACCATAATTAGTAATTCTAACGCTTTAGTCACTATCGATAACTAGATGGTCTAAGTGACATAATACACATTCAAAATCATATCATCTAAAGAGTCGGAACAAACCAGTGTTATCCTGGATAGTATTTGAGAACGATATAATTATTGTAAACTCTGAATTGCATATTAATTGTAAATCATATATTGTATTAAAATAAAGTTGGAAGGTAGTTTTACTTTAACGGAAATTGAGATACCTGAAACATAATTAGCATTCGGTAGGATCCAAAGAAATTGCTGTACGAGAATTGTGGTCCAATGTCCTGAAAATCAGAATTTGAGAGAATACCAATAGACTATCTTCAACCTTAGCGGATCATCGCGGCATAGAGGCTTACCCGTTTCACCATACAACAAATTGGTCACAAATGGTAGATTTCAATCATTTGGACTGAACCACGAATCTGTTACGAACTCTAGCGTCTAGCGAGTTCGTTCCTTTGTAATTTCTAGCATTTTAAAATAATACCTTAGTGTGGCTTATACTTTAGTATTTATAGTTACAGTTTCACGTTGCGCATAGCTAAGTTATCTTAGTGATATTTATATGGAATCACTCTCTTATATTGTGGACCTTTCACACATATACATAGAATTAGAAGCTCGGTAGCTGACTGGAAATTGAGACAAACAAATCAATTTAAACATATCCAGGATGTAGACAGTTTAACTACGGACTGCACACTACGTATTCTACTTTATCTGTGTTGCACAGAAGTCCGGCGAAATGATACTTAGTTGGAATTGTATTTCCTTCAGTGAAATGTAAAAATTTATAAATATTTGATGGATTTAGAACAATCATAATTTCCAATTAGAATTTCCTTCTGTTGTACTGAAATTAACAAGAGCATATATCTTAGAAAGAGTCGCCTCAACGTTTAAATATTCTTCGTGTCTGTATTAGGATATGTCAATATTTAATTAATTTATTTTTTTTACCAAAGTAAATGTTTAAATTCTTATTACGAGTTTTTAAATTCTTATTTTGAGTAATTCAAGGCTATGTATATATGTATATAAAAATACCGAGTGGCACATCACTATAAAAATACCAACAGTTACACAAATTGTAATTATAAAGTTTGATGATTTTTGAAATGTATTCAAGTAATTTAAATTTACCAATGTCTAAAATAATCCTTTAACTTTTAAATTTTATTTTGATGTTGTTTTGAAATATTCCTAATATTTCTGATTCTAATTTGTTTGACTTTAATTTTGATTTTTAATGTAAATTAATTTACATTAATCTTTTTGTCTTTGATTTTTCTTTGTCACTCGAATTTATTCTTTAACTTTGGAAATATTAATAATGTTGCTTTCGGTTTGCAAAAACCTTTGTCATCAAAATTTATTCAGATAACTCCTTTTAGCTTTTAAAATTATATTTTGATTATATTCTTTAGTAATATTACTCATATTTCTGCTTCAAATTTTTTTTACTTCAATTTTCTAATTTTGTGTGAATTACACTAATCTTCTTTCTCTTTTCATTTTTCTTTGTCATTCAAATTTCTTCTTTATTTTATTGAAGAATTCATAATGTTGCTTTTTTTTATTCTTTGGCATCAAAATTGATTTATCTCTAAATTAGATATATTAAAGAATTTTTTTCTTTGTGATTTTTGTTAATCATTAATTTTTATTTCTGTTTGAATTGTATATTATATACTTTATTAGTCCTAAATAAAATGCTATTTTAGAATCTGAATTATTCTTATTTTCTTATTTTAAAAGGGGAGATACTGCCAGGTTTGGAGCGTATCTTTACTCTTTCAGATTCTTTTTTTATTTATAACTATTATGGTGCATGAGATAATATAAATCGTTAAGCGGCATATGGTAATTTTAGTGAACGTATAGTAACGTTTTCTATTTCGAATCAAAACGGACGTAAAATCCTGAGGGGTGGGGCTCTAATTCTTCACTCTGTGGGTACATTTCATCTAACCCATAATTAGTTACAGCTGTATTGGCCGATCGCACGCGAAAACTGTTAATATCTGTTAATTTAATCTTTTGATGAACTAGTTGTCTAGTTCACTCTTTTTGAATTCATTACACCTACATTCAAAACAAACCTAACTGTAAATACTCCTAGAGTATTTCCTCAAACAACTTATATGCCACAAACGTATCAAAAACCAATAATAAATTTCTCGCAAAATAGAGAACCATATCAACAACAACAAGTACGACCTGTACCAAGATTATCTAATCCAACTCCACTGGACCTATTTAGTAGTATTCAATCTTAGACAAAATACACCACAAATCACAACACCCAAAAATTTCTTTACTCCACAAAGTAGACCTACTTTTGTCAGCAAAGAATTACACAATTTAGAAGAACATGACACTTTTGAAGAATTAGACCGTTATTATAACGAAATAACTGACCATAAATTTCAAGAGCAAAATGATCAAATAGAAAGTACTGAACCAGACAATCAGGATTTTCAACCCAAGTACCTTACATACACATATCTTCCCCTTTTAACAAACCTATTAAATTTTTTATAGATACAGGATCTTCACATTATTCTATTAACCCCGAATTCGTAAACAGTAAATATTGTCAAAATAAATACACCCCAGAAGAAATTTAATCCGTTTTAAATACACACAAAATAAATAAAAATTATGAGTATATACGCATGCCATTTGGGCTAAAGAATGCACCATCAACCTTCCAAAGAGTGATGGATAACGTCTTGCGAGAACTACAAGGGACTGCCTGTCTTGTTTACATGGACGATATCATAATGTACTCCACATCTTTACAAGAATATATAATCAACCTTAAAAGGGTATTCCAACGATTACGTGAAGTGAACTTCAAATTACAATTAGACAAAAGTGAATTCTTCCATAAGGAAATCGCCTTTTTAGGACATATCGTTTCAACCGACGGTGTTAAATCAAACACGGATAAGATAAAAGCAATTGTAAAATTTCCAATCCCTAAAACTCCAAAAGAAATAAAATCCTTTCTAGGACTATTGGGATATTATAGGAAACTTATCAAGGACTTTTCAAAATTACACCATTAACACAATGCTTAAGGAAAGGAGAATCTGTAAAATTAACTAATGAATATATCAACTGTTTTAAAAACTGCAAACAATTACTGACTGATGACACAATCCTCATATACCCAGACTTCTCTAAAGAATGTATATTGACTACAAATAACTATAATAATAATTTTTATTGCAAAAAATTCTAGTATATTCTAATATAACCTGTAAATAATATAGCAATAGGAGCTGTTATCTCAAGTCTGTTACGCATCACAAACATTAACAAAAACGGAACAACTACTCGACGAGAGAGAAGGAACTACTCGCAACAGTTTGGGCTACCAAATATTTCCGACCATACCTTTATGCGAGGAAATTTTAAATTATTACTGATCATAAACCCCTAACATGGTTATGGGTTTGCCACTTAAAGAACAGCAAGCTCGTGCACTGGAGACTAAAACTAGAAGAATTTGACTATACAATAATATACAAAAAAGAAAATTGCAACACTAACGCAGACACCTTATCAAGAACTATTATAGAAACAAACAATCATGACAGCATAGAAAACGAATCTTTGAGACGTACTAGACATTTCGACTCTAACAGTCTACATAGTGCTGAAGAAGGTGACACTTCATATATTAGAATTTCAAAAAATCCTCTAAACAACTTTAAGCAATAAATAATATTAAAATTAAATGACGATATCCCACATAAAATCAGAGAAACCTTTTTTAATAATAAACAACGTTTAACCTTTCAATTCCCCACTTTCAACGAAGCAGGACTTATTACAATTTTTAAGGAATTTATAATACCAAAGAAAATCGCAGCAATTTACTGTGAGAACGACGATTTATTTAACCAATTTCAAAATATTTATTCTCAATTAAAAAATTATAAGAACTACAAAAATCTTAAAATACATAACCGGAGAACACGAACAAGACCAACTAATAGAAAAATATCATTCCGATAGTATTCATAGAAGCATTAACGAGTTTTGAGCAAGAATGACATCAGGCTTATCGGCCTGAAGCCTTTTGCGTCGCCGTAGCTTGGGCACCCAGACTTAGGTATGAATACCACGCGGGATTCTTCCCATTTCCTGGGTAAGTAGGCCAAAGCTATGCATGTTTTAAAAATCTCCTTGAGCCTTTCAACAATTATATCCAAGCCCTGTTGTAGCAGTGCTGGGAAGATGCCGTCAGTACCCGGAGACTTGTAAGGTGCAAATCCTGCCACAGCCCATCTCACTTTTATAATGCTTACGATGAGCTTTGCCGTGGCACAATCCTCCCTGTTTGCCCTTCCTCCATCACGCCTCTGATCACCTGGTTCTCTCATGGTAAGGCCAGGGAGATGCGTTATGGTCTCAGACACTTTAAGTGATTGACCTGCTAGGCAACCCTGCTTTGCAGTATTATCCTTAGATATTACCTTTTACACTCTAAAGAGAGCAGACATCGTGTTAATGTTACCACAAAGCTGGAGTTTTTTCGAATTTTTCACTGACCTTCTATACTCTCGCTGCTTCTCCCTAAAGATTAACCAGTCCGAGTCCAGGCCGGTCATTTTCGCTTAGTTGAAAAATTCTCTAGTGTCATGGCGTAGTCTATCTAGATTTCTATTCCACCACAGACGATATCCTAGAACCGGTAGTAACACTTGCAGGACAGTTGTTTCCATACGACGAAATCATGGCATCCTAAAGTAAACTAACCGCAGATTCTATATCTTCCTTCGTGTGCAACCTATTCGCACCCCCGGCAAGTAGCCCAGAGAGCTCCTGCCTGAAAGCATCCCAGTCAGTGCGTCTGTGATTGCCATACGAGTTTACGGTACATGGTTTGGTGTGCATACTAAAAACAATGTGACTATGATCAGATAGGGAGGGTTCATTTGAAACTTTCCACCCCGACAGAAACTGTAACAGCCTCGGGGAGCAGAGAGTAGTGTCAATGACCTAAGACCTAATTATATTTGTAATGGTTGAAGATATGCCTATATTGGCAGATTTATTATTTTATTATACATTTTTTCGTTCTTGACTGTTAATAATATAAAATTTTGTTTGTTTAGGATCTTGAGGTTCAGTCAATAAATATACAATTAGATTTTGGCAACATTTCGAGACTTTATTGTTCTCATATTCATACCCTATAGTGAAAAAACAGGTTTTTATTACAAATATATCAGAAAAGGAATTTACGTTAATATGACTAGTTAAACATTGATTCAATATTCATAGATTGAAATTTAAAGCATCAGTGACTAAAATTGTACTTACAAGTTTATGAAGTCTATCTATGGAAATTATCACTTAAAAAACTGTTATTTCACTGTAGGGCATGAATATGAGAACAATAAAGTATCGAAACGTTGCCAAAATATAATTGCATATTTATTGACTGAACCTCAAGATCCTAAACAAACAAAATTATATATATATATATATATGAGGTTCAGTCAATAAATATGCAATTATATTTTGGCAACGTTTCGATACTTTATTGTTCTCATATTCATGCCCTACAGTGAAATAACAGTTTTTTAAGTGATAATTTCCATAGATAGACTTCATAAACTTGTAAGTACAATTTTAGTCACTGATGCTGCTCCGCTGTGATGTAAGTTAATTTGAATGAAATTCACCATAATTAGCTTGCCTTTATTAAGTCGATGGTGGTTTAGGCCCGCTTTTCCTCTTCTTTGCGGACCTCCATCCATCTTTACGTGCGGACTCTGATGGTAATGAGTCCGCCTCTAAGGAAAGTGTGGCAGAAGTAGCAGTTGCAGATGCCCCAGATTCTTGAGCACCAGCCACCGCCCCATCCACCACAGCCTTCTTCGCCTTTAGGTCGGAAAAGGTGACTTTAGCAACTGCCTCAGGTGTTGAGGCCGTTACCGGTGCCACCTCCTCCAGAACCTTCGCAGCAACTGCACCCTTGGCTTTGCCAAAAGTCTTTGGCTTTGTCAGGTACCGTGCTTCCGATTTAGGTGCCTCCTTACTCTTGCTGGGCGCCTTCCCTGTTTGAGACAGAGTGGCACGAAGTAAAGTGGAGAAACCCCCTTCTGACTAGTTTCACATACGATCGGGCTGGCACTCCGAGTACCAGTCTGAAGCCTTTTGGGTGTTCAGTGCGATCGTACCCTTGACAATTCCCGGTGCCGATACCCGTATCTATTACCTTTTAACCCCAACGAATTAACTTTTTTAGTTCCTTAAGCGTCACCCTGCCTCCAGAGCCCGATAACAGTAGGTAATTAATTGTATCTCATTATTAGCGCATGAAAGGTTAATGACTGCATTGTACTAGGTACCCAAATACCTACTAAGCGAATGAGTGACGAAATCTCAAGCTAGCTATGTGTAGGTATCTGTGTTATTCCTTTATAAATGTACTTACAAATAAACCTAATTTGAGGACTCTGTGAGTGATTTGTTAACAGTAATGTAAACATAGGTCCAATGAATTCATTCCATTTATTTTAATTACACAGATTCACCAATACGAAGGAAAAATGAAGCTTAACAGCAGAGCGCAGTTATTAGTCTCGATGACAATTAATAAAGAAACCGTTCAAGGTGAACCCAGTATTTATCCAAATGAGTCTTATCTTAATTCCAGACGTAAAAGACCGCTGCAGGATACTGATAACACTACATTTGATGACACAATTATGATAAAACAACCCAACACAGCTACCGAATCTCTAGGTGATTTGAACCGTGTAGAGCCGATATTGAGTAATTTAGATCAGCCTCAAAACCCGGAGATTTTTAACTTACTATTATTTCGAACTTCAATATTAATGACCCTGTATTCGAGGAAAGGTTCGATCGCACATGACTCAACGTTCACTGAATTTCATGAATCGAACCGCCATCATCTAAATAGTGTTCAGATGCCAATGACGATTAATTCTGGTGATTGTTCTGAAGATCATAATATACTGGTTTATCCACTCCATATCTCACCACCATTACTTCCATTTTCTAACGACCGATCCTTGGATGTTGAAGAAATACAGAGCCCTGGTACTTCAAACTCCTGTTGTTTATTGCTGAACCCTGAGACAGGACTGTTAGAAGAAGACTTGCAGATAGAATATCAAATGATAATCTGAGCAATGACCTAACATCTATTAAGAACAAGAGAAAGAACAACCAGGTTCTTCGATTACACGGCAAAGAATACAAAGGTCTTCGAAGAGTGGGGGAACTGTGTTCGAAGCAGAGAAGTCTAAAAAACAACTAAAGCCCGTACCTTGTAATCACGATACTGACAGGTCCTTTCTTTGTGCGTCTGTAACCGATCAAACCCGTAAAGATATTTTTGATTATTTCTGGTCGTTGACAACTTGGGAAGCTAAAAAAGTCTACGTACTAGGTTCGACTGCAGTTCGAGATATAATAAAAAGAATAGCCATAACTACAACTGACAATGGTACAACAAAACGAAAAAATACTGGTGCCGATTGTTTTTGCCAAGAGAAAATGGCGTTAAAATAAGAGTCTGGAGAGACTTATTATTGGCCACTTTGGATATTACGAAAGAAACCTTTAAAGATTGGACCAAAGCTAAAAGATGTAATTCGTGTCATAAAGACGATGCAACCCTGCCATTCATGATGAGGTGAGTACCTTAAACAAAAGTCTTTGAAAGTCCGACTCCGTCGTACAATGGCTAGATCAGTTAAATAAGGAACCCAGTCATTATTGCCGCTCGTCTTCAACAAGAACGTACACTTCCGTTCAATAAAATTGAACAGACCTGAAATGTTAATTTTCTTACATTTCATAAAACCCCTCACTTTTGTAACTCTCTGTATAATGATTCATTTATATACAAAGATAAGTAGTATATATTTTAAGTGTGAAAAAAGAAATGGAAGTAAAATATAGTAAAAAACATTTACTCCAAGAATAATCAAAATTGTGAAAGACTGATTCGGTTCAGGTCTGTTCAATCTGGAAACGACAATCAAAATTGACATTTCAAAATTAAAACATAATTTTAATAAAATAATTTTATAATTATCTTATAGAATTAGAGTTTCTGTGAAGATGAAAAAATCAACACAAATTTTTGCGACTCCAAAAAAAGGAGGAGATTCTATGTTCGACTATTAAGTAATGTAACAACTAACTGACTTAAATGTTTATATACTGAATATCCAGTATATACGGAGTTGTATATCAATGATAAAATTGTTAACAATTCAGCGTATTCGAAATGTTAACAATTCTTTCCGAGGAACATATAATCACAAATTATGAGAAAACTATTGAGTTTATGAAAATCTTTTTCAACAAAACTTGTTTATTTTAAAATGAAGATTTTTTGTTAACAAATATTTTTTCTATCTCTTACGGTTTCATAGATGTATTTATAATACCCCCCCCCCCCCCCAAACGAAGAAAAACACGTTCCAACGGTTTCAAAGGTAAGCAGTTTTGCCCAAATATAGACCGATTTAGCCCATTAACGAACTTTACCTTACCTTTTTGCTCTAGAACACATGTCAGCTCGGTATTTCTTTTCGTTCTTGAGTTATCGCGTCCACAGACAGACAGGCGAACATGCGGAAATGGCCAAATTTTATGAACACATATACCAAACATGCGTACGTATATTTCATGTATTCGTGTCAAACAAACACAAAATATTAAATATCTATCTTAATATTAGAATAATCAAAAAATGTATAAGGAGTAAAGTTGTAGAAAATCAAGTTTGCTACAGTTCATTACTTGATCATTTTTCTCAAACTCTAATGTGAACAGAGATATTTAGAATTATAACTTTCAATCTTTAATTGTAAATATTTCTGTAAATATTAGTGTAACAGGAAAATGATAAGAAACAAAATTACAGTAAAACTTAGTACCTACAACTTAACTCCCGATAAATTTTTCGATTTTTCAAATATTAAGGGATATAGACCAAATTTTTTGTTTCCCCCTCCCTCCAAACATCCTCCCTTCTTGTCCGATTTTACCCATTAACGAACTTGACCTTTAGGCCGGGTACACACGTTACGGTATACCTGTGCAGGCCTAGAGCATCCACACGTTACGGTATACCAGTGCAGGTTACGGCTTTTACCACTGATTTTTTTGAAGCATCGGCTTCTACCTCCTTTAATTTTATGACAAGTCTTTCATAGACTGCATCTCTCTTGTCACGGTCGTGGTAGTCTTTACTCTTAACCCGCCACAGACAAGGTTCCGACCTATATATATCAATAAATTCTTCAATCACTTGATTACGTTTTCGGATTGACATGATGATCACAAAAGTCTATTGTTGTACACGTAATAATGTTGAACAAGTCTACTATGTACACCCAAAAATGTTGTAAATACAAAAATGACTCACTCTATTATCAACAAGAAACTAGACGAAACTAATAAAACCGTTATAATAATAAAAAAACCGTTTAAAAACATAAAAACTATGCAGGCATACCGGAGTGACTCATACACACGCTCAGGTCTAATATGCCTGCGCAGGTAGTCAATACTGAATTTCGATTCTTGTCCGGTATACCGTAACGTGTGTACCCGGCCTTAGAATACCTTAGAATAATATATATGTATACATACATATATATATATATATATATATATATATATATATATATATATATATATATATAAATATATATGTATACATACATATATATATATATATATATATATATACATATATGTATATATATATATATACATATATATATGTATATATATATATATATATATATATATATATATATATATATATATATATATATGTATGTATACATATATCAAAATTTTAGCGATAGTGATTTTTAACATCTAAAAGTAGGATCGATGGACATTTGAAGAAATTTTTACGAAATTCCAATATTGGTGCAAAAACAATAGCTGCATGTCCTTTGGAGGAAATTCGCTAAAAAAGGGCTCAAATCATTTTTTCGTAAATTTGACTGTTTCCGAGTTATAAACGCATTTATATACGTTTTACAATCGTTTTAGCGACCAACTCGGAAACGGTGAAGCTTACGAAAATATAACAAGAGACCTTGTTGGTTTAAAATGACCCAAAATACCTAAAAAAAATTATATTCGGGTCAAAATACTCCATCGTTCGGGTTGGAAAAAATAAGTTTAAAAAAATTGTCTATTAAACAATTAAAGGACAAAGTTTCAGAATAAAATAATCTGTAATTATTCTCCAGGATTCTAATTCATACTGATGATGACTACATTGTAGTCGAAATACGTATTTATAAAATACAAACAAATGTTCTAGGAATAGGGGCAAAATTTTAAATATAATTTCAAAAAACCTAGAGTTCTCTTTGATTATTTTAATAATCTTTAATTAATATGATATAGTGTCTTTGTTTGTTGCTCGAACAAATATAATTGTCTCTCTCTCTGCATAGAACACATTTTTTGAAAATTTTATATATTTTATATAATAAATATAATAAATATATAATTAAATTATTTGCAGCATATATAAAAAAATTTTTAAGTAATAAAATTTTCAAAAAATGTGTTCTGCGCAGAGAGAGAGACAAATAATATTTGTTCGAGCAACAAACAAAGATACTATATCATATTAAATAATTAATTAATTAATGTTAATAGCCAGCAGGACTACGGTGGCAGACATTGCACTCATACATTTATAATATTGTTATCTGCCTTTTAAACATTGTTTCATTCAATTATAAGATGAGGGAAGATTTCGCTAAAGCGGGATCTTAGACCACGTTGATGAAGTCATAAATAATTGACGAAATTTGTTTAATTTTTTAGGTTGTTTCAAAAGTTTTGTCTGTTTTTATGAGTCTACTTTAAACTGTAATATCTCAGTGAATACTTATTCAATTTAATCGAAATAAGCGCCATTTGAATCAGTGAACTTTTGCCAACGTAGCACAAGTCGATTAATTCCATCGGAATAAAAATTGGTTGCTCGGGATTCGATGAAGTCGACGAAGGCAGTTTTTGCCTGGCCCTGATTGGCGAAGGTTCTACCGGTGAGAAAGTTATCGAAGTGTTTGAAAAGATGGCAGTCGGTTGGCGAGAGGTCTGGGTAGTATGGTGAGTGAGGCAGAACTTCGACGCTCAGTTCGTTTAATTTTCGGACGGTAATTTGTGAAACGTGACAATTTCTGCCGATCGTTCAAATTGTGGGGCACCCACTTTTCGAGCTTTTTGACCATTCCAATACGTTTTAAACCATCAAAAACCGCATGGGAGCTGACGCCCAGTTCTTCCGCCATCCCACGCAGCGTTTGTGATAGGTCAGTCTCCACCAGAGTCCTCAAATTCTCGTCCTGGATTACTCTAGGTCGACCAATTCGGGGCTCATCTTCGAGGCTAAAATCTCCGGAACGAAATTTCGCAAACCAATGTCGAACAGTGCGTTCATTAACACTATCATTGTCAAATGCCTGGTTAATTTTTCGGGCTGTTCCGGCAGCGCTTTGGTTCAAATTGAATTCGTAGAGAAAAATTGGCCAAAAATCGCTTAACGACATCATTCAGTAATAACCTGAAAAGAGACAAAAAATTAAAATTTGGAAAAAACAGCATCAATAAAGTATAGAGTAAAAATTATCTATCGATCAGTTTATACCACGGCAAATAGAATCAATATTTATTGAGATACGCCCGTTATAGCATAGTAAAAAATATAAATACTGTTTAAAAATGATGTAATTAAATTTGAAAACATATTTAAAATGAAAAATAATTTTGAGCTGTTTAATCGCCGCTATTTTCGCGCGCTCTGTGGATGACGTCAAATACTATGTCCAGTGACAGTCCAGTCCATTGTTTACTACAGGTGTTCTCGTTCCTAACTATGGAGGTTAGAGTGTAGAAGGAGAACTATCTCATATGGTTGCTAAACTAAAAAAGTGTCCACCGAAAAACGTAAAATTAAGTTTCAGTGAATGGCCACAATAGCGCTTGTGAGAAGGTGGACTTGCTCTGAAGATAGTTACTGTAGAACGAAGTGAAGTTGCCAACCGGTAGTAGTTACATTGAATCCCATTTTGAATGTGATCATTTTTATTAACAAATAAAAAATAATATACATAAAATATATAAAATATATATATATATATATATATATATATATATATATATATATATATATATATATATATATTTATATAAATAATATATACAGTTTAATATAGAAATATTCAATTTATGATTCATTAAATTTTTATCAAACAATTTTTTAATTTCTATCTTCGATAAAAATTTGATTATTCTATTTTTTTAACAAAATTTATTAATTGAAATATTCATTACTTGAAGTTTCTTAATTATAATTTTGTTATTAAAATACCTGTAACTTTTCAAATTGATTGTGACTTGAAAATTCATCTGTAATTCATTGTTTATTATATTCATGGAATTTTTTAAATAAATAGTCTTTCTACTTCTTTAACATCTGAGGTTTCATATGATTTATGTAATAATTTAAAAATTTCGCCTTTACAAAGGGGATGTTAGCCTGTCCTTGTCTACTTTTAATATCTACTTTTAGTTTCTTTAAACATGGAGATAGTTCTCCTCTATACTCTAGCCTCCATAGTATAGAACACACTCACCACCCCTACTTTCCCTCACCAGTTTCACAACAACCTTAAATTAAACTTTTATTTATTAATAATAAGTCTAACAAAATGACAAATACATACTTCATTTCTATTTATGCACTGACTATATTCACTTCGGTACGGATGGGCAACTAGCGACGCTAGTGGCACAAAAAGTAAATATAACTTCTACCATTACTTATTTTAAAATGGTCAAAGAGAGAACAAATAATTTCTAAGCGTATTTTGGTATGTGAAAAGCATAACAGATTCTTTTGAAATAGTTAACCGTTTTTAGCGCATTTCCTGAAAGGTAATAGAGCTACTGGTCCCGTACCGACTTCTAAATTTTACAAAAATTTCTTCAAATGTCCGTTGAGACTACCTAGTAGATGTCAAAAATCGCCATCTGTAAAATTTATATATATATATATATACATATATATATATATAAATATATATATATATATATATATATATATATATATATATATATATATATATAATATATATATATATATATATATATATATATGTGTGTGTCTGTAATCGATCTAGCGGTCACAATTTTAATCTGATTGGAATGAAATTTGGTATTTGAGACGCTTTTGGTATTCAAAAGGTCAAGTTCGTTAATGGGTAAAATCGGACAAGGGAAAAGGGGGTTTAGAGTGAGGGGGAAACACAAAATTTGACATGTCTCCCTTAATATTCGAAAAATTTATAAGAACTGAAATTGTAGGTACTAAGTTTTACTGTAATTTTATATCTTATAATTTTTTCTGTTATCCTAATATTTACAGAAATATTGACAGTTAGACAAAGATTAAAAATTAAATTCCTCAATATCTGTGAACACATTAGAGTTTGAGCATTTTACTGTAATTTTGTTTCTTATCATTTTTATGTTTCACTCATATTTACAGAAATATGGACGATTTAAGATTGAAAATTAAATTCCTTAATATCTCTGTATACGTTCGAGTTCGAGCAAAAACGATAAGGTGAAGAATTGTAGTAAATATGATTTTCTACAACTTTATTCCTTACGTATTTTTCGATTGTTCTAATATTAAGAGAGATATTTTATATTTTGTGTTTTCTTCTTTCTTCATGTTCCCCTTTCCCCTTGACGTATGTCATTTATTAATAAAATTGCACTTGCAAATACTAAAACCATATACATTTCATTTTGATTTATGTGTTCTAAGGAAATTCGCTAAGTTAAAGCAGCTTCTGCGTAACGAATTTTTTTTCTTACGTTTTAATGACAAATGGTCGTTTTACCATTACATTATCCGGATAATAAAAAATTGTTTTATTTAAACAAAAACAATGGTTAACCATAATAGTGTTGTATGATGATATTATTTTGTAAGATGATGGTATCGTAAATATTTGTATTTTGTTGATTGATCAAGATCTTCTCCCTTTTATAATTTCGTCGTAGTTTTTGGTCTAAAAAACAATTAAATTTTTTTTAAAAAGTTTAATTCTAATATTAATTGGGGGATACTACGATTCGTATTGCGCCAAGATCTGAAGGCAGATCCCAATGGAACTCAACGAAATAAGACGAAAAGTAAAAATTAAAATCTTCGATAGTTCGCTCCGTTTTCGAGATATCGATGTTTATCTATTTATAATAACTATGTTTGCTATCCTTTCAATTAAATAAAGAACAAACATATATTTTAATTAAGTGTATTGGAAGTTTTATTTTATTCATTACAAAATACATACATAATAAATTATAAATCTGTTTATAAAATCAAAATTAATAAGTGTAAATTAGTTTTTGCCAAGTCTAAGATCAAATTATTAAACGAAAGGATATAGATAATGTAGGATGAATGTTTTTTACTTATTTAACAATATTCAAACAATTTGAAAATATACACAACATGAGGAAGTAAGTTATTTATGTGTATTCTCTATTATTCTATTTAAGGATATATTCTCTTTGGGTTATATTCTTTTAAGGTTACATTCTGTAAAAAATATGGTAATTCAGTGCTCGTATCATCATATACGAGAACTATTACCTAGGCCCAGTTTTTTTAAGGATAAGCCTAGTTAGTTAACTCGCGTGTTTTAAGTTAAGTTCCCCCACTTCGAGTCCCTACTAGAGTCCCTAGCGAGTACTGTACACGTGTCAATAACGTTGCAATCTTCACAATTTTAGAGACAATTACACAAAAATCACTCTTTGTTAATAACTTGATATCACTGCATAAAATATTTAACACTTTGAATTGTAATATTTGAGGTTATGAAAAATAATATATATGATAATATATAATAAATTATTATTCAGATCTTATAATAATATATATGATAACAATAAAATATAATAATATATTAATATATATTATTATTCTTCTGATCAACGCCATTATTTTCGGGACCTAGGTGGGGGAACTTAACTTAAACCACGCGAGTTAACTAACTAGGTTTATCCTTAAAAAAACTGGGCCCTATTCAGTTTCGCATGCGAGTCAAATAGTGTCTGGTATACGTGGCTCACTTCGCATGCGATAAGTACTAGATATTTTCCAAGAATACGACCCCAGGGACACAACTGATGGTTTTAGTCGTAAAACATTATTCTGCGATTTTGCGGACAAAATTCGAAGTTTATTTCTAAAATAACTTATTTATATTTTGTATTGATACTGTTGAATACCAATTATATTCCATACAATAATAAATAAAATTAATATCTAGTTTGTTTACATAGTCGCCAGCATTTAGCGCTGAGTGACTGCCATTTTTCCATGGAGACTACACAAGGAGATCGAACTAAAACGGGAAAATTGACAAAATAAGGCAACGAAATGGTAGAAATTATATTTACTTTTAAAGTCGCTAGGGTCGCTAGTTGTTGATCGGTACTAGTCCGTACCGAAGTGAATATAGTATAATTTTGTATTCTTTGGTATAATAAATAGAAGTGAAGTAAGCCAAGTAACTAGTTTTATTTCTAAGTGATTATTTTGAAGTATGCAATTTGTTTAAAAAAATTTATTAAATAAAAAACTGTTTAAAAAACATTTAAAATGGGAAGAGTATGTGCAGTAGACAATTGTAAAAGTGGTAGTGCTTGTGACAATAAGCAACGGGATCAATTGGGTTTAAAAAAACCAGGACTTCAAAGTACCAAAAGTGAGTACAAATATTCCAAAATATTTACTTAATTAAATTGTATGACATTATATTAAATATTAATTTTCAGCATTATTATTAATAAATAAAAGTTTACAATTCCAACTTTACAGGTTACTATTTAATTATTAGATTTTTTTTTTAATGTAATTATTTTGCGAATTTTTAACTTTCACTTCAACTTCAACTAATTCCTTATTGAAAAATTGAAATTACTTATCATTTTCTAAAACAAAGTATTTTATTGGAAAAATACTTTGGCTGGAAATAATTTTTATAATACTATAAATGCGTAATCTTTTTCAATTACAACTCGCGCCTTATATTCTCACAACTGTTTCCGGCATAGAAGCGACATTACTGACATCTTATGTTTGCCAATGATTTGTTTACATGGAGTTAAATAAATAGGAGATCGAACGACATAGGCAATTCGTCTGTTTTTGCGTCATCAAAAACGTGTAGAGATCATAGTTATTATTTTCGCCACTAGCAGCAGTGCGAATCTACCCGTACGGAATTATTATTATTACATATTAAAATCAACGGTTATTACATCTTGCAAATAAAAATTGTAAGAATAAAAATTGTTTAATTTTACAAATATAAAAAAATGGGACGATGTTGTCCAATGAAAGCATAGATATACTCATATATCTATGAGTGAAAGGTTGTTTAAGGTTAGAAATGCGTGTCTGCATTTACGAAAGGAATACAGTCTGTAATTACCGGTTTTGTCATCTTCTTTCTTTATCTAATATATGTCAGTTACTGTAAACATATACGAGTATTTGTATATTATTATTAATTGCAAAATTATCACTATGATTCTTCATCTTTTAATTTATTTCAGATTATTAAGAATTCTCTATTATTATTTATTTAATTATTACTTGATAATCGTAAACAATTTTTTATTATCTATAAAACTATGATTTCTTATAAACTGAATGTGAAAGTGATTTCTTGGCGCCTACATTTAAACATTTAAATTCCGTACACCACTGACACCAGTGACCCCTACTGATAAAAGATAGTTACACCAATTCATGGACGTTTATTTAACATTACGTTCGATCTCCTAATATATCTATTCTTCATGGTATCCGCTGAACAAACCACTTTCTTATTAGTGACATCTTTAATTTAACCAACAAATCTCTAATTCAAATTTATCAACATTTACTAGATAATTGTAAAATATTAAGTATGTTCCATTGATTTAATCTGTATTTTAACTAAAAAATAGAAAATCACATCAGTCTGAATAATTTACTATAAATGCTAATTTATTTATTTATTATTTATATGTAAAAAAATCATATATTTAATTTAACTTTTTTGATTTATTAAATACCTACATTTATTTATTTATAATTAAATTATAACTACAAAACAACATTATTAACATTATTATGGACTTTGCAATAATTATAATTGAAAATATTTAGTTGCTTGGCCAGTGATTTATCTGGAGTAAACACAATGTTTATTATATTTTTTACTTTGCCAGTAACTTTCTTGTTGCTGCAGTAGAAAGAACATTCAGCAAATTAAAATCTATAAAAGATTTTAAAGATCTCGTCTGAAATATTTAACATTGATTGCTATAGAGAATAAAGAAGCAAGTCTCGATTAAACACGAAGACTCTAATTGACAAATTTGCGGCTGCAAAATCTAGATGAAAAATCATTTAAATAATTTTTTATACTTTTGTTTATATTCAAATATGTTTTGTTTTTTATTTATAATCAGTTTTCTTTTAAACGTTTAATACTCGTATTTAAATGTATTTTAAAATCCTTAAATATATATATATATAAAGTTCAAAATAATTTTCCTTTGTATAACAGTTAAAAAGAATGTTAGTAGGGGCCCCGTAGTTAGAATTTGCTGATGGGTCTAAAAAATCTAGTTACGCCACTGCATCCCACAAACACATTCCTCTTCAGCCAATTTTTTTTCAATCCAAGATTACGATATAATCAAATAAAAAATCGAATCCAATGTTGAAATCATGAGCCGCTAGAGAGTTGCTTTACTTTCATTCATAACATTAAAATTTTTACAATCATAGTCTTAAAATTTTTGCAAATTATGTTAGATCGAGAGTCCAGTAGGTCGAGATATCTTTGAGATCCGTTCATGTAGATTAAATACTTGTAGTAATTATTGCGTTTTATTTTTGGGACAGCTACAGAAGCGTCGTCGACATAACATTTCAGAAAGTTCAGTTCAAAGATTGTAAAAGAAAAATAGTTTTTAGTATATTCTTTTTGTTATATGAACGGCAGTAACGGAATTACAAACTCCTTAATGACAATTGTGGTTATCATTAATGATCGTTAGTGATTGTTTGTGGTAACGATACTAACAACATTCCAGACTGATTCTGTAGTTATGTTTAAACGACATTTGTCGTTCAGGAAGCCAGTCAATGTCTTTAACTGCTGGTATTAGCGAATTTCTTGAAAGGAAATAGAGCTATTGGTCTCGTACCAAGTTCAAAATTTTGCAAAAATTTTTGCATCGATCCTACCTAGTAGATGTCGAAAATCACCATAAAAAAATTAATAAATATATATTTATATATATATTAAAAAAAAAATTTATATATATATATATGTGTGTGTGTCTATAATCACTCTAGCGGTTTTCATTTTATCGGAATGAAATTTGGTATTTGAAGCGCTTTTGGTATTCAAAAGGTCAAGTTCGTTATTGAGTAAAAACGGACAAGGGGAAAGGGGGGTTTAGAGGGAAGGGGAAACACAAAATTTGACATATCTCCCTTAATATTCGAAAAATCGAAAAATTTATAAGAACTAAAGTTGTAGGTACTAAGTTTTACTGTAATTTTGTTTCTTATCAATTTTTCTGTTACCCTAATATTTACAGAAATATTGACGGTTTAAGATTGAAAATTAATTTCCTTAATATGTCTGTACATAAATCGAAAATAAATATAAAAATCGAAAATTAAAATTACAATTACAATTTTTCGATAACTCTCTGAGTTTTCGAGATATCGACAAAAAAACAAACAAAAACTAAGCTTTTGGAACTCGGTTGAAATAGATAATAATAGTTAATAGTAAACATAATTTCAATAGTTGAAACTATAAATATCGATATCTCGAAATCAAAGCGGGATATCGAAAAATTTTATTCTTACTTTTTTTTTTATTTCGTCGAGTTCTGAATCATCCTTCAGATCTTAGCGCCATACGAATTGTAATCTTGATATTAATGTTAGTTTGATAGTTGATACCAAAAAAAAAATTCGTTACGCAGGAGCTGCTTCAACTTACAAATTTCGTTAGAATAAATACATAAATCACTTTCTAGTGGTCACAATTTTAGTCTGATCAAAATGAAATGTCGTATATGATTTTAGTATTTGCAAGGCCAATTTTATTAATAAATGACATACGTCAAGGGGAAAGGGGGGAATAAAGAAAGAAGAAAATATAAAATATCCCTCTCAGTATTAGAATTAATTTTCAATCTTAAGCCGTCAATATTTCTGTAAATATTAGGGTAACAGAAAAAATGATAAGAAACAAAATTACAGTAAAACTTAGTACCTACAACTTTACTTCTTTTAAATTATTCGATTTTTCGAATATTAGGGGAGATATGTCAAATTTTGTGTTTCCCCTTTCCTCTAAACCCCCCTTTCCCCTTGTTCGATTTTACCCATTAACGAACTTGACATTTTGAATACCAAAAACTTCTCAAATTCGCTAATATCAATGAAATCAGATACGATGTATCTTTTTACTTTCTAGATCTAATAAATTTTGAGCAAGTAGAAATGACGAAAAGAAAAAATTCGTTACGCAGGAGCTGCTTCAACTTAGCGAATTTCCTTAAAATACATAAATCACTTTCTAGCGGTCACAATTTAGTCACAATTTTATTAATAAATGAGATACGTCAAGGAGAAAGGGGGGAATAAAGAAAGAAAAAAAACACAAAATATAAAATATCTCAATATTAGAACAATCAAAAAATGCGTAAGGAATAAAGTTGGAGAAAATCAAGTTTGCTACAATTCATCACCTTATCGTTTTTTCTCAAACTCTAATGTGTACAGAGATAGTGAGGAATTGAATTTTCAATCTTAAACCGTCAATATTTCTGTAAATATTAGGGTAACAGAAAAAATGATAAGAAACAAAATTACAGTAAAACTTAATACCTTCAACTTTATTTCTTATAAATTTTTCGATTTTTCGAATATTAAGGGAGATATGTCAAATTTTGTTTCCCCCTGCCTCTAAACCCCCCTTTCCCCTTGTTCGATTTTACCCATTAACGAACTTGACCTTTTGAATACCAAAAGCGCCTCAAATACCCAATTTCATTCCGATAAAATGAAAACTGTGACCGCTAGAGTGATTACAGACTATATATATATATATATATATATATATATATATATATATATATATATCCATAGATATATATATATATATATATTTTACAGATGATGATTTTTGACATCTACTTGGTAGGATCGATGGACATTTGAAGAAATTTTTCCGAAATTTTTACTTCGGTACGGGACCAATAGCTCTATTTTCTTTCAGGAAATTCGCTAAAAAGGAAGGGGTTTTTGAGAGAACAGGACACGAAGAGATTTTTTTTATCCGGAGAACGGAACGGACGGATGAATAATGAGTTGGAAAATCTATTTTTTTTAGTGAAATTAAAAAAAAAAGTTATGAAAACAAAAGTGAAGATTGTAAGCTCCGTTAATTATCAGTGTTTGGGTAAACTGTGCCATGGCGATTGACAACGAGGAAAAGAATAATTTAGGATATTTTTCTGTCTCCGGCGTGGTATTGGTGATCTTAAACTAGATTTTGGGTCCAAGCTAAATGAGTAATGAAGAAGTAGACTTCTGAATTAATAAACAAAATAGTTAATTTAATAGTTACTTATAAACTTTAAATGAAACTTACCGTTTTAGTGGAAGTAGGTATACCTACATTTTAGCAGCAAGTAAACTTACATGTTTTCTTATACTATAATTTGCACGTACGATATTTTTGAGCGCTTGCTTAGTCTCATTTAAACATTCATATTTTCTGGTACTATAAATTAGCTGGATATTTTTGGAGCGGTTGGTAAAAACTTTGTTAACCAATATTGCTAAAAAAAATTACTTTAACTCTAAAAAAAATTAAACTTCTTTCACTGGATATTCATATTAAATTCAAGAATCCATTTAGAATAATTTTAAAGTTTTCAGCTAGTTATAGATAAATACAAGCTATACTTAAACAAAATCACATTTATAAACAATTCATATAAACATCAATGACGTTTAAATAGAAGGAGGAAACTTGATAAAAACTAAAATAACTAAATGAACAAGTTAACAAATGAAATATCCCTACAAAAATGGTGGAGGTCAGTGATAATCTAAAAGTGATTCAAAACAAGTCAAAACAACAACTAACTGAGTTAATTACTTAGATACACGATGTATATATATATATATATATATATATACACTATGTTTAATTTACATCTTCGTATCATAGATCCCACGAATGAGAGAGTACATAGGTACATATATATTAAGCAATGTGTATGAGAAGGAGATCTTATAGGTTTGATATACAAGCATATTTTTCATAACTGTTCGAGTGGTCACCAACCACTCAAACCTATAAGACCTCCTTCTCATACACATTGCTTAATGTATATATACATATGTATTCTCTTATACTCGTGGGATCTATGATACGAAGATGTAAAGTAAACAGACGGTATATATATATATATATATATATATATATATATATATATATATATATATATATATATATATATAATACAACAATTTTTAAAATAATGGATTGATTTTATACTGATGTGCCCAAATAATCTGCCAAGACAAGTTGTGCCGAACTTTCTGGCCAATTTTTTCCGCTGCAACGATTTTTGAAAAAGTTGATTTTCGTAAAAGGTTTGAGAACTTCAAGTTTTATGGGAAATTATGAAATTTTGATTTGTTTAAGAAACTTTATGTCGCCCAAAAAAAAGCGACTAGAAAACTTTGCCTTCAACTGGCTAGTATAGAAATCCTATATTTACATTTTCAAAATCTAACAATAATTGTCAATTTTCTTAGTTTTTGAACTTGTAAAATGATTTCAACCTGCATCTGTTTCCTTTTCTTCAAAAATAGTGGGAACCACATCACTTTTCAGTACTCTAATTTGGCGAAAACATTTTTTTTCGAAATGATGTGAACATAGTAATCATGGAGGCTATATAAAGGAGATATAAGTCATACGGGAAAATTGACAAAATATGGCAACGAAATGGGAGAAGTTATATTTACTTTTTATGCCGCTAGGGTCGCAAGTTTTTGATAGATACTCATCCTTACCAAAGTGAATATAGTATAATAAATAGAAGTGAAGTAAGCCAAGTAACTATTTTTATTTTGAAGTGATCATTTTGAAGTACACGATTTGGTTAAAAAAATTTATTAAATAAAAAACTGTTTAAAAAACATTTAAAATGGGAAAAGTATGTGCAGTAGACAATTGTAAAAGTGGTAGTGCTTGTGACAATAAGCAACGGGATCAATTGGGTTTAAAAAACCAGGACTTTTAAAGTACCAAAAGCTAGTATAAATATTCCAAAATTAATTAAATTATATGACATTATATTAAATATTAATTTTCAGCATTATTATTAATAAATAAAAGTTTAATTTAATATCTGATTCAATAATTTCTTTCATTTTTACAATTCCAACATTACAGGTTACTATTTAATTATTTGATGTTTTTTTTTTATTTTTATGTAATTATTTTGCGAATTTTAACTATCACTTCAACTAAATCCTTATTGAAAAATTGAAATTACTTATCATTTATTTAAAAAAATATTTTATTGGAAAAATACTTTGGCTGGAAATAATTTTTATAATACTATAAATGCGTAATGTTTTTCAATTAAAACTCGCGCCTTATACTCTCTGTTCTGTTTCCGATGCCGAAGGAACACTACTGACATCTTATTTTTGCCAATTATTTGTTTACATGGAGTTATGTGTCCTTGTTTATGGTCTATGATAGTAATAGTCAAATTAATATATAAGCCGCTACCCTAAAACTCCGACCCAAAAATAAAAAATACCGTCAAATACTGTAAAGGAGATCTAACTCAAACGGGAAAATTGACAAAATATGGCAACGAAGTTGTAGAAGTTATATTTACTTTTTATGCCGCTAGGGTCGCTAATTTTTGATAGGAATTCATCCGTACCGAAGTGAAATACCGTACGTTTAGTTTACATCTTCGCATAGCAGATCTTCCACGAGTATGAGAGAGTACATATATATACATTAAGGCCTCCTTCTCATACACTTTACTTAATGTATACATATGTACTCTCTCATACTCGTGGGAGATCTGCTATGCGAAGATGTAAACTAAACGTACGGTATAGTATAATAAATAGAAATGAAGTAGCCTGTAACTTGTTTTATTTCGAAGTGATTATTTTGAAGTATGAAATTTGTTTAAAAAAATTTATTAAATAAAAAACTGTTTAAAACACAATTAAAATGGGAAGAGTATGTGCAGTAGACAATTGTAAAAGTGGTAGTGCTTGTGACAATAAGCAACGGGATCAATTGGGTTTAAAAAACCAGGACTTTTTAATATACCAAAAGCGAGTATAAATATTCCAAAATTAATTAAATTCTATGACATTATATTAAATATTAATTTTCAGCATTATTATTAACAAATAAAAGTTTAATTTAATATTTGATTCAATAATTTATTTTCATTTTTACAATTCCAACATTACAGGTTACTATTTAATTATTTGATTTTTTTTTAATTTTTATGTAATTATTTTGCGAATTTTAACTATCACTTCAACTTCAACTAATTCCTTATTGAAAAATTGAAGTTACTTATCATTTATTAAAACAAAGTATTTTATTGGACAAATACTTTGGCTGGAACTAATTTTTATAATACTATAAATGCGTAATGTTTTTCAATTAAAACTCGCGCCTTATACTCTCTGTTCTATTTCCGGTGCCGAAGGAACACTACTGACATCTTATTTTTGCCAATTATTTGTTCACATGGAGTTATGTATCTTTGTTTAGTGTCTATGGTGGAGTAGCTCGATCTGAAGTTAACCTATAAAATTAGCGAATTCCGAAAAAACAGTTTTTTGTAAATTAAAAAAAAACTACAGCTCCAATCCAAAAAAAGTAAGAAAGAAAATCTTAGGTAATTAAAAGAGATTTCGATTAAAATTTGTTGAGTTCGAATCGATACAGAATTTTTCGAGTTATCTCGAAAAAACCGTCGAAAAATTTCTTTCGACCATAACTTTTTCAGATTTGAGTTATTTATTTGAAGTTTACCACAACGGTAGATCTCAAGAAACAAAATAAGTTCGTTTTTGTGGAATTGAAAAATAAATTTTCGTTTTTGAGATAAAAAAAAAGGCTTCTTTTAAAATTGGCCATTGTTTCCCAACGGGAGGTCGTAGAAAAACGTTCTGGGGCTTATTATTTTCTGAAAGAGTTGTACTCTTATGCTATTGAAAGTTTGAGGCGATTTCATCATTTTAGCCCCGAAAAATCACTTTGAAAAAATGCTTTTTTTTATAAAAATTGGAAAAAATATGGAAAAAAACGTAAAAAACAATTTTTTTTCAATTTCTACAAAAAAAGCAATTTTTCAAAGTGATTTTTCGGGGCTAAAAAATTATCTGGTAAATATATATTATTTTATAAAACTGGCATTTCTGGTTGTCGCAATATTGATAATTATATCACTGTGATTACCACCAAGTTCATTTAACGTTATGTATAACATTACTGCAAAACGTGTAACTTCAACATTTTTTTACTCGAAAACTAAAAACAGGATCGTGTTTAAATTTTGACAGGATATTCTTTATTATTTAAATAATAAGCTGTCAAATTTTGAAGAACCTGTCATTAAATTGAATTTTCTTCATAACAACCTTTAGAATGCCAGAGTGTCTTTTTAGACAATGCAGCTTTTTTCGGAGTGGTCCGAACAAAGCCGGGAATATGGCGTCAACGTATCGATGTACACATCCATATTTTCTACCCATTGTTGTACCCATTCACGATCAGTCAGGGGAAATCTGTGAAATTTAATTTTATAGATAATAGTTTTTGACATACTTTTGTACATAATTTTGAGTCTGCAAGATTTAAAAAAATAGTTGTAGTTTGAATAGAAAAGCTAAAAAGTTTCAGAATTATCGAGACATAATTTAGTGATACTCATTATTTCTACATTCATGAAATAATTTCCCACTTAAAATTTTCGAACACTTCAGATTCTTAAATACTTTAAAAACGCTTGGAAACTCGAAAATCTGTAATGCCAGCTGTACACACTCCGCGGCGAGACAACACGATATATGACCAATGCGAGAGTGTACTCACAACGCTCAGTCTTCCTTGCCTAGACTTGCTTCGCCTCGCCATCGCTCCATTAAAAGCCAGTTTTTTTAACACGAGTCAAAGAAAGCGAGTGATGAATACATTTGACACGAACACGAAATACACTCTTGTCGGAGATTAGTAATCTACTAATCTCTGCTCTCGTCTACATTCGATTCAATGTTCAACCGCTATTTTTAAATATTCAACTATCAACCACTATAATTGTAATTTTACTTAATTAAATTGTATGACATTATATTAAATATTAATTTTCAGCATTATTATTAATAAATAAAAGTTTAATTCAATATCTGATTCAATAATTTATTTTCATTTTTACAATTCCAACTTTATAGGTAACTATTTAATTATTAGATTTTTTTTTTATGTAATTATTTTGCGAAATTTTAACTATCACTTCAACTTCAACTAATTCCTTATTGAAAAATTTAAATTACTTATCATTTATTAAAAAAAGTATTTTATTGAAAAAATACTTTGGCTGCAAATAGTTTGTATAATACTATAAATGCGTAATGATTTTCAATTAAAATTCGCGCCTTATATTCTTACCACTGTTTCCAGCATGAAAAATAGATAAATAGGAGATCGAACGACATAGGCAATTCGTCTGTTTTTTCGTCCTCAAAAACGTGTAGAGATCATAGTTATTATTTTCGCCACTAGCGGCAGTACGAATCGACCCATACGGAATTATTATTAATATTACATATTAAAATCAACGGTTATTACATCTTAAAAATAAAAATTGTAAGTATAAAAATTGTTTAATTTTATAAATGTGAAAAATGGGACGATGTTGTACAGGGAAAGCATAGATATACTGTTATATATCTATGAGTGAAAGATTGTTTAAGATTAGGAATGCGTGTCTGCATTTACGAAAGGAATACAGTCTGTAATTACTGGTTTTGTCATCTTCTTTCTTTATCTAATATATGTCAGTTATTGTAAACATATATTGTACATTATTATTATTAATTACAAAATTATCACTATGATTCTTCATCTTTTTATTGATTGCAGATTATTAAGAATTCTCTATTCTTAATATTTATTTAATTATTACTTGATAATCGAAAACAATTTTTTATTATCTATAAAACTATGATTTCTTATAAACTGAATGTGAAAGTGATTTTTTGGCGCCTACATTTAAACATTTAAATTCCGTACACCACTGACACCAGTGACCTCTACTGATAAAAGATAGTTACACCAATTCGTGGCCGTTTATTTAACATTACGTTCGATCTCCTAATATATCTATTCTTCATGGTTTCCAGCATAGAAGCGACACAACTGACATCTTATTTTTGCCAATTATTTGTTTACATGGAGTTCGGTATCCTTGTGTTGTATCTATGAACAGATGATTCATTAATTTTGTGGTTTCTGGCAGATTGTAGTGATCATTTAAAACTAATTTTTTTCTTTTATTTCAGTAAGTTTTCTTTGTAATTATTTTAGTTAAATTATTTTTTTATTTCAAATATTTGTTTTATTTAATAATAATAATTATTTTGTTAGGTTACATTAAAATGACTACTTCGTTGGATTCAGACAACATTGACGAATGGCAAACATCCAAAAACACACTCACAGAACGTTTTAGTTTTCTATTTAATAACGAAAGACTAGCGGATGTTTATTTTGTTGTTGGAAGGGACGATCAACAACAACGGATACCGGCCCATAAGATTGTTTTATCTGTTGCGAGTAGTGTCTTTGAAAGAATGTTTTTTGGTGCATTGGCAACAAAATCTGATGAAATCCAATTACCCGACATTGAACCATCAGCTTTTTTTGCATTTCTTAAATTTATTTATTCGGATGAAGTTGAACTGAATGCAAATACAGCGACAGCTACTTTGTACGTAGCAAAGAAATACCATCTACCAGCATTAGAACGGCATTGTGTCGATTTTTTAAAAACCAATTTAAACACTGATAATGCATTGTTATTGTTATCTCAAGCACGGTTATTCGATGCGTCACAATTAGCGGCTTCGTGTTTGGATGTGATTGATCGAAGCACAACAGATGCAATAAAAGCCGACAGTTTTAAAGAAATTGATTTGGATACTTTGGTTGCAGTATTAGAACGAGACACATTACAAATTAATGAATTGAAACTATTTGAAGCTGTTTTAAATTGGTCTACAGTTGAATGCACTAGAAAAGAACTAGCTATAACACCAGAAAACCAACGTTTGGTTTTAGGCCGAGCATTCTCGTTGATACGTTTCCCGTTGATGTCAATTGATGAATTTGGTGTTGGTCCGGTACAAAGTGGCTTGGTTACGGATCATGAAGTTCGACAATTAATTTTATATTTTACAGTCAATCCAAAATTATCTGTTGGATTTTCAGATGTGCCTAGACGGTCCGTGGCAGGTAAATAACAATCAGTGTTTATATCTAAGTCTCATATGCTTGTATCGCTTTCACCACGATTTATTAATTGTGTTCACTTCTGGGTTGATCGGCGTATAAGTGAAATGGGGTTTGGTATATTTGGTACGGCTAAATCTGATGTTCAGATTAGCAGGTTCAGATTACTACTTTTGGTAAATTCAAACGACAAATGTGGCTCAAATCAAACTGCAATTCATTTTGATGGTTCTGATAAAACGTATCCAGTTATGTTCGAGAAACCCATCGAAATCAACCCAAATACAGATTATTGGGTTGATGCCCAATTCGAGGTAAGTAATACTTACCAAACAGTAATTTTTTAGATAAATATTTTTGTGGGAGTATATATATGAGCAATCCCTATATACCCCTTATCAGATTAACAGAATAATCCAACATTGAATAGGCAGAATTCAAACATTGATATATAACTCAGTATATACTGGGTATTCAAACAATTAACTTAGTTGTTAAATTAATTGTTAGCGAATTTCCTCCAAAGGAAATGCAACTATTGTTTTTGCACCACTGTTGGAATTTCGTAAAAATTTCTTAAAATGTCGATCGATCCTACCTATTAGATGTTAAAAATCGCTATCGCTAAATAATATATATTGTACTTTTTATGTGTCTGTGGACTCTCTAGCGGTTTTATTCCGATTGGAATGAAATTTGGTATTTGAGGCGCTTTTGGTATTCTAAAGGTCAAGTTCGTTAATGGGTAAAATCGAACGAGGGTAAAGGGGGTTTAGAGGGAGTGGGAAACACAAAATTTGACTATCTCCCTTAATATTTGAATAATCGAAAAATTTATCAGGAGTTAAGTTGTAGGTTTTACTGTAATTTTGTTTCTTATCATTTTTCTGTTACACTAATATTTACAGAAATATTTGCATTTAAAGATTGAAAGTTAAAATTCTAAATACCTCTGCTCACATTAGAGTTTGAGAAAAATGATCAAGTAATGAATTGTAGCAAACTTGATTTTCTACAACTTTACTTCTTATACATTTTTCGATTATTCTAATATTAAGAGAGATATTTAATATTTTGTGTTTGTTTGATACGAATACATGAAATATATTTTATTGTAAAACATTTTGATTGTCGTTTCCATAGTAACTATAAACAATAATCGTTATACATCGTTCTATTTTGGCTATTAATAAATTTAATTTTTGCAAATAATAATAATAATAATAATAATACTTTATTCACCTTAAAGACGTACAAGTACATATAGGTTTGTCAACAAAAGAAAAAAATTCATCTAGTGAATATGGACTACATTTAGTTATGATTTTCTTACAAGCAACCTTAAAATGATTGATACTTGTGATACTTTTAATGTCGTCTGGGAGAGCATTGTACAGTTTTATTCCATTGTAAAGTGGACCAGTTTCGAAAAGTGTTAAATTGTGCCTTGGTATTCTAATGTCTTCCGAATATCGTGTGTCATACGTGTGATGATAGCTATTTAGATCAAGATTATTTAGATTTGATTTTATATATACTAAACATTCAAAAATATATATTCCAGAGAGCGGAAAAATTTTCAATTTTCGAAAATGTTCTCGACATGAAGTGAATTGATTTATATTTTCAATAATCCTTATGATCCTTTTTTGTAGAATAAATATTTGTTTTGCTAGAATTGAATTTCCCCATAAAAGTATCCCATATTTGATTCTACTGTTGACATATGCATAATACAGTGACACTAGGATGTTATTGGCTAGGTTATTTTTTAGATTTCGAAATAAGTACACCATACAATTTAGCTGTTTACTTAAACTGTAGCAATGCTCTCGCCAGTTCAAATTTTCATCGACACATATTCCCAAAAATTTAGTACTAGCGATCCCTAATATTGTCTCAGACGAGCACGTAATATCACAAGTTTCCAATGTTATATTTGAGTTTCTTGTTTTAAAATGTATGTAGTTTGTTTTGTGTAAATTCAGATGTAACTTGTTTGCTTTGAACCATGTTGACAAATTACCAAGTATATTATTTGTTTTTGTTTCTATGTCGGATGTTTTTTTGCTGGATAACTGCACTGTTATATCATCTGCATACATAATAACTTCCGGATGATCCAAGAACAAAGGAAGGTCATTTATGTAGATCAGAAACAGTAAGGGGCCAAGTACACTTCCTTGGGGCACGCCAACATATGAAAACTTTACAGACGATTTCGCACTATTATTATTATTTACGCACACATATTGAGCTCTTTTATGAAGGTAGGATTGTACAAGGTTATTCGGTAATCCTCTTATTCCATAACCGTTAAGTTTGTTCATCAATATTTTATGATCTACACAGTCAAATGCGCGACTTAAATCACAGAACACATTTATTACACTCATTTGTTTATCAATTTCGTTAAGCACATTAACATAAAACTCTACCAATGCTGTATTTGTAGATTTACCTTTTGTAAAACCATGCTGTTTATTTGTAAACAAGTTGAATTTGTTGAAAAAAGCAACGAGACGTTTTGCTATTAGTCCTTCAATAATTTTGGACAGGGATGATATTATGGCTATCGGTCTATAATTTTCTTTTGATAATTTGTCACCTTTGTTTTTATAGACAGGTTTTATCATTGATATTTTTAGCTTTTCCGGAAAAATTCCCTCCTGAAAGATCACATTTATTACAAATGATAATGGTTTTGCTAATATGTGTTTATTTTGCTTAATAATATTATTTGAAAGCTCGTCAGCACCACTTGAACATGTATTGGACAATGATTCGATGATTTTGATCACTTCTGTTTCATCAGTTGGGTACAAATAAAAAGAATTGAGTACTTTTGCGTTAATGTCGATTGAATCACTGGCTGGTATTTTCTGTGCTGCCTCTAAGGGTAGGTTAATAAAGTATTCATTAAAATGTTCGGCAATGGTGTGTGCATCATTTGTTTTTTCGTTATCAATTTTTAACATAATGCTTTCATTCTTGATAACAGATTTATTTTGTAGACCGTTTATTAGTGACCAGGCTGTTTTTATTTTATTCAATGAGTTGTTTACAATATTATTATGATACTCCTTTTTTGCTTCATCGACCATTTTTCTATGCTCTGCTTTTTCTTTTTATAGAGGTCTCTCAAAACTGAATCATCAGATCTCCGTTGAGCTTGGAACATTAATTTTAGTTCACTGCTGGAATCTAAAATTTTAGCCGTGATCCATTCTTTTTTCGTGTTTTGATGTACCGTTTTTTTAAAAGGAAAACTGACGTTGAAATAAAATGTAATCGTTTCTATAAAATTTTCAAACGTTTCATTTGAGCCTTTTAAACCGTTTGAAAACAGATCAATCCATGATTCATTACTAAGCAGATGCGTAAAGTATTCCTTATTTGCTGGCGTGAAAGATCTTTTATATAAAATGCTTTTCTGCTCTGATTCAAGTTCGTACTTACAATTTACGAATTGAATTTCATGATCAGATATAGGTAAGCTTGTAACCACGGTGTTGAAATCACTCGATATATTTGTAAACACGTTATCTATCAATGTTGCTGACGTTGTTGTAATTCTTGTCGGAGATTGAACTGTAGGTATCATATTGAAACTTTTTAGCAGGTCAACTAAGAGGTGTTTTTTTTTTTTTTTTTTTTTTTTTGAAATACTAAAGTCATATCAGATATTATATTTCATTTTGATCACACTAAAATTGTGACCGCTAGAGAGTGATTTATGTATTCTATGGAAATTGACGAAGTTGACGTTGCTCCGGCGTAACGAATTTTTTTTAAAATGTTATTGAAATAATTTATTTATTAATTGAATTTTGTTAGTTTGAGTCCACAGCACGAATAAATGTTTGAATTTTATATTAAAATATTTTATTTTGTTCAAATAGACAAGTGGCGACAAGTTTTATAGTGGATGCGGTGGAATATACCAAACTACAATTGATGGTTCGGATGGTGTTCCTGTAACCTTTAAATTTTCTAAATTTCGCGTCTGGGCGTATAGTCAAATCCAAGAAATTATATTTTCTACGTAAAAGTAATAATATTTTTGTAATATATATTTTTGATAAATAAATAATTCTTAAAAACGAAAACAATTATTTACCTAGATAGATAGAAGATACATCTTGGGGTCTAAAAAGTATTACACTTCAACCTTAGGGTCCCTCTTCTACTTCAGTCTGACGAGATTCGCTTCTCCCATATGTTGGCAATAGCCTGGAGCTTGCTTATCAGGTCCTCCCGAAGGTTCATATATTCGGGGTGAGGATGCACCGAATATCCTGTATCTGCTGTAACCTAGAGGTTCGCAGTTAAACAATGTGGCTGGACGTTTCCTCCTCCTCGCCACACTATGGACCCGTTATGATGTCCCATTGTGTGTAGATGCTTTCGCAGTGGATACTGCCCGGTAATGAATCCGGTAACCTTCCGCAGTTGCATCCTATTCAGCTTCAATGCATCGAGAGATAGCCTCTTGGTTGCACTCTGAAGCAGTATTTTCCGAGCTCTTGCCGCGGTACTTTTAGCGAATTTCCTGAAAGGAAATAGAGCTATTGGTCCCGTACCGACTCAAAAATTTGGCAAATGTCCATCGATCCTACCTAGTAGATGTCGAAAATCACCATCTGTAAAATTTATATATATATATATCTATGGACATATATATATATATATATATATATATATATATATATATATATATATATGTCTGTAATCACTCTAGTGGTCACAATTTTGATCTGATTGGAATGAAATTAGTATAATTGGAATAAATTGATTGGAATAAAATCGAACAAGGGGAAAAGGGGTTTAGAGGGAGGGGGAAACAAAATTTGACATATCTCCCTTAATATTCGAAACATCGAAAAATTTATAAGAAGTAAAGTTGTAGGTACTAAGTTTTACTGTAATTTTATCTCTTATAATTTTTTCTGTTACCCTAATATTTACAGAAATATTGACAGACAAAGATTGAAAATTAAATTCCTCAATATCTGTGAACACATTAGAGTTTGAGCAAAAATGATGAGGTGATGAATTGTAGCAAACTTGATTTTCTACAACTTTATTCGTTACGCATTTTTCGATTGTTCTAATATTAAGAGAGATATTTTGTGTTTTCTTCTTTCTTTATTTCCCCTTGACGTATGTCATTTGGATCAGACTAAAATTGTGACCGCAGGAAAGTGATTTATGTATTCTAAGGAAATTCGCTAAGTTGAAGCAGCTCCTGCGTAACGAATTTTTTCCCAGTGATCACTGTGTTTAGCATTTGATTACCTGTTTACATGCAGTCCTTGAAATTCCTAAAATAGGCTCTGGGCTTATGAAGGGTATTCCGACTCCCTTCTTTGCCAAGGCATCTGCTTTTTCGTTTCCTTCGAAACCACTGTGACCGGGCACCCAGATCAATTTAATATTGTTTCGTTTTGCCAGTTCCAGCAGTTCCTCCAGACAATCCTTGTCTATCCCTAAGGTGATCTCAGTTCCAGACAAGGCTTTTAGAGCTGCTTGACTGTCCGAGATAATACATACGTTCTGGTTTATGTAGCCTCTACGTAGGGTCTCACGGACGCAAGTCAGTATGGCGTAGACTTCTGCTTGAAAGGCCGTGGCATTATTTACATAAGTCTATTGTCCTTTCCCCTTAACCTATGTTGCCCATTACCAAAAAGACGTCACATACCAAATTTCATTCCGATCGGACTAAAAGTGTGACCACCAGACCGAGAATAATTCGGAAAAACACTTTGTTAAATTGTGACCGCTAGAGAGTGTACAAATAAATGTAAATTATATTTATTTTTATATGTACACTAAGAAGCATTAAATTCGAATCAGTTAAAACATACGTTTTGATTGTGATTTACTGTTTCAAATTTATTGCATTCGAGTGTACATATCTGTGTCTGTAGCGACTGTTACAGTCACCGGTCACCATTAACATTAATCAAATAAAAGTTAATTAAGATCTATTTCCAAAAGACAAGACATCTATTTATTTTGAAAAAATTTGTTAAGTAGAACTGCAAAGTTCCTGTAGCTCCTGTGTAACGAATTTTTATACCCAGTATATGTAAATATACAAGGTTAATCCTAATTCGAATCAATCCTAAAATGGCCTAATTCGGCCATTTTCGCATTTCGGCCTTCTGTCCCTGAAGCCGATAACTCAAAAACGAAGAGATAACGAGCTGAAAATTTTTGTGTGTGTTCTAGAGCATAAAAACTACAAAAAAATATTAATATTTTATACAGCTTGGAAAACAAAATTAAAAAATTTTGATTAATTAATTCTAAAAATTCATAAAAATTTCATCAATATTGGTGGATTCCCTTTTAATATAAATTTGAAGTACATCCCCTCTTCGATGTGATCCGGCCAACTGGTACTAAGTTCTGCCAAAGTACAGTTGGTTGTGCTGATAATGGCACTAAGTATCGAAATCGAACAGCTATTGTCATCTAGCGGTCAACGGACCAGCTTCAAATTTAAAGTGACACAAACACAAAGTTGTTAGATTTACATATAGATGGCAGCATTAGTGAGAACAAGTCAAATGCATTTGTCGGTAAATCAGTGTTTCAGAAACGTTAACATAATGATAAAAGTTTCAAAAATAATAAATTTAAAAACAAAAAAATAAAAGTGAAATAATTTGTTATAAATGTAGGCAACCAGGACATTTTATTTCTAATTGTACACAAATAAATGAGACGAAAAATAGTAAAAATGATCAAGTAAAAAAATTCGTTACGCAGGAGCTGCTTCAAGTTAGCGAATTTCCTTAAAATACATAAATCACTTTCTAGCGGTCACAATTTTAGTCTGATCAAAATGGGGGCATAAAGAAAGAAGAAAACACAAAATATAAAATATCTCTCTTAATATTAGAACAATCAAAAAATGCGTAAGGAATAAAGTTGTTGAAAATCATGTTTGCTAAAATTCAACACCTTATTATTTTTGCTCAAACTCTAATGTGTACAGAGATAGTGAGGAATTTAGTTTTCTATCTTAAACCGTCAATATTTCTGTAAATATTAGTGTAACAGAAAAAATGATAAGAAACAAAACTACAGTAAAATTTAATACCTAAAACTTTACTTCTTATAAATTTTTCGATTGTTCGAATATTAAGGGAGATATGTCAAATTTTGTGTTTCCCCTTTCCTCTAAACCCCCCTTTCCCCTCGTCCGATTATACCCATTAACGAACTTGACCTTTTGAATTCCAAAAGCTCCTCAAATACCACATTTCATTTCGATAAAATGAAAACTGTGACCGCTAGAGTGATTACAGACACATATATATATATATATATATATATATATATATATATATATGTATATATATATATATATATATATATATATATATATATATATATATATATATCCATAGATATATATATATATATATATATATAAATTTTACAGATGGTGATTTTTGACATCTACAAGGTAGGATCGATGGACATTTGAAGAAATTTTTGCGAAATTTTGACTTCGGTACGGGACCAATAGCTCTATTTCCTTTCAGGAAATTCGCTAAAAAACGCACAGTACTAATTTAGCTACAAATCTATTATCAGTAAGTGAACTTTTAAAAAAAGGAAATACAGTCGAATTCAAAAAGGAAAGTTGCAAAATTTACAACACGCAAAAAGTTTTAGTAGCTAAAGCTTTTCTTCTTTTCTTAACAATGGAGTATATAAACTTCATACGTGTATAAATAATTCATTTGTTGGACAGGTAGTAGCCACTGGTGATACTTGGCACCGAAGATTAGGGCATATAAACTCTACATATTTAAATAAAATGAAAGATGGTATGGTAAATGGAATAGATTACAAAGGAAAATTAAATGTTGTGAAGCGAAACTGTAAAGTTTGTTGCGAAGATAAGCAAGCTCGTCATCCTTTTAAAGGTTATCAAATACTAGAGCAATCGGATTACTCGATGTAGTTCATTCCGATCTAGCAGGACCAATGGAGACGACTTCAATTGGAGGTTCCAAATATTATATAGAACTTCAAGATGACTACAGTCGCATGTCTTTTGTATATTTTCTAAAAACAAAAGATGAAGCTTTTGAGAAATTCAAAGAATTTCAAAGTTTAGTTGAAAAACAGCTTGATAAAAAAATTAAAATATTACGATCAGATAATGGTCGGGAGTATATTAATACAGAATTTATAACATATTTAAGAAAACAAGGAATAATTCATCAGACAACTAATCCTTACAGTCCTGAACAAAATGGTCGTTCGGAAAGGCTAAATAGATCTTTAGTTGAAAAAGCTAGGTGTTTATTGTACGAAGCAAATTTGGATAAATGTTTCTGGGCAGAAGCCGTAAATACTGCTTGCTATCTAAGAAACAGAACCATGGTGTATAATAATCCAAAAACACCATATGAATGGTTTTTTAATCAGAAACCAGATTTAAGTCATATTAGAATTTTTGGTAGCACAGTAATGACTCATATTCCAAAAGAAAAGAGAAAGAAATGGGATAGAAAATCAGAAAAATTAATTCTAGTTGGTTTTCATGAGACAGTATAAGGATATAGACTGTATAATCCAAAAACGGGCAAAGTATGTACTAGTAGAGTTGTGCATATTCTAGAAAAGCAATCAAAAGATGATAGTGTAAACTTATACAGTGAAGAAAATCAAAGTCGAAATAGAAAAATGGAAAATCAAGAATCATATCCAACGATCGAAAATTTAAGTTCAGAATCTGAATCAGGAGGCAGTAATTGTACCAGAAGATGTCAGAAGATCTCGAAGGAAAGAAAACCAAAAATACTTGAAGATTTTGTTACCTACTTTATGACAAAAAGTCAACGAAATTTTAAGGAAAATTTGCCTTCAGTGGGAGATCCAGACTTAATTCATGAAGCTATTTCAAGGCCAGATCGCGATAAGTGGATAAGTGCTATGGAAGAAGAAATGAAAATTTTTAGTAAAAACCGTGCATGGGACCTAGTGGACCTACCAAAAAGTCAGTCACCTGTGAAGTGCAAATGGGTTTTCAAGTTAAAAAATTCTAGTGATGGCAGTGTTAGTTATAGAGCTAGATTGGTTGCACGAGGTTTTTCTCAAAAACAGGGTATAAATTTTGATGAAACTTTTTCACCAGTAGTTAAACATTCAACTTTAAGATTACTCTTGGCTTTATCTGTTAAAATGAAACTAAATATTTTTCACTTAGACGTAGTCACGGCTTTGCTTAATGGGAAACTGGAAGAGGAGATTTTCATGGAAATACCAGAAGGTTTTAATGGTGATGCCTCTTGCAATCAAAATAAAGTTTTAAAGCTTAATAATGCGATATATGGACTTAAACAGTCTTCACATGGGTGGTACAAAGAAGTTGAAAATGTAATAATTAACTTAGGCTATAACAAAAGTAAACACGAACCATGCATTTTTGTTAAAATTATAAATGATTCTACCACAATAATTGCGTTATATATTGACGATTTTTTTATCTTTTCTAATTCTATGGAGGATTCAGATTCTTTAAAACAGCAGTTAGCTTTGAAATTAAAGACTTAGGGCAACTTAAACAATGTCTAGGCATGAGAGTTAGAATAGATGCAAATAAAAATACAATTATGATAGATCAAGAACAGTATATAAATACAATTTTAGAAAGGTTTAACACAGAGGTGGGCGCAGATGGCTCGCCGGAGTCGAATGACTCTCCATAAGCTGGATGAGAGTAAGTAAAAAGGTTTGTTTTGAAGTAAGATGGAACGATGTTTCAATACTGGTTGTTCTACCGATTATTGCCCAATAATTTATTCAATCAATTTAGAATTAGTTTTATAAAATATTTATTGTTTAAAAAATATCTTTTACAATATGGAGATGAGATACACCAAAAAATAATAATAATAATAACAATAATAACAGCAATAATGATGATAGCAATAACAATAATTACAACAACAACTATATGTATATTCCCACTTTATGTAAAATTTAACCATTTAGAAATTAGTAACAAATTACCAACCCTCCTCCCCCACCCAGCTTTATCATTGGTATCTTTTTTGTATCCAGTGTCATCGAATACCCATGACACTATACCCCCTACTAAGAAAAAATAATTAAATCAAGTAAATAATTGTTTATTAGTTCTCCGATATGAATAGTTTAGGCAAATTATTCGGAATTTCCTAAAATCTAATTCTAAAATCTAAACTAAAGCTAAATCAACAAAAAATTTACAAGCGGTAAATGTAAAAGATCAAAAGATTTATATTTTATAATTTATATAACATTTATATTTTATTCATACCCAAATATATTAAAAAGGTACATTTTATGCCCCAAATTACCAGCCCAAAATTCCAGAGTATGTGACCATAAAAAATAGTTATTATTTGAATAATAGTATTATTATATTTTTTTCAGAAAATGTTTTAATTAAAAAAAGAAAATAATAATTGGTAGGTATCCTATATTTACTCTATCTCTCTTCCTACCTCTCATTCAGAGCTGAGTGCAGTCAAGGTCTGCCCACCTATATAATAAATTAACATGTTAGATTTCAAACCGGTAAAAACACCCATGGAAAAAAATTTAATTTTAGATACTTTAGATACAGATTTATGTAAGAAAGAATTCCCGTATCAGCAACTAGGTAGTTTAATGTATTTATCAGTGTTAACAAGACCAGATATTACTTTCGCTGTCAATTTCTTAAGTCAATTTAATAATTCATATACAGAATCACATTGGAAAGGTGCAAAAAGAATACTTAGATATTTGCAAGGTACGAAATCTTTTTGTTTAAAGTATGAAGAAGACGGTTTATATTTGACAGGTTTTGTTGATGCAGATTTTACAAATAATGTCAGTGACAGAAGGTCATATACTGGTTTTGTTTTTAAATTAGCAGGGAATGCTGCTGAGTGTGGGAATGTAAAAAACAAAACACTGTGGCTTTGAGCAGCACCGAAGCTGAATATATGGCAGTTGCTGAAACTTCAAAAGAAGCTATTTATTATAGAAATTTAATGTTTGATTTATTTGGACTTTTAAGTGTATAACAATGGCTATATTCGGCTGTTCGGCCGAACTAAGAAGTTAGTAATCTTAGTAAGATAGTCTGATTAACTTACTTAGTCGTTGGCCGGGGCACTTTATACTTACTAAGAAACTTTTCTTATGCCGCCTTTTTACTTAGTATCTACGTCACGGGCAGTGTTGCCAGATATCCCGTTTAACAATAGATCTACCGTTTTTTTGAAATTTTTTGAGTAAATAAAAAAATTTTTGAATTTGTGTCATTTTTTTCAATTTTTTATAATAATAATAAATTTAAATCTCCGCAGTTGTACAAATACAAAATCAGTCATTACAGACCATATTCCATTATTTGAAATAATGGAATATGGTTCTGTAATTACTTTAAGGTATTATTTTATAATGGGATTTTAAACAATAAGTAATGCAATATATGATAAATAAAAAGACTTAATATTATTTAATATTTGGAGAAAAAAAATTCTATAATATATTAAATACTAATGTAATATAATTTTAATTATTCTGAATAAAAGTATTTATTTCAAACTATTTAAATTGGAATTTTCACTTTTTGAATCTACCGCTTTTTTTCTTGGTCATATAGAAGTTCCTCCATTAAAATACTCCTTATAAAATTATCCATTTTATTATATTTTTATCTCACTTATTACAATAATAACAAATTGTCAACACATGAGAAATGTTCTGAATGTGACACATAAACAAATAGGTTATGATCAATGTCGCCAGATCCGATTTCCTAAAAAGCGGTAGATCCACCAAAATACAGCGGTAGATTCAAAAAGTGAAAATTCCAATTTAAATAGTTTGAAATAAATACTTTTATTCAGAATAATTAAAATTATATTAAATTAGTATTTAATATATTATAGAATTTTTTTTCTTCAAATATTAAATAATATTAAGTCTTTTTATTTGTCATATATTGCATTACTTTTTGTTTAAAATCCCAATATAAAATAATATTTTAGAGGTAGAGTGAAAAGGCTGCCCTGGACGGGCTACACTTCGACCATAAGGTCCATTGTGATGCCTTAGGATGTGCGAATATGAGTGGAGTGGAAAGAATTTGTGAGTAGACTAGGAATTGGTAGGATATGCGGCTGCAGCCGACTATGATAGGAATTATGCCGATATTCATCTGGAGTTCGTGAAGGAAACTGCAGAAAACCTTTGCAAGCATAGCCGGTTACTTCGTTCTTGTCCATACGCGACAGTTTAGTCAATCAACCGCCCCCTTTTTTTTTTCTTTTTTTTTTTATAATTGACAAACTGCCGATGTCGGGATTCGAACCCATAACCTCCCAGTTTCCAAGTACTGCATACTGCGCAGACATGACGCCTTAGACCGCTCGGCTACTTGGCTGGTAAATAATACCTTAAAGTAATTACAGAACCATATTCCATTATATCAAATAATGCAATATGGTCTATAATGAATGATTTTTTATTTGTACGACTGGGGAGTTTTAAATTAATTATTATTATAAAAAATTGAAAAAAAATGACACAAATTCAAAAATTTTTTTATTTATTCAAAAAAAAAGGTAGATATACTATGAAAGCAGTAGATCTACTGTTAAACGGGAGATCTGGCAACACTGATTAAGAAGCAAAAGAAAGTGTGTCCACGCCGAAACTCGCTGACTCAGATGCTCAGAACAAAATTTTATTTATTCTGACTATCTTACTAAGATTTCTTACTTCTTAGTGCGGCCGAACACAACCATTGTATAACGATAATCAAATTGCGCAAAAGGTAGTTTTGTATCAAATGTGCAATAAACGATCAAAACATATTGATGTACGGTATCATGTCATCCGAGAAGCCAATAAGTTGGTTGATTTAAATTATTTATCAATAGATGAAATGGTGGCTGATATACTAACAAAATCACTATGTTTAGTTATGCATACTTGTGGTAAACTTGGATTAACCAGGTAAAATTATTATTTAGATAAGTGGGAGTGTTAATTAGATATTCAACAGTTGGTACAAAATGTATCTAAAAATAATTTCGTACGTGCCATCTGTCGATACAGTATAATACTAATTAACCGTAATATCATATTCAAGAATAAAGTTAATAATCTCTTTACAATCAGAATACGAAACATTTGTTATTATTTTATCCCAACGAATCTTCCAAATCCTTCAGTGATTTAAACAAAATTAAATTATCCCAAAGATTCTTATTTAAAGTATCAAAAATTCCGCGTCGAATGCAAAAAACCGCACCCTTCTAGCATTTCTGGAAGTGGAGCAACAAAGTTTTAAAAATCGTGCACTCCTCTCACAAGTGGTGTGTTCTACATTTTAGTATAAATATAAAATATACGGACCAATCATAAAGCGTTGAATTGGGCACAAGCCGCCAAAAGGCGTCTTGCCCTTGGAAACGCATCCTTTGCAGGACTATACCCGTTACTCAACACCAAGAGCAAGCTGGCCGAACGTTTAAAACATCGACTTTACAAGTCATGTATCCGGCCCATACTCACGTTCGCAGCCCCAATATGGTCAAATGTTGCTCCTTCGCACCTAGCGAAAATGCAAAAATTTCAAAATCGTTGTCTTCGGACGATTTCGAAAAAACCCCTAAGATATCCGTCTGAAGCTCTCCACGTTGAAACTGGACATCCTACCATCCGTAAATTTATCCAAACTACCTCCAAATCCTTTTTCCAATCTTCCCGCGAAAATCCTTTCCCGGAAATCAACGTACTGGGTCAATTTGACCCGAATACGCTGCTCTTCGGGAAAAGATTCCGCATGCCACATGATCTCGATTACAACTAATTCTGTTGTTTTCTAAATTGTACATATTTTCTTTTCTTTTCGTATTTCTATTTAAGTTTAGTTTTAGGGATGGCTTATCCATCCAATCTAGGTTAAGTTTTATGTCAATGGTTTTTGTATTAAATTTTTCCCATTTCTAAACGATGTTAAAACGATTCTATAATCTTGATGTATATAATTTAATAAGATGATATATTATAGGTAAAGCATAGGCTAGGAACTATACTTTAAGATGTGTTGTACTACAAGTTATGTAAAATATTGATGCTAAAATATACTTATTCTACTACTACTACAATCATAAAGTGATATCAATGGTTTTTTTATATAAGATTTTTCCATTTAAGAAACGATGTAAAAAGTTTATAGATTTCGATGTATTTATTTAATAAGATGATGTATTATAGGTAAAGCTAAGGCTAGGTACTATAGATTCTAAGACGTTTTGTATTATAACTTCGAAAAACGACGATATTAATAAATAATTTTAATTCATTCATTCAATCATAAAGCAACAATATTTCCTATGTTAATTTTATCAAAACAAAAATGAAAAAATTTTCCATTTCCCGATATAAATTTCGTGGTTTGATAATTTTCCTTTCGGTTTGGTCACTATATCTAACTGTATGGCACATATCAACTTTTAAGGACTTATGGTCTAGGCCCTGGAATAATGAATTATTCCCTGTATTGCCAAGAATTGTGGCGTTTCCGCTTTAACGACTTTTGAATGCAAATAACTTTTTAACAGTTTATTTCTTAACGGTGATTGAAAAAACAGTCTCTTATAATTCCCTAAATAGCTTATATTAGAAAAATCAACACTATTGCTCGTTTCGTACAGAAGATATTTCGGGGTCAAATCAGCTCTGATATTTCCTGTAATAATAGTACTGTAAGCGGGAAGGCAAAAAACCCCTTAAACTCGGCCTGTCGCACTACCGTGTTCTAGATAAACATGTGGCACCCACAAACGATTTTTTTAAGAACCGACTACCACAATCCCACATTTCCACAAAATAAAAACTCAACAATATATCTATGTAAGTTATTCAGACTTTTTGGAAAGTTTTTCAGAAATTAGTTCTCTGAAAAACTTTCCAAAAGATCTGAATTACTTTATAAAACATTTATATTATTTTTTCACACTCTTTCCAAGATTTTCTCTCTTTCAGAAGTTTTATCCAGAGTATTAAAAGAATTATTCTCAGTTTTTGAAGAGAATTATTTCCACCAGGGCAACGCTGAAACCAAAAACTCAAGTTCAATAATTTTAAACATCACTCGATATAGGTATTTAATATCACTCGTAATGTTATGATTGCCATTAAAATTGCCTAGTCATGAGCCATGTGTGTGAAGTTGGCACCGCCATTTTAAAAGGCCATAATCATTGTGCTAGTATGTGCTAAGAATGTGCTACGTTGTGCCGCAAAGCGATTTTAGAAATTTTGAAAAATGAACCGAAAATTCGAAAAAAACGTTTTTCACGTCCAACACCGCCATTTTGTCGGATTGGAAACAAAATGGTTGTGCTAGATTGTGCTAGGGTTGTGCTAGCTTGTGCCGCAAACCGTGATTCGATATCGCAAATAGTTACGTAGAAAATCGCGTTTGAAAAAAACTGCAACATTGCCATTTTGTCGGAATGAAAAAAAATGGTTGTGCAAGATTGCGCTATGGTTGTGCTAGCTTGTGCTGCAAACCGTATTCCGATACCGCAATTAGTTTCGTAGAAAATCGCGATTGAATACGAAATATAATTTAACATAGGCCTTTATCCATATCATTACACGAAACGACATATTTGATATGTTAAGATTTTTTGTTTCAATCGCAATTTTTCACGAAACTAACTGCAATATTGGAATGCGGTTTGCGGCACAAGCTAGCACAATCTAGCACAACCACGTTTTTTTTCATTCCGACAAAATGGTGGTGCTACGATTTTTTTAACCGCGATTTTCTAAGAAACTAATTGCGATATCGAATCGCGGCCTGCGGCACAAGCTACCACAACCCTGGCACAACTATTGTTTTTCATTCCGACGAAATGGTGGTGCTGCGGTTTTTTTTTCAAATGCGATTTTCTACGAAACTAATTGCGATAACGAATCGCGGCTTGCGGTTCAAACTAGCACAACCCTAGCACAATCTAGCACAACTATTTTTTTTTTCATTCCGACAAAATGGCGGTGTTGGGCCTGAAAAATTTTTTTTTCAAATTTTCGCTTCATTTTTCAAAATTTCTAAAATCGGCTTGCGGCACAACGTAACAAATTCCTAGCACAAACTAGCACGATGATTTTTTTTTTTGGATTTTCAAAATGGCGGTGCTAACTTTACACAAATGTATGAGCCGCTAAAATAATCAGAAAGTAAAAGTATTCAAAGTTTAACAACCTTATATTATACGGTTGGTTATGTCATACACAATATTGTCTAGTGAAAGTTATTGTTGATACTTTTTTCTTTCGTTTATTTAAAACATAAACGAAGTAATACTTAACATTGTAAAAAAGTTGTCTGAGTCTGTCCTTATTTATTTTGCACAACAAAACTGAATTTATTAATCTCTATTTGACCAAAATTTCACATTATCATTCTTATTTCTTTTTAAAGTGATTAGTTTGTTTTTAAGTACATTGTAGTGCTGGAAGATAGGAGTCGGTTAAGTGAATGTATTAAATCATATGTTTGAATTATTTCTTGTCACTCTACGCGGTATTTGCTCTAATCAATTTTGTAATAATATCCCACATTGTGAGGTGAATAACTACAGATTTAATACTTACCTACAATCAACTAGTGTCGAAAAGTATACAACTTTGCAGTTTTTAGTGCTTCCCAACTGTAGTAATTAATTATTATTTCTGTAAGTTGTTATTAAATATATAATATATTAGGTGTATTCGTATTGGACGCTTACAAGCTTTCAGGGCTAAAGTTTATAAGCTTCATTTAGCCCAATCAATCTGTCGCAAAAATGAGCGAAATCTACATGAGATAGCGTAGTTTTCGTATTAGTCTGATTTGTTTAAGGGGTGTATCCTGAGCATAATATCGGATTTGAGTGGTCGCCCAAGTGCCAGTGGCACCACTATCGCGAAAAACGCGTTTGATTCAATATATCGAGAACGGTTTACCTTATGCAAAAAACTATGGAAATCTTTTCTCTTATAAATTAAATTTCCTAACTTTTTTATTCGAAACTTTTTTTTCAAGCATCAATATTTTCCGAGTTATTTTGTTCGTAAGACACAAGCTTTCCTATTGTCGTCTGTTTTTCGCCTTTATCTCACTAACCGTTAACTTTTTTTGAATTATACCCATTATCAAAATTATACAACATTTAATTATCTACAACTTTTGTCTAAAACTTTTTGCCAATACTTTTGTAGATATTGCTTAGTTTATTGATCGAACTTCGCGGGATCAACGCAATATGACAAATATGGTGTATGGTGTCGGGCGGGACAACTAAGACGTCCCTTTAGCTATAGCACTAATACAATATAACGTCCGTGAACACGAATAACGACGATAGCGTGGAATTCGATCAAGAAACTAAGCAATAACTACAAAAGTATTGTCAGTAGAGAAAAAAGTTTTGAACAAAAATTGTAGATAATTAAATGATGAATAAGTTTGATTATTAATTAAATTCAATAAAATGGAACGGTTAGTGTGATAAAGGCGAAAAACAGAGGAAAATAAGGAAGTTCGTGCCTTTCGATCAAAATAACTTGGAAAATACTGACGCTAGAAAAAAAAAATTTCGAATAAAAAAGTTAGCAAATTTAATTCATAAGACAAAAGGCATCTATTGTTTTTTGCGTAAAGTAAACCGTTCTCGAGATATTGAATGAAACGCGTTAGTAGCGCCACTGACACTCGGGCGACCCCTTAAATCCGCCATTATGCTCAGAATACACTCCTTTAACAAATCAGACTACTACGAAAATTACGCTATCTCATGTAGATTGATTCACTAATTGCTTGGCCTAATTTATTGGTGGTCGTTTTGGCAAATAAGTGTAAATAGCGTCTGTAAGCCCGAGGTATGATGTATGAAGTCAGTTATCAGCGCATTTAGTTAGCACTCACTGCGCTTATGAGCGCCGCGATCGTATAAATGTCTAAGACGAATGTACCAATTGTTTTACGTTAATATTAAGGTGTATTCGTTTTGGAACCTTTCACGCTTGAATAAGCAAACGCTTATACAGTATTCATTTTGGGAGTTAATACGATTTGACACTAACGCTTTTGCTGCCCTACCTTTATCTATTGTTTTAACCGCTTGATGACGCTGAGAGCGCGTAAGCGCATTAGACCAATACATCTTTAATTTCCCGCAGGGCATAGCGGGCCTCTCATTTGCAAAAATTAAGGCACAATTATTTAAACCACAAAAGTTTCAACAAGGGATTCAAATTGTTTTACTACTAGAACGCTCCTTAGTTTTTAATTATCATATCGTTATTGTTCAATAGTTATTAATTCTTGATAGTTTATTTATTTAATATCTTAGGTTTTTATACTAGATCAATTTTTAAGGCGCTCATTACTTCCCTCGCCCTTATGCAACGTGAGAGTGCGGATGAGACAATAATACTCTTATTTTTATTTGCTGAAAATGTACAAATAAACTTTAAAAAAGTCTAAAGACTATGCAGCAAATAGATTTTGCACGTGACAGCTCTATGCCCTACACTACTGTATAAATTTATTTCATTGTTTTGTTTTGAATATTATAATAATTACTCCATCTGCTCGCAAGGGGGCTCCCCCTGTAATGAAATAGCCCCCCACCTGACTTCAGGGGTGGCTTTAGTCCTTGCCTTTGAGTCTTGGAAATAATACAAAAAGCCGCACCCTTTTAGCATGCATAGAAGTAAAGAACGTATTTGTGAGGGGGAATTTTCCATTGCCAGGGGGGGGGGTGCGTTGGAAAAATAAAAGCTTTCCGATTATTTCCATAAGTTTGCCTTCCTTTCCATACTTGATTCCGCGTCGAATGCAAAAACCCCATCCTTTTAGCAAGTCTGGAAGTGGGTTAGAATTTGTATACGTGAGTCAGTCAGTGAGTGAGTGAGTCATACAAATGGCTGTATATATTATAGGACTCGCTCTACTCACAAGGGAGCTCCGCCCTTACCTCCCGATGCGGCCTTCGGCCATTACACCGCGGCCTCGACATAATGCAATACACCAAACCCTTCTAGCATGTTTAGAAGTCAAGAAGGTATATTTGGTTTTTTTCTCATTTCCGGGGAAAATTCGTTGGGAAAATAAAAGTTTTCTGATTTTTCCATACGTATGAAGTGATCCCGTGTCGAAAGCAAAAAACCGCATCCTTCTAGCATGTCTAGAAGTGGGTTAGAATTTGTGTGAGTGAGTTACACAAAGGGCTGTATATATTATAGGATAACAAAAACTTTTACCTGTAAACTTGGCCACAAAAGTTGATGTCATTTAAAAAATTTCATAACTTTAATTTTATAAATTTCAAAAGATTTGTGTCTTATTTATTCGGTTGTCGAAAAAAATTTGTTACTATATTTATAATGAACAACTTTTATCCGAAGCTTTTTTTTTTTGAAAAACGAGTCAATAAGGCACAATAAAATTGTTAAATTTAAAAAAATGACATCAACTTTTGTTGTTCATTGTACATACAACTAGACCCTTAAGTTACCATTTTCAATGACTTTTCAAAGGTACCCGTTGATCTGACTTAAATTTTAAAAAACCGTTGATCGGGCTAAAAATTTTATTAAAGGTATCAAAAATCAAGTATCACATTAAATTAAATTAATCGTGAAAATAGGTATAATAGGTAAATGTTGTGAATCAGGCAATTTCCCAGCACAAATGTGATGGAAAATTATACTTTTTTTTGTGAATGATCGTGATTAATTAAAAAAATTCTTTACGCCGGAGCTGCGTCAACTTAGCGAATTTCCTTAGAATACATAAATCACTCTCTAGCGGTCACAAACTTAGTGTGATCAAAATGAAATATAATATCTGATATGACTTTAGTGTTTGCAAACATTAAATTTATTAATAGCCAAAATAGAACGGTATAAAGATTATAGTTTATAGTTACTATGGAAACGCCAAATAAAATTTTTTTTACAATAATTTATATTTCATGTGTTCGTGTCAAACAAACACAAAATATTAAATATCTCTCTTAAGGCGGCATAGTAGCAGATTTTTTACCGACAATTTGATGGATATTTTTTTCTAAATTTTTTTATATGTTGCCTTGAATATAATGATCTGAAAATTTGCATAAAGGTTCAAAATGATGTAATAGAGTGCTAGAGAATTTAATTTTGTAAATTTTAAACAATAAAAATTACAGATTTATTTATCGATCGTTATGTGATTAGTATTTCATTAATATTTTAAATTTGTGTATGTAAAATGTTGAAACCAAATTCTTTAGCACTTCTAAACAATTAAACAATATTTTTTATATTAATAAGTTTTTGTTTATCCGAACTATTGAGAAAATTTGGCAGGAAATTTAAAATAAACATTGGGCCATAATTTTATAAACAATTCGAGTAGTAGCATGTTTTTGGCGGTAAGAGATGGCGGTATTGGTAAGCGTCGTGGTATTTTTCGAATTTTATTCACTATGAATCCTATAGATGGCAGTTTATGTGTCGTACGGAAATTAGTTCGAAAACTGATGAGTTTGCTGTCAACACTGCTGGTGTGATTAAGAAAAGAAAAGGATATTCATCGTTCGAAAAAATCGACATATCAACATTTCTGTTCAAAACTAAATATCCATTCTTTTTTTTCGCCGACAGATGTCATCAAAGTGGTGGCACCTGAAAAAAATGGCGACCGCGTCGGTAATTATTTCTACTACCGTTACACCATAATATTAGAATAATCGAAAAATGTATAAGGAGTAAAGTTGTAGAAAATCAACTTTGCTACAATTCATTACTTGATTATTTTTCTCAAACTCTAATGTGAACAGAGATATTGAGAATTTTAACTTTCAATCTTTAATTGTTAATATTTCTGTAACTGTTAGTGTAACAGAAAAATGATAAGAAACAAAATTACTGTAAAACTTAGTACCTACAACTTAACTCCTGATAAATTTTTCGATTTTTCAAATATTAAGGGAGATACGAACTTTATCTTAGAATACCAAAAGCGACTCAAATACCAAATTTCATTCCAATTGGAATAAAACTGTGACCGCTAAAGAGTCCACAGACATTTTATAAAACTACTTATATATATATATATATATATATATATATATGCCTATATATATATATATGCCTATATATATATATATATAGAAATATATATATATATATATATATATATATATATATACAAATTTTTGCGATAGTGATTTTTAGAAACTTTTACGAAATTCCATTAATGGTGAAAAAACAATAGCTGCATTTCTATTGGAGGAAATTGGCTAATAACTATAGAATTTTATTGCGGAATAATGTCAATCGTGCTTCGATTTAATGGTTTTTTCTAGATGTAAATTGAAATTTTTGACAGGTTTTTTAAAATATTTCAGTAATAAAGACTACATATATGCAAAGTAGTTTTTAGTTTAATGTCGAAAAAGACCGTCATAAACGTTTTAAATTAAATTTCGATATGGCTATTCGGACACATGCGGGTCTTTTGCGTGTTTTCAGCGCGAAGCGTTTAAAGCCATTATAATATATTTTTTCATAATACAAAACATTTTTTGATTTATTTAGAGAAATTTATGCTTAAAAAAAATAACATGGCATTCAAAACCCTTGTGGAAATAATTCGCTTCTAAAACTGAGAATAATTAAATAAAATTCTTTTAAAATTCTGAATAAAACTTCTGAAAGTTTTATTTTTCTGACATTCTCTGAAAAAGTCTGAAAAGATAAAATAAATGTTTTATAAATGATTTAAAGACAGATAACTAATAATATTTTGGACTCTGCCAGAAGAGTTATTCAGACTTTTTGGAAAGTTTTTCAAGAAATATAACAGTTTTTCGGAGTTTATTTGTTTTTGAAGAAGTGTCTCGTATTGTATAATAGTAGTAATTCAGACTTTTTCAGAGAACTAATTAAATAAAATATAACTACTCGCCCCGGCGAGATTCGAACACACGACCTCCCGTGTTTACTAAACACACGCTTTAACCAACTACGCCACGAGACGTATTATATAGGTGGCGCATAAGTAGCGTTATGCGCTATAAGTAACGTTATGCGCATAAGTAAACGAATGCTGACTTTCAAAATAAATATATATCATTTAATATCAAAATATCCAAATATATATATATATGTAAAATGATAAAATAATTGCCTGAATTAACAAAACTATCTCTTTATTATGATTTCTTTGTGATTTTGGTTGTTCTGAATATTATTTATTCTTTCAACAACACTTTTGGTGTTGTTTTTGGTTTTAGTTTTTTAGATGTACAAAGATTTTTGTTATTTTCTGTTTTTCTATCTCAGTGAATTTAATTTATAAATAATTTTCTAGTTTAATTGTTCTTTGCGTTATATTATTATTATTTTAATCCAGTGCAATATACATTCTATTTATTTCTTTAAATTTTCTCAATATTAATATATAAATATATAATTATTAAGTTCCTTTACTTATTATGTTCATTTTTCTAAATGGATTTTCATTTTTTATAGTTTTTCTATTGTTATTTTTCTATATTTGGAAAATGGTTTTTATCATTTCGTTTTATTACTTATATTATGATCTGTTTAGCTCTTAAAAGATTTTTGTGGTTCGGTTGTTTTGGATTCATTGTGTTGTGTGCACATAAAATCCAATTTGGGTTATATGTCATGTTTCTTGACATATTTCGATATTTGTTTTCTATATTTTTCTATATATATATATATTGATATTTTGATATTAAACGATATATATTTATTTTGAAAGTCAGCATTCGTTTACTTATGCGCATAACGTTACTTATAGCGCATAACGCTACTTATGCGCCACCTATGTAATACGTCTCGTGGCGTAGTTGGTTAAAGCGTGTGTTTAGTAAACACAGGAGGTCGTTTCTATATTTTTTGTTTAAAATTTGTTCACTGTTTTTCTTTTCTTTATTCCTTTTTTGTCTTTATTTTCATGTCACAATTTGTGATGTTGATCTATATACTTTTGAAAATGGAAACTGAAAGTTTCCGAAACGTCAGGTTATCTTATTTTACCTGAATAAGTTTTGGTAATTCAGGCAATTCTTTAATCATTATTCTAATTAATACATTACAATTATATATATATATATATATATATATATATATATATATATATATATATATATATACATATATATATATATATATATATATATATGGTAGAGGTAGATTGTAAAGGCTGCCCTGGACGGCTACACTTCGATCATAAGGTCCATTGTGATGCCTTAGGATGTGAGGGTGTGAGTGGAGTGGAAGGAATTTGTGAGTAGAAGGAATTGGTAGGATATGCGGCTGCAGCCGCATATGATAGGAACTATGCCGATATTCATCTGGAGTTCGTGAAGGAAACTGCAGAAAACCTTCTCAAGCATAGCCGGTTACTTCGTTCTTGTCCATAAGCCGACAGTTTAGTCAATCAACCGGCCCTTTTTTTTTTTTAATCTTTATAATTGACAAACTGCCGATGTCGGGATTCGAACCCATAACCTCCCAGTTTCCAAGTACTGCATACTGCGCAGACATGACGCCTTAGACCGCTCGGCTACTTGGCTGGTCTATATATATATATATATATATTTAATATCAAAAATTTATTCACTAATTAAATCATAACGTTACTTATGCGCCATCCTGTATATCCTGTATATATATATATATATATATATATATATATATATATATATATATATATATATATATATATATATATATATATATATATATATATATATATATACGTAACAATAGTATTTTGTACATATACTATTGTGATAAGTTATTAGTAGGTATATTTTATGTAGAAAGTGTTAATTATATAATACGTCTTGTGGTGTAGTTGATTAAATCGTCTGTCTAGTCAACTGGTTAAAATTCTAGTAGTGGGCACAGACGGCTCTCTGGAGCCGAACGGCTCTCTAAGCTGTGTGAGAGTAAGTTAAAAAGGTATGTTTTGAAATAAGACGGAACGATGTTTCAATACAGGTTGCCTACCGATTATTGACCAATAATTTATTCAATCTATTTAGAAATAGTTTTATAAAATATTTATTGTTTAAATAATATCTTTTACAATATGAAGAGATACACCAAAAAACATAATGATAATAATAATAACAACAATAATGATGATAGTAATAACAATAATTACAACAACAACAACAACTATATGTATTCCCACTTTATGCAAAATTTAACCATTTAGAAATTAGTAACAAATTCCCCTCCAACTCCCCCCCCCCCATCCAGTTTTATCATTGGCATTTTTATTGTATCCAGTGTCATCAAATTCCCATGACACTATACCCCCTACTAAGAAAAAATAATTAAATCAAGTAAATAATTTTTTATTAGTTCTCCGATATGAATAGTTTAAGCAAATTATTCGGAATTTCCAAAAATCTAATTCTAAAATCTAAACGAAAGCTAACTCATCAAAAAATTTACAAGCGGTTTACAATTGTCAAGCGGTAAACGTAAAAGATCAAAAGATTTATATTTTATAATTTATATTTATATTTTATTCATACACAAATATATTAAAAAGGAACATTTTATGCCCGAAATTATCAGCCCAAAATTCCAGAGTATGTATTCAATGTATTGTTTGTATTGTATACTTTGAATAATAGTGACCATAAAAAAGAGTTGGTATTATATTTTTTTCCGAAAATGTTTTAATTAAAAATAGTAATATTAATATAATAATATAATACTAATACTAATAGTAATATTAAAATATTAATATAATAATTGGTATGTACCCTATATTTACTCTATCTCTCTTTCTACCTCTCACTCAGAGCTGAGTGCAGTCAAACCCTGCCCACCTATGGGTTAAATAGTCTGTATAGGAATTTTGATTCGTAAAGGAATTATTTATATATTAAATTAATTAACTTTTGAAAAACAATAGGATCAAAAATGGATGTTCTGAAATGATTCAGGAATTTTGATTCCAAAAGGAATTATTTATATATTAAATAAATAAATTTTGAAAAAAACAAATCAAAAGGGATTCTCTGAAATGATTCTATAATTTTGATTCCAAAAAGATTTATTCAAATATTAAATACATTAATTTTGAAGAACAATATTAAAAATGGATTCTCTGAATTGATTCAGCAATTTTGATTTCAAAAAGAATTAGGTATTTGAGAGGAATTATCCACGCGCATTATATACAAGTGGCGTAGCCACTTAAAAGGGTATATTCCGATCTGGAATACCCTAAATAAATTTATATGTTAAATAAATTGATTTTGACTTGCTCCCTGGATTCGTAGTGGTGAGTACGGATTCACCACGGATTCATCAACTCAATCAATGGTATGGTAGCTTCGTTGCATAACCTGATTCTAAAATGTCCGGGGCCGAGCCCACAGAAATGTGGCCAAACCATGTCACGCAAGCTCAAATTGAAGAATTAATAAGATGATCGTGGCCAATAGAATCAAATTACCCAAAGCTGAAACCTCGTTCGGTTGTATGAAAATCCTGAGTGTATATAAAAAAAATCTCTATGATGCTCCTGTTCCGAAAATACACATCACATGAATAAATTTAAAAAAAAAACAGAAGGGGTTTTTCTTTAACAGTGATAGCGTCAATATTCGATATTCACCACACCCATTCCAATATCAAAACTAAATCACAAATCACAATGCGTATTTTAGAAGATATTTTACGAAATAAGTGACCATTTCGAAAAAATTTCACTTTTTGGAAAAAATGGCATATTTTCTAAGAACTGTATCTTGGGAATTAATAGCTGTATAGAGCATGTTTTGATCTCAAATTGTTGAAAATTTAGACTACTTTAAAAGTGTATAGAATGACTATACCGGTCAGACCCTTTCTTCACTGAGATATTGAGCAAAAACTGAAAAAAGTCCGAAAATTTCATGGTTTTTTGGGTACACCGCCGCTCGCACAGCACTTTGGAAATTGCAAATCTGGTTTTTTAATATTGGTTTAGGTCCTAACAACATATAAAAAATTCAGAACGACCTGACCTTTTGCAAGCACGGATGTAGATCTTAACTGGACTAGTAAGCGAGTGTTATATATCTATACTCAGCGTGCAAGTAATGTCTCTCCAGTCTTCACTGCCCTGTGGAAAAAAATCTGATAAAAACTATGAGAAATAGAAGCTATGAGAAATTGCACTACATTTGTCCCTTGAAAAAACTTATAAAATCTCATAAAACTATTTTCTCATAAATAAAAAAACGAGGAAAAAAATCTTTATCAGAATCTATCAGAAGTTGAAGTTAAAAATTGAAGTTATGAGTTTTTATAAAACATTTATCTTGCAATTCCTATGAGTTTTTATAAGGAAAGTTCAAGGCAATCAAACATCAGTTTTTTTGAGAATGAATCAGATAATTCAAGCGCTATTCTTATTACTCTTAAGAATTCTATTTATAATCATTTATACGGAAATTATTTGTATACGATTTTATTGTGACAATTCTTATGAGTATTCATATGGAAAGTGTAGGACAATTAAAAGTAATTAAGAGTTAAGAAAATATTTACAAGATTAATTAATTAAATAAAACGGTTTTAATGGTGGACACCTCTTCCTCATTGACGAACTTGTTTAATTTACTTTTATGATTTTAATCTTTTATTATGATTATTATTATTATGTAAATTATGTTTAATTAACCAATTTTAGTGCACCGTACCAACCAACATTAATATGAGAATAATGAAATGATTTGTATCTCAATAATACGGTGGCCGGGTTGGCTCATTGGTGACTGGCAGACTAGTTACATCGCACATGGCCACTTCCAACATGTGCACGCGTGCTTTTCTACCCCCCCCCCCCCTCTCCCTACATAATATCAAAAAATCAGCTTACTCCATTCACTTGCATTTCCAAATGCATATAATGAGTGGACTATAAGTTAATAATAATAAATATTAAAATTACAAATAAATTTGAATACAAGTGTAGATACGTTTGTATATATAAATATCATAATACAAGAATAATAACGAATTTTTGTTTTTGTCTTAATACATGTTACCCTGGTAATCCATATGGTATATTTGTTTTTCAAGGGTTCCACGGGCCCCGGATTAGATTATTTATGCACACATAGGTTTGACAGCGTTCTTTGATCCGCCTGCTTTATTTTTTGCGCATTTTCATTTGCGTGTTTTGGTTATGGCTTATATCATCTGTCTTTGGATGGTCTTCGTTTTGTTACAATGTATTGTATTCTATTGGATCTTGTAGAAAAATGGGAGAATCGTGGAAGGAAATGCAGGTGTGTGCTATTATCCACTTGGTTCGACTCACCCTGTATATGTATATATACATGAATACATACTTCGTTTGTGTGGATACGCCGACAGTTTAGACAATTAACCACCTCATTAATTTTGATTGATTTACTGCTGCCACCGGGACTCGAAACCGTAACCTCTCAGTTCGAAGCGGGCAGAGCGCGTTAGACAGCTCGGCTACTTGGGCTGGTATATTTAGCAATATCTATACGCTTGGAATGTGTCTTACTGATTCAATTTTTATGATTGGAAGTGTACATCAACATGTCGATTTTTATAAAATTTAAGAAAATTAACAATTCAGATAAACTCAATTTTTTTGAACGGGACTTTACAAATAATGTTCCATTAAAAAATAAAACGCTTATTAAAAAAAAAACAGTCTCTCTTTACCCCTGAATTTGAATGTAATCGTAAGATATTTTTTGAGTTATTTTTGTTGAGTTATTTGGTTTGAAGAGTATCACATAGCACGATAATGCATCAGACCAAGTTCAAGCATAGACGTCTACCGTACTATGTTTTGCAAGATGGATTGGAGACGGTTTATATATATATGTTACAGTAAATGTACACTTTTGGGAAATGTACACTTTTACCGTAAAATGTGTACATTTCCCAAAGAGTTAGGTATATGTGAACTGAATATAATGTATATGTACAATTCCCAGCAAATGTGTACTCTTGCCTTCACGTTTTGGTAAATATATACTCTTACCTTCATGTTTTAAGAAAAGTTGGAAAATTTTGGTACGATTACGATAAAAATATGATAAATTCCAACAGAGAGAGCTAAAACATGATGAAATTAGATGATCAAATATATACCCAACCCAACCAGACCCTACCCAACCAGGAATAACCCAATTCGACCGAACCCAACCAGACCCAACCCAACTCGAGCCAACCCAACTCGACCCAACCCAACTCGACCCATATCGATATCTCTATTTCGTATTTTGCGATTTCGTATTTTGTATGCTCACATTTACCAAAACGACATGGTCATTGTGAATTCAATGTACATTTCCCTTCTATGAAATTGTAAATGTTAGTTGAATGCACATTACCCAAACGAGGAGGCAAATGTGCACATTTACCGGAAAATTTGTACATTTGTCGCAATATCTACTTTTACCGTGACATATATATATAAATATATATATAAATATATATATATATATATATATATATATATATATATATATATATATATATATATATATATATATATATATATACTAAGATACACGCCTCTGAATCTCAGAAACCAATAAAGCTATGAAGATATAATGTAAAACGTAGTATGAAACGAAATACGGATGGTACGTACTAAATTTCACAGCTTTAATCGTTACCAAGTTATTTAACCCTAAAAATCGGCATTTTGGTCACAAACTGACTCAATGACTCAACCATCATCATCATCATCAATATTCTAAAGTACTTTCAGTTGTCCCAGAAAAATGATTTTTGGTAGGAAGATAGGTTATAAGTCAAAACTATCTAACACGGTAGTGCGTCAGACCAAGTTTAAGCATTGACGTCTACCTACTACCTTTACAGGAAGCATTAGAGATTATTTTTAGACCTCTCTATCATAGGACCCAAAAAAATCTATGAAGCTTTGAATTTAAAACGTAGCGTGAGACCCACTATCTGACGGTATGTACCAAACTGCAATATTACAGCTTTAATAGTTTCCAAGATATTTAACCATAAAAATCGACATGTTGAAGATTGACTCACTCCCCATCAATATTCTCGGGTACTTTCAGTTCTCCTAGAAAGTTTATAATTGGTAGAAAGATAGGTCTTAGGCTGAAATTTATCGCTAAAATTTATGGTTCAAAACCCGTAAGAGATAGAACAAAAATTTTAACACAAAAAATTCCTCTTTTCTAATTACCGGGCATTGTCCCATGCGGAAGCATCTGCACACAATGGGACTCCATAACGGGTCCATTTTGAGCAGATTGTGTGGCGAGGAGGAAGAAACATCCAGCCACATAATCTTTGACTGCGAACCTCTGGGTTACAGCAGATACAGGATATTCGGTGCATCTCACCCCGAATATATGATCCTTCGGGAGGACCTGATAAGCAAGCTCCAGACTATTGCCAACATATGGGAGAAGCGAGTCTCGTCAGATTTAGGTAGAAGGGGGAGCACAATGGACCACAGGGTCGAAGTGCAATAGTTTTTTACCCCGATATTAATCAATCAATCAATCCTCTTTACTAAAAAGAAACAATTTTTGTTTGAAACCTTTTTCATCAAATTATCATCAACGATGTGTCTGTAGCCACTCTAGTGACCGGCTTTGATCCGATCATGAAATTTTGAAATGTGCTTTTAGTATTTGAAAGGCTGAGTTCGTTAATGGATAAAATTTGGTTTATCTCTCTGAATACTGGAGAAATCGAGGCAAAACTTGATGCAAAACCAGGTAAGTCCAAATTTACCAATTTTTTTAAATTGAATTTTTGCATTACATCTACATTGGCCATAATCAAAAATGCAATTTAAAAAAATTTAAAAATTTTGACTGAACTGATTCTTGCATCAAGGCCCTCAACTCAATTAATACGGAGCATAGTTATAGAAAATTAATTTAACTACCGTTTCGTTTCTCATTATTTTTTCGGTTACTCTAATATTTTCAGAAATATTTCTGATTTATAATTGAAAATAAAAATCTGAAATATCTTTGTATACAGGGTGAGCCGGGAGGAACTGACCAAACTCCAGGAGTAACGTTTTTTTATAAACATTAAATAACTGTCACAGCATATTGACACATTATCAGAACACAAGATAACATCGCCTTCAAAAGTATTCAAATCTATGTTAGGGCCATATTTTTTAACAAAAATGACAAAACGATTCATATATATGTGTTGTTTAAGTTTTTTTCTTCGAAATACCCTGGACCTGAGAGACTTCTACAATAAATAAATACCAATCATTTTCTCAGTTTTGTTAAAAAACTTGGTCCTTACATAGATTTTACTAGTTTTTAACTCGACTCAAAGAGGAGGAAGGTTCTCAATTCGTCTGTTTTTTTTTTTTATGTTTGTTACCTCAGAACTCCGTCATTTATTAACCGATTTTGAATTTTTTGTTTTTCTTTTAAAGAGTTTGATTTCCGATTGGTCCCATTGTCACCAAATCGCATTCTGATGAAGGGATCCCCTGGAAATCGAAGAAAACCCTTATTTTATATGTGATAACCGATTTCTGCGAAATTTTTTTTTTGAAAGGATATACTCGTTCATAAAAGGAAAATATAAAATTTTTTTAAAAACCGACTTCAAAAAAATTTTTTACAAAAAAAAAATAAAATGCTTGTAAAAAAAATTGAAAAACGGTTATAAAAAAATGCACTAAAAAAAAAAAAAAAACGGAAAAAAAAAAATGTGTTATAAAAAAATGCACTATAAATAAGTTGGTCGTTTAGAAGGTCTACCCATATTTAGACAAATAAAATCAGTTATAGAACTTCAAAATCACTAAAAAGCGAGAAATAAAACCTATTTTGACAAAATGGAAACCCGACTTCAAAAATCAAATATTCTAAAACAAAAAATGCACTAAAAAGTAAAAAAATAATTGCATATTCTTGTGCCAATTTTAGTTACACCTAAGTAAAAATTTTTAAAAATATATGTACAATTATTGTTATTTTTCGAGGCGGTGTCCAAATTTTATGTGAATTTCTCTATGCTGACTCCAAAAATAACAATAATTTTAGATATATATTTAAAATTTTTTGCTTAGGTGAACTAAGTGAAGTCGGGTTTCCATTTTGTCAAAATAGGTTTTATGAGGGCAAACGTTTAATGTTTTTGTTTTTGCTGGGATAACAACTTTTTTTGTACTCGAAAACTTAAACGTTAAAACAGCTGGACCGATGTCGATGCGGTTTTCAGCAAATGGTTCAGATTTTAACCAGGAGTAAGTAACATATGCTATAATTTTTGTTTGTTTCATGCATCCGAGCTCGCGTAGTATAATCTGTATTTTGAACTGTGCAAGATATGGAAACTCTTTTAAAACATTATATTTCATTATACATAAACCTACAAGCATCTAATTTGCTGGTGATTTAATAACTTTCTATATATTATTGCTGTTGTTTGACCTAAAAAGTAAATTTTTATAAAATTATTTGGTAATATTTATTTAATTAAATATTTTTATTATATTCTGTCTTTATTATTCTATAATCTCACTTCTCACAAATTTAAACGGTAACGAATGGCATTATAAAGTTTCGTCTCGTTAGTTTATTTATTAATAAGTACTAGTAAATTGGCTACTACTTATTGGCTGATTTAAAGTCCTATAAGCGAACTTCCTGTTCAAGGAAATAGAGATATTGGTTGTACCGATATCGAAATTTTGCAAAAATGTCCATATATCCTACCTGGTAGATGTCGAAAATCCATCTGTAAAATTTATATTTATATATATATATATATATATATATATATATATATATATATATATATATATATATATATATATATATATATATGTATATATATATATATATATACAGGATGAGTCGAACTAGGTGGATAATAGCACACACCTCCACTTCCTTCCACGATTTTCCCTTTCTTCAACAACATTCAATAGAAATCGATATACTGAAACAAAATGCAGACCACTCTTGTGTGACTCACAGGCATACAAAACATCAAAACAGTCAAAGCAATGTGCGCTTAAATAATCAATTCCGGGAACCAGGGCACCGATTGAAAGCAAATATACTGTATGGAGTAATAAGCGAACATGTATTAAGCGAACATGTATTTGCAGTAATGATATTTATTTATACGTATCTACATTAGTTGTCTTCAAACTTATTTATAATTTTAATATTTATTATTATAATGAAATGCAAATGATTTACGTGATTTACGTGATTTTTTGATATTAAGTAGGGCGGGGGGCTTAGAAAAGCTTAACTTATATATATATATATATATATATATATATATATATACATATATATATATACATATATATATACATATATATATACATATATATATACATATATATATACATATATATATACATATATATATACATATATATATATACATATATATATATAGTTTGCACCGATATCGAAATTTTGCAAACATTTTTTCAAATATCCATAGTTCCTACCTAGTAGATGTCGAAAACTAATCTGTAAAATTTATATATATATATATATATATATATATATATATATATATATTTATATATATTTATATATATATATATATATATATATATATATATATATATATATATATATATATATATATATATACTTTGTTGGAAAGCTTTTCCAATAGAGAATCAATGTTAAATATTATTTATTACTGGCTGGCCATCTGGTACTGTGTGAAGTCAGTCAGTACACATGTAATGAGAGCCGTCTCATACATACAAACATCTGGATAGTGTACAGACATACTGTATGCGTATGGTAGTTTGTTCGCCATTTAAGAGTGGGGATTTTGTGATGCACATACTAAAGTTAAGATTTCAATGAACATAATTAACACATTCTCATTACATGTGTACTGACTGACTCCACACAGTTACCACACGGCCAGCCTGTATTAAATAATATTTAACATGGATTCTCTATTGTAAAAGCTTTCCAACACACACGGTTTATATATATTAAAACAATGAATTCATAACGAAAAATCGAATCATTTCAAAATCGTGTATAATTTCAGTAGTACCAAATGTAGCAATTTTGGTATTGTTTGCCGCAATGATCGAAAAAGGTAAATCAGTAAATTTAGTTTAGAATCACAGATATGTGGTTCCTGTGTCAACCAAATATTGAGTATCTTCATGTAACAGATTGTACATGATGATTCAGCTGCATGATGATGCTGTTGTATCTTCGAATTGGATTTTATGCTTAATAGAGCTATTGACCTACTCAATAGGAGCTTTTAGAACTTTTTTTGAAATTTTAATTGTTTTTTTATGTCGCGTAATTAATTCAGAAAAAGAACAAGATAAAATACACCAACATGCAGTGGTACCATACTCATTATGATAGTAGCAAACTGTATCCATTTGAACTTCTTATAAATGGATCTTTGGATTATTGTGGATCTTTGAAGGTGCTCTTTTTGAATTCTCCAAAACAGCGACTTTGTTTTTTATGACATAAAATTCGGATCTAATATTATTATCCGTTTTTTGTATTCCTACAATTGGAAAAGAACCGATGTTAGAGACATAATTTAATTTATGAATTTCATTAGCAATCTTTACAACGGTTTTCCGATTGATATTATTGTCAATGGTGACAATATGGTTGAATCGGAATTCATGTGACCAATTTACCAATAAATAATTCAGGAATGAAGTGTGAATCAAGATTTAGACCACTTGATAGGGATATCATTGCATTATATAATAATTGGGGAGTATCGAAATCATTTTGAGATAAGTCCAATAATTTATTTAGACGTTCTTTATGAGATAGTCCAAAAGTTTCCTGCAAAATATTTTTAAGTGCTTCAAACTTAAATTCTTGAGGTGGATTTACAATGATACCATTAACATGAGAAGTGTAATCCCCAGGTATAGCTAATGAAGCTAGTGTGAATTTGGTTTCATCATCAATAATATTTTGAATAGTAAAGAAACGTGAAAGCTGAACTATCCATAATGTCTTTTACATTAAATTCTGGAAATTGTTGCAAATTTGGAAGATTTATTGGAGGTGCTTACAAATTCGGCAAATTAATTATATTTAGATTTTTCAAATTTTTGAATTGATAGATTGAATAAAAAATAAAATCTCAAAAAAAAAATATATAAATATTTAATTAAATACTGATATGAAAAAATTAACTCGTCAAACAGGAATCGAACCTCGGGCTTCTGGATATCTGTGACGTAACAGCAAACCTTTTCATTCGATTCCTGTTTGACGAGTAAATTTTTTCATATCAGTATTTAATTAAAAATTCAATGACAATGACATTTGTCTAAATAGTATACGCTAAAGTCTTCTACAGTTTGTCTTACGTAACCGAAAGGAATTTGGACAAACATCGTACCTAATGTTGACGCTTAAGTATACACAAATAAATATATATGAATATATAAATATGTTTCTAGAAATTGTAATATTTGTTAGCGTAAAGAATAAGCGCTTTAAGGAAATATACAACTTCTCTTTAAAATCTACTCTTCACACCTGATCGTGACCTCCAGGGTGATTGAAATGCTGTCCACCTTCTGGGCCACGCATCAGTGAAGTAATTTTTTGTTTGTTCATGTTTGTAAAAAGATAAAATAAATTATCTTTTAATTTATTTTATTTTCATAGGTACCTTATAATGAGATATAAGGTTGGACAAAAGTTTAATATTTGTAAGCATAAAGAAATATTCAACTTCTCTTTAAAACCTACTCTGCACACCTGAACGTGACCTTGAGGGTGATGGAATGCTGTCCACCTTCTGGGCCACACATCAGTGAAGTTATTTTTTGTTTGTTCATATTTGTAAAAAAATAAAATAAATTATCTGTTAATTTATTTTATATTCATAGGTGCCTTATAATTAGATATCAGGTTGGACAAAAATTTAAAAAAGTTTTTTTCCTTTGAACAAGGATGTTTTGCGATCAATCTTTTTCTTAGGTTTTTCTTTGTTAATTGGTGGGGGAGGTATGTAGTGGACTCGCTACTAAATCAAACTCTTACTCGATATCTTCTAAATATCGCAGGCTATGCCCTGAAGAGTTGTCAGCTGCTAAAAATCATTTTCAGGAACTTATGGATTTGAACTGAATCATCATCACCTCTACTCATGAAAAAGAAACCTGACGGTTCTTTTCGTGCATGTGGTGATTATCGTCGATTGCATTTGATCATGATACCTGACAGATATCCAATTCCGCATTTATACCATTTCCAAGTGAAATTACATAATAAAAGATATTTTCTATGGTTGACTTTAAAAAAGCTTATTATCAAATACCAATACCCGATGATGATGTCGCGAAGACTGCCATTATCACTCCTTTTGGCCTATTTGAATTTTTGAAAATGCCTTTTGATTTACGTAACGCAGGTCAAAACTTTTCCCGATTTATAGCTTAAATAAAATCCAACAATGGCTGTGTAAGTGGCGAATTCGTGTCAATACAAACAAATCAGCCCAAATTACATTTACATTACGAAAAGGAAACTGTCCAACAGTAACTTTAAATGACGTCATATTACCACAAAATCCGGAAGTGAAATATTTGGGTATGCATCTGAACAAAAGGCTTACTTGGCGAAAGAATATACGGACCAAAAAAAAAACAACTAAATATTAAGTTTAGTAAATAAAATTCTAAATTATCTCTCGATAACAAACTATTAGTGTACAAAAGTATTTTAAAACCTATATGGACATATGGAATACAATTGTGGGGTACGGCTAGTGTTAGTAACATTGAGATCCTACAGCGTTTCCAGTCTAAAGTGTTACGCGCGATAAGTGGTTCATCGTGGTATGTGCGGAACGATGATATGCATCGTAGTTTAAATACCGACTGGAAATGCATCCAAATGTGTATGTGCTTAATCTTCTAGACAACAGTTATAGTTTAAACAGACTTGATAAACTTAATATTTTAGAACTTAATATTTTCTTAATTATATTAGTATATAATTCTACTTTGTGCCTACCATTGGGTAGTCACAATTCATGAGTTTCTCTGGTTATCACTCTATTTATAGTTCTGTTAGAACTGATAATAGAAAAACTTAGGATGATATAAAAAAAAAAAAATTCTCGTAAAGATGATGTTAGATACATATTATTAAAGGTTTATTGTTTCTAATCGTTCATCGATTTTAACAATTAATACTAATAAAATAATAATAAATATAAATATAAATACATACAGACTCTCCCAGTAGTAACAAATAATAAACTCTATAATAAGCAATAAAAACAATAATATGCAATATATATATATATATATATATATATATATATATATATATATATATATATATATATATATATATATATATACATATATATATATATATATATATATATATATATATATATATATATATATATATATATATATATATATATATATATATATATATATATATATATATATATATATATATATATATATACACATGTAAGTCAACAACATTTAAAACAAGAACTAACAGAGATATTTGCATCTTTTTACCGTATATATTTTAATAAATTTGACTATACTTCTTAATTCCCCTATTTTGGTCTGATTCATTATCGAGGAGACATCCGGGTTCTCTACTCCTGTGCTCTGAGCTAACTTTCTTCTTTCGTCTTCCATGCCCTTACAGTAACTTATAACATGCTCTATATTTTCTCCTTCGTTTGCACAGTGAACAAATCTTATTGCCATCCTTATCCTTGTTACTGTTCCAGTTCCATTGTCCCATCCGAAATCTTGCAAGTTCCTTTCGATCTTCTCTTGGTAGCAAGTTTACATACTTTACACCATCTATGTAATGGTTTAATTTTCTAAACAGCTGTAATGAAAGTTTACTGTCTATCTCTTGTAATAAGCTCCTAATTCCAGCTTCCTCCATCTTTTCCTTGATTTGATTTATTACTTGCGTGTAATTTACTTCCCCTTCCATCACACTGTTCTTCATTTCTATTTTTTCCAATTCTCTTTCTAAAAAACCCCTCCAATTTCCAATCTTGCTTGTTTTCTCAAGCTTGTTGCAATTCTTTGAACTAACAATCTTTTATTTTCAAGTAAAATTTGGTAGCGTTTTTTGTAACTGTACATTTTACAGGAAGTTAGCACATCTCCAGCAAAACTGCACAGCTAGCAACAGATTTGCTTATTCCTAATATTTTTTTAAGAAAATTATTTCTGAATGATTCTATTTTTGCAAGTATTTTTTCTTCTAATCCCCATATTTGGCTTCCATATATGATAATGGGTATTATTAGTATTTCAAAAATTCTTTTCATTTATAATGCAGGGATCCATTTCATACATAAATTTTTCGATTAAATACACTCCTCTTTCAGTTTTATTTATTACTTTTTTTACATGCAAATTCCATTTTCCATCCCAATTAAAGTGCATTCCCAAATTATTAAAATTGAGGAAAAGAATAGCCGAGATTTGGCACCCTTGTCTCAAGCCGCGTTCCATTAACGCTAATGTTAGATACATTAAAAGTAGTGAAAACATTTCACTACCTTAGGTATTGACTGATCACCATCTAATCACCAGAAGTGGGATCCTCTTCTTCTTAATTTATCAAATAAACCTAAATATTCGTAGAACTTCTTACTGTTCCGCAAATTTATGCTAAAGGTTTATGTGGAAACTTTTTGGAAACCACCCTTACTCTTCACACCTGATCGTGACTTCGAGGGTAATTGGAAAGCTGTCCACCTGCTCGGTCACACGTCATTGAAGTCCATCATAAGTAATTTTTTTGTTCATATTTGTAAAAAGATAAAATAAATTCATTTTTAAAAACGCATTTTGGTGGATGTTTAATGGGTAGAAAATGGTCAAGTTTGTGACTTTTTAAAACTAAAAACAATCTAAAATGTCAATTTTATTTAAAAAAGTCACCAAATCTTTTATGTTTGAATACAGCCAAATTATATAAAAAAGTTTATGCCGCTCGAAAACAACAATGTTTTCATATTGTTTAAAAAAAATTTTCTTTACAAATATTCGGACCGAATTTCTAAATGGTCGATGCATATCTACAATTAGTGCAGCATGTAGAAAGTATTGATAAAAAAAACTGCAACAGAACCGTTTTTCATACTTATCTGCCAATTATTCCTATACTAAACACTATTTTTAGCGAATTTCCTTAAAATACATAAATCACTCTCTAGCGGTCATAATTTTAGTGTGATCAAAATGAAATATAATATCTGATATCACTTTAGTACTTGCAAAAATTAAATTTAATAATAGCCAAAATAGTACGATGTATAACGGTTTATAGTTTATAGTTACTATGGAAACGACAATTAAATTGTCATTTCAAAATTAAAACATTTTAATAAAGTAATTTTATAGTTTATTTTAACCAACTCTAAAAAAGAAGTAGGAGATTCAATGTTCGACTATTAAGTAATGTAACAACTAACTGACTTAAATGTTTGAATACCCAGTATGTACTGAGAATGAAATTTGGTATTTGAGGTGCTTTTGGTGTTCAAAAGGTCAAGTTCGTTAATGGGTAAAATCGGACAAGGGGAAAGGAGGGTTTAATATTCGAAAAATTGAAAAATATATAAGATGTAAAGTTGTAGGTACTAAGTTTTACTGTAATTTTGTTTTCTATCATTTTTTCTGTTACACTAATATTTACAGAAATATTCACGGTTTAAGATTGAAAATTAAATTCCTCAATATCTCTGTACACATTAGAGTTTGAGCAAAAATGATAAGGTGATGAATTGTAGCAAACATGATTTCCTACAACTTTATTCCTTTCGCGTTTTTCGATTGTTCTAATATTAAGAGATATATTTTTATTTTTTGTTTTCTTCTTTCTTTATGCCCCCATTTCCCCTTGACGTATGCCATTTATTAATAAAATTGGCCTTGCAAATACTAAAATACATTTCATTTTGATCAGACTTAAATTGTGACCGCTAGAAAGTGATTTATGTATTTTAAGGAAATTCGCTAAGTTGAAGCAGCTCCTTTAAGAAAATTAAAGAAGGATATATATATATATATATATATATATATTAGGATATATATATATATATATATTAGGATATATATATATATATATATATATATATATATACATTTATATCAATACAATAAACAAAGTAGGTACATTGTGATCGATCAAATATATTTGGAGAATATAATAATAATATTATATATTATACAGAGTGTAACAAAAGTAAGGAGTTTTATGAATTGTAAGAAAATTAACCATTCAGAATTGTAAATTTTTTTTGAACACGAGTGTACTTATATGTATTAATATATAAATTCACACGATAGCAGTGAAAGTGTACATCAAGAGAAGTCGACTCCTTGCTCAACCGTACAGATCACTTTAAAAAAAAGGTTTAAATTAAGGTTTTTTTTTGTCTTTGAATAGATAAGACATTGCACTTTTTGTAATTTAAAAGCGCATGTATCAAATGATTGGAAAAAATAAGAATATATCTCCAATATAGATTTATTAACGTATATAAATAAATAAAATTCAAAAATGTAATTATTAGTTTGTCAAACTAAAAATTAAAATAAAATAGACCAAACTTATATTTGAATATTAAATCATTATTAAAATCATATATCGCGATTGAAATCAAGTTGTTTGAAATCTATAAATATCCTTAAATTACTATCAAATAAGCATACAGGCTCTGATCGAAATACTCAAAAAAAAAAATACATTTCAACCATTAGAAGCAAACTTGATTATGGCTGCTTCATCTACAATAGTGCAGAACCTTCCACACTAAAATGTCTGACTTCAATTCAAAATCTCTGTCATAGGCTTATTAGTGGAGCCTACCGTACAAGTCCAATAATAAGTCTAAACTGTGAAATGGGCGAGCTCACATTGGAACAACGGCGAAATTATCTCACATCAAAATATATTAATAAAATACACCAAAATCCGTTATCATCAATACATAAAATATTACTAACTCCATTTCAAGCGGTAACTGAAAAGAAAAAACACCTTCCAAAGCCACTACCCACCATCCATTCAACATTTGTAACTTCCATAAACGTTCCTTTAAACCTATTTGAAGACACGATCACCCTTAAAAATCTTAAAAGTATACCACCCTGGAAAGAGAAACTAACTGAATTTCATTTTAAAATGAACACAAAGAATAAAAACTCAACTTCTCCTCAAGAATATAAACAATTATTTAACAAAATTATAAATACATATAGTGATTATATGAAAATATATACGGACGCATCCAAATCAAATGTTTCAACAGCCTGTGCAATTATTTTTAAAGACACAATCTATAAATATAAATTAAATCATATGAATTCAATTTTTCGGCAGAAGCCATAGCGATACTACAAACGTTATCCCTAATAAATAGTGATCATAATATTCACAAATTTAAATATTTAATAATAAGTGATTCGTTTAGTGTACTAAAAGCAATCGAAAATAAAAATAACAACAGCACACTAATAAAAAACATCATACACACTATATTTCAATTATCGTATAGTAATAAGATCATTCAGTTCCTATGGGTCCCAAGTCATGTGGGTATCTCTGGCAATGAAGACGTGGATCGAGCTGCTGATGATGCTCACTTATCTGGCACAGTAATACCTAAAATTGACTCCAAAGATCTATTAAAATACGTACAACAAAACCAGTACAAAAATGCAGACATTAAATGGCTGGCTATAAATCCACAAAACAATCACCTTCGACAAATCAAGAACACATACCAACAATGGGAAACCTCAAATCAAGACAATCGAAAATTTGAAGTGGCTTGGACCAGACTACGAATAGGACACACTAAACTAACTCACTCCTATTTAATGAGCAAAACCATCCCCCCGATATGTAGTCTCTGCAACATACCACTCACAATACAACATCTTCTGACATGCACTAAACATGAAGACATAAGAAGGCTCACCAATGCATCTCCAAATCTAAATAAACTATTAGGAAATCAACAACAAGATCTAAATAACCTCTTTAAATATCTGAAGCAAACAAAATTACTTCACCAAATCTGATCAAATAATGTAATTTTATTGAACGCATACTGCGTAATGACCGTAGTAGTTAAAAACGCAGTATAATTTTAAAAAAAAAAAAATTATTATTACCAGTTTATGCTGTGTATTTATCAAGCTAGAATCTTCAATTAATTTTTGTATATGACATAGTATGGTAGTGCGTGAGTCAAGTTTCTGCACTAATTACGTTTACACGAAGGATTATAGATGGTTTTTAGGCCTCTGTATCTGAGGCACCGAACAAGTTATGAAGCTGAAATTTAAAATGTAGCTTAAGATTCACCGTCTGATGGTACGTACCTACAGCTTTAATAGTTTTTAAGACATTTCACCCTAAAAATCGGTATTCTGGGCATTGACGGACTCACTCACTCATCATAAATTTTTTAAGGTACTTCCAGTTGTTCTAGCAGTTTTAATATTTTAACCCTGCACTTGAGAAACTCAACCCAATAAATATATAATAATCAATTTCTCATTTTTGAAATTAACTTGGTACTTACATAGATTTCACTAATTTTGAAGGCCAACATATATACAAGATGGGCCAAAATTAATGTCATAATGTGAATGAATTTACATCCATCACCCATCCTACTTAAGTCAACTAATTCTCTATCTATCTGCAACATAAAAGTCAAAGCACAGTGACATTATATGTCAATTACAAAAACTATGGCCTACTAAAATTATGACATTAATAATAATAATAATAATAATTAGCAAGAAGGGTACCGCAAATGGGTCCCAAGCACCTAGACCAAGCAGTTCTCTGTGTCCTCCTTGAGAACCCCCTTGAGAACCAGATGGAGTTATAGGATTCTCTTGATTCAAATGATAATTAATGAGAACTCTAGGTTTTTGAAATAAACATTTCAAATTCGCTGTAATACCTAGATCAGTTTTTGTATAATAAATACGTATTTCGACTACAAAGTATAGTCACCATCAGTATAAATTAGTTAGTCCTAATTTACTCTTTGAAATTAGAAATTTTCAGTTTCACCGTGAAACTGTCACCAAATTAGCATCGAATTACATATCCTGAGACAATATACAAGTAATTTTAATGAGAGTAATGTTAACAAGAGTAAATTGAATGAAAGTAATTTTAACAAGAGTAATTTCTTTATTTTATTTCAATTTATTTTGTTTAATTTTTATTTTTGTCTATTGATTACGATTTTCTTTCCATTTCTAATTGTCAAAAAATAAATTGGGACTAGCTTATTTATACTGATGATGACTGCTTTGTATTCGAAATATGTATTTATAATACAAAAACTGATCTAGATATTGAGGCGAATTTGAAATTTTACCGCATAGAAAGCCCACAGTTTCTCCGGCGGGATTGCTCCCAGGATTGATGGATCCAGGGTTTCGGACCCAAACATTCTATGCCTGACACCTTGCAGATTTCTGCTGGTGCAAATGTGTGGAGGGTTCACCATCCTCCATACATGCCCTACTAGTGGCATGATCAGAGATCCCCAAGTTATGAAGGTGGTGGAACAATCGACAGTGTTCTGTCAAGAGCCCCACCACCCTTCTCAACTGTATTCTATTGAGTTTCAACCGAGCACAGCCGATTGGCCAAGCTCTGGTTATACTATGCGCAAAGTCCCAATTAACGAGAGGAGCTTGTCGTATCTACTCCATGATTCGGTAAATTACAGAGAATCTTGCTATGAGAATAGCAGGCTTAGGTGAAGAGGGAGTTTTAGATGACCCTCTCGTACCAACGAGTTCGCTGCTTCGTTTCCTTTAATGCCAGAGTAATCCGGTACCCAGATCAGTCTGACTGTGTTATTCAGCGCCAGGCGGTTCAGCTCCTCGAAGCATTCAAGACTATCTTCGATTGGAATCTTGATGCCTCAAGGGCCCGATGTGCGGCCTGACTATCTGAGAAAATGCTGATATGTGCCCCACTGTAACCTTCGTGTTACAGATCTGGGCACCTCTCTGCATGGCGAAGATTTCTGATTGAAAAACCGTCGCATAGTGACCGAGAGGAATCGATTTCCTTACTCTAGGTCCATAAACCCCCGCACCAGATAAACTTCCAACCCTTGATTCATCCGTTTAAAGATATGGTCCGGAAGGGAGTTGAAAAGTTACATGTCGATCCCATACCTCACGGGAAGGAACGATTACCCTTAATTTACGGAATCCTGTGCCATTTCCACAAGTGGGATCACAGTCTCCAACCTGTCCATTATACTCGCATTACTTGTGTTTGTTCTACAGTATCACTGTCTGCAACTTCTAAGTCAGTAGGCAGCAGTCATGGTCTCCACTTCAATCATTAAATGAATGGGCGGGATATCTAGAAGCGCACCCAGCGCAGCAGTAGGAGTGTTTTGCATGGCTCTAGTGACACAAAGACAACTCTGAGCAGTTAGTCCAGTTTTTCCCTGGCTACTGTAAATAACCAGTACACCATGTGACTTTGGAGTCTCCAAGATTGTCCAAATGTTCTCCTGCATATCCAGAAGCCACTATATGCCTTGGTTAGGCTCCAATCCAAGTGGTCACCCCAGTTAAATTTTGCATCCAGGATGACTCCCATTGCTTAACCGTTCTTTCCGTTTTTTCTGGTGTGACAGAGAGTTATTTGTCAATTCACCACAGTAATAATCATAGATAGTGCCCTCTACCCTGCCTTTGACAAGTTTGGATATGCCATCAGCGTAGCCTTGAGCAAATATACCTAATTCCTTGAGACCGGTTAGTAAGGTATCCACTACGAGTCACCACAGTAATGGCTAAATAATTCCACCATGCGGACACCTTCTACCCACAAAGCCTCCAACTGATTGGCCCCCTAAAGTTGTGGTAGTGCACCTCACTTCGAGCATGTTGCAGATCAACCTTACAAAGATATCCTCTAGCCCACGCTCAATTAATGCAGTGCGTATCGCCCCATATTATTAATAATAATAATTAATATTCTTTATTCTTAATTGAGTACAAAGTACATAGAATGCGTCATTTAATACGTATATTTAATCATTATTCAACAAATTCTCTTAAATTATAAAAATTTTGCTCTAGTAAAAGTGTTTTTTTTTGGTTATAAATATGTGGGCTTGAATGTTTTATTTTCTTTGGAATTCTGTTATAGATACGCATGCTCATATTGAGAACTACTCTAAGTATATAATTTTTAAAGGCTCCCACGATATCAAGGAAGACCCCAAAGGCCATTGCCTTTTCTCAGAGCGCCCCTGTATCGACTCTACTATTTGATGAAGTGCAGCATCCCCTGAAAGGCCAGCTTGGTAAGCAAACTGGCAATCTGATAGCGGTCTCTCTACTGGACATGTATCTCGATTTTGCCTGTCTATTAGCCACTCAAGTAGCATGGGTGTTAAGGTTTAGGTATGAATACCGCGTGAGATTCATTTCCTGGGTAAGTAGCCCAAAGCTATGCATGTTTTAAAAATCTCCTTTAGCATTAAAAAATTATACCCAAGCTCTGTTGTAGCAGTGCTAGGAAGATGCCGTCAGTACCCGGATACTTGTAAGGAGCAAATCTTGCCACAGCCCATCTCACTTTTGTAATGCTTGCGATGAGTTTTGCCGTGGTCCAATCCTCCCTGTTTCCTCTTCCTCAATCACGCCTCTGATCACCCGGTTCTCCCATGGTAAAGCCAGGGAAACGCGACACTGCAAGTGATTGACCTGCTAGTTCCAGGCAACCTAGCTTTGCAGGATTATCCTTAGATATTATCATTTGCACTCTAAAGAGAGCGTGCATCATTTTGATGTTAACACAAAGCTCTCTCCAGAGTCTTTTTTCGAATTTTTCACTGACCTTCTATATTCTCGCTGCTGCTCTCTAAAGATTAGCCAGTCCGAGTCCAGATCGGTCATTTTCGCTTTGTTGACGGATGCTCTAGTGTCATAGCGTAGTCTATCTAGATTTCTATTTCACCACGGTAGATACCCTAAAACCGGTAGTAAAGCTTGCAGGACAGTTGCTTTCATTTTACGAAATCATGGCATCCTGAAGTAAACTAACCGCAGATTCTATATCTTCCTTAATGTGCAACCTATTCGCACCCCCGGCAAGTAGCCCAGAGAGCTTCTGCCTGTAAGCATTCCAATCAGTGTGTCTGGGATTGCCATACGAGGTTACGGTACATGGTTTGGTGTGCATACTAAAAACAATATGCCTATGATCAGATAGGGAGGGATGATTGGAAACTTTCCACCCCGGCAGAAACTGTAACAGCCTCGGAAAGCAGAGAGTAGGTTGGAGATATGCTTCTATTGACAATTTCCAGACCGTTGGCCGAAATTAATTCTAGGAGAGCTCGACCCCTAGCATTAACGCCGAAACTGCCACATTGCATATGGTGCGTGTTTGCGTCAAGGATCAATGACATACCTGTAGATTCACAATATTCGACCACCGTTTCCACATCTATTTGAGGAGGAGGTGATTCTGAGCCGTATGGAAAATACGCTGAGCACAGAATCAGCTCTCTCTCTCTCTCTTATCCCAGAAGATTATCCTGTACCGAGGCCTACAATATCTTTAGGCCTACAATATCCATTTAGGCCTATAATGCCGTTCGCATATATATGCAAGAATAATATATATATATATATATATATATATATATATATATATATATATATATATATATATGTATAAATGTATATACTGTTCTTGCATCAGAGCAATGTTAATATTGTCGGAAGCTAACCTCAAAATTGCTGCGGCTGCTTCGCTGTGATGTAAGTTAATTTGAATGAAATTAACCATAATAAGCTTACTTTTATTGAGTTAATGGTGGTTTAGGCCCGTTTTTCTTCTTCCTCCTCTTCATTGCGAACCTCCATCCATCTTTACATGTAGACTCTGGTGTTAAAGAGGCAACCTCTACGGAAAGTTTGGCAGAAGGAGCAGTTGCAGATGCTCCAGATTCTTGAGCACCAGCGACCATCGCCCCACCAGCAGATACTTCTTCTGTTTCAGGTCGGAAAAGACTTTGGCAACTGCTCCAGGTGTTGAGGCCACCCCCTCACGAACTTTCGTAGCAACGGCACCTTTGGCTTTGCCAAAAGTTGTTGGCTTTGCTGGTACCGTTCTTCTGATTTAGGTGCCTCCCCACTCTTGCTGGGCACCTTTCTTATTTGAGACACAGAGGCATGAACCAGAACAAAATGGAAAAACCCCCTTCCGGTTACTTCCGCATACGATCGGGCTGGCACCCCGAGTACCAGTCTGGAACCGTTTGGGTGTTCAGTCCGATTGTACACTTTCCAATCCCTGGTGTTGATACCAGGATGTTTGTGGGTGATCCTCTTCAAGATAATTCTGTCCTCCACTCTAGATGCCGACACCCCTGGGATCCAGATGAACAGTTTCTTGAGGACGCTGCGAGGAGTAAGAATGGATGCACTCAACCTCGCACCCTCCCAAGCGGCTATTTCCGGTACTCTTTTATGAGCCAGTCCCTGGATACAGCGTTCGTAGCTATCACTTCGAGTCCATTTGGTCCAGAGGTGAAGCTTTAAAAATGGGGAACGATAGACGTGTCCCTGTCTAGCGACTCGTCGATCACCCGTTCAATGGCACCACGGAGCATTCCGGCCTGTTCCACCCACCACTCGGTCGTCGAGGCCTCGCCCGAATAAATTCCTCGCGACTGAAGCGAAGGCATGATCAGCCGTCCTTCTCCGTTTTTGTGTCAGTGTGATAAATGGTGGTGTTTCCCCTTCTGTCCTACCACGTTTTTGTGGAGGGACAGGGGTTGACTACACCATAGTCTTGCCAGCTGCAGTTTGAGGAGAGCCTGGAACTTCACCGCTTCTTGCAGCTGCTTGTTGAGCTATTGCTCTCTGCCGGGCCAATCGGTTTCGCTGTGCGCCTCTGGGACGTTTAGATTTAAGCTGTAGCGCCTGCAGCTTCACCGAGATTTCGATGTCTGTTAAGGAACTTGGTTCTACTAATGTAGACCCTAGGTGCTCTTTCATTGGAGAAAATTCCCTGCTGGTCGGTTTTGCGACGTCCCTGTGGGTACATTGCACATTATGACATTGCTTTTGGCCCACCTGGTGTATCTATATATATATATATATATATATATATATATATATATATATATATGTCGGAAATGTATAATTGGGATTATGGTCGTTTGAACCAGTATATATGTTGTCAGGCATTGTTGTTTTTATAAAATACAAACACTTACCAATTTTCCAATAGCACACTGAAAAATGCATTTTCACAAACACGCACTAGTCTACAATAATACCCGGTGTCCCGCACTTTCACAATCAGTAATTACAATTAGTTCAACCTACGACACAGTAAGTTGAACTAATTAACAATACAGATACAACACGAATAATACTAACAAATGCCATACCACGGTTATCTCATCAATAAACATAATTAATTATACTAGTCCAAAAGGGCTACCAACAATCCAAACACTATTTCCATGTGATGCTATTTTCATGTAACTTTCAGCAGAGTTCAGTTGATACTAATACGCAACCGCACGATACGGTCTGTCATGTGTTACTGCCCTGTCAGGGCTGACATCGTCCTTCCTTTTTGAAACTCATCTCCCTTCCTTGATGTTTGTAAAAATATTGGAATGGGGTCATCCTATTACTACATCATATTTATGTACCATCTCAGGTATATCACAAAAATTGGTTTATTACATCCGTACCGTACAATTTGCGTCTAAGTAGAGGTCAAACATGCCCCTTCAGCTGAACACTTACTTACTATGTTAATTGATAAATCTTAAAGCAATTATTCTTTATTGCACTTTTAGACAATTTATTTTATTCTAAGAATATATAAGTATTGATAATATCTAATTTCCGGACCTCTATGTCTGGAGGATTCTTTATGTCAGACATACTGTAATAAAATAAACCTTTTCTTAAAAAATAGTTTCTTTGTACTTATAAATAAAAGTGTAAAACTGTAAACATATTATAGATGTAGAGAAATGTTCGAACAGGCGTATCCATAAATAAAAAAACACATTTATCCCTTTGATAAACGTACGATTCCGACACGGCCATTCTGACGATCACACGTCCCCGGGTGTATCTAAAATTTTAGTTTTGCTTGGCGTTAGATTTGATATTATAGATACTACATTTCACTTAAATCATAATCCATAAACTTAGTAGTCCAGTCCAGCGGCAGAGGATGATAGAGTTTGTTTAATGAAATTAAATTTTATTGTCTCGAGTGCCAGTTACATCCTATGAGCTATCAATCTAATGTAATGAAACTGTTGCTCTCATGCTTACACATAATCACATCTAAATTTCTTTAGACCCCGTTACTGAATACTTCGTGTAAGGCTTAATTCATTTTACAAAATGCTTACACATAATCACATCTTAATTTCTTTAGACCCCGTTACCATATGTATGGTGTGTGGGAAAATCATGGGAACCCCATTACTGAATACATCGTGTAAGGCTTAATTCATTTTACAAAACGCTTACACATAATCACATCTAAATTTCTTTAGACCCCGTTACCATATGTATGGTGTGTGGGAAAATCATGGTAACCCCATTACTGAATACATCGTGTAAGGCTTAATTCATTTTACAAAACGCTTACACATAATCACATCTAAATTTCTTTAGACCCCGTTACCATATGTATGGTGTGTGGGAAAATCATGGTAACCCCATTACTGAATACGTCGTGTAAGGCTTAATTCATTATACAAAATGCTTACACATAATCACATCTAAATTTCTTTAGACCCCGTTACCATATGTATGGTGTGTGGGAAAATCATGGTAACCGTGTAAGGCTTAATTCATTTTACAAAACGATTGTCAGTGCTCATCAGGGCTCTCTACTGAATCGTTTTCAACATCGTTATCAGAATCACAGACATCTAACTCTCTAGGAATGTAACCCTCCGGCATGCATCTCAATTTATCATGACTGTATTTGTAAGTCCTTTTACCTTTTACTGTTTTTTTTTTTAAAGTGTATCTATCTCCTTCTAAAACCTCTGCCACTACAAATGGGCCCCTAAATTTCGGTTCTAATTTAGTTTGGTTTCTTTCTTCTCTTTTTAACAATACAAAATCACCAATATTGAATTTAATTATTTTTGCTTTAGTTTTATCGAATCTTTTTTTTATTTTTATTTTTTTTTATCGTATCTAGCATTAGCTTTTATATTATCTACGGCCTGCTGTGTCACCTTGGAGATATCGTGAGGTCTCGCTACATTACGAATTTATAACTCTAAAGGACTGGATTTAGTTACACGATTGATAGTACTATTAAAACCCAATTGTGTTTCTCCTATCGCGTCTTTCTACGACCGTGCAATGGTTTATACAGATATTTCGCCATTCCTTCAAATCAAAATTACTCATAAAGCCCCTCAAGCGCTTTATCCCAGTCCAGGTACATAATTGACTGATGCACACCCTAATAACGGACCAACGAAACCCCTTGAAGCGATGGCAAACAATAAGCTTTTTACATTTCTCCGAGTTTTGCGGAAAAGGATACAAGATCGCAACTCGTATGTTTTTCGCGATGTCTTCCGCAATCACATCGTTCTGTAACCCGGTAACAATTTTCTAGATTTGACGATCGCGACGTTGTTCGGTTTATAACGAATCTTCCGACTCTCAGCTAGATTAATTTCCTTTTCTTTTCTTTTATTTACTATTTTATTATTAACATCTATTGGATTTCGTCAAAGGAAATCTACAAGAGTCATTCGTTTACCCGCACGATATATAATTTCAAAAGTAAAGGACTACAAGAAAGCCCATTATCTGTGGACTTGATCATTTAAATTTGCTATATTTTGAGATACTTTTAATGAGTTACAATCTGTAATGACCAAAAATTTCCGCCCGTGTAAATAATGTCGAAAATGTTTTAATGAGTTTACTACAGCTAAAGTTTATAGTTCATAAGAATGATCTTTACTTCGATCTTTTGCCTTAACATAGCCCTAAACCCATTATAGCTAGCGTCAGTATGGAACTTAATAGGGTAATTAGAATCAAAGATAATTGATACGAGTTATTTTGTTAGAACAGATATTACTTTTGGCGTATTTTCTCATGTTTATCTTGCAATGATATACCAGGCACTGATCCCACTTCTGATGTCGGAAATGTATAATTGGGATTATGGTCGTTTGAACCAGTATATATGTTGTCAGGCATTGTTGTTTTTATAAAATACAAACACTTACCAATTTTCCAATAGCACACTGAAAAATGCATTTTCACAAACACGCACTAGTCTACAATAATACCCGGTGTCCCGCACTTTCACAATCAGTAATTACAATTAGTTCAACCTACGACACAGTAAGTTGAACTAATTAACAATACAGATACAACACGAATAATACTAACAAATGCCATACCACGGTTATCTCATCAATAAACATAATTAATTATACTAGTCCAAAAGGGCTACCAACAATCCAAACACTATTTCCATGTGATGCTATTTTCATGTAACTTTCAGCAGAGTTCAGTTGATACTAATACGCAACCGCACGATACGGTCTGTCATGTGTTACCGCCCTGTCAGGGCTGACATCGTCCTTCCTTTTTGAAACTCATCTCCCTTCCTTGATGTTTGTAAAAATATTGGAAAGGGGTCATCCTATTACTACATCATATTTATGTACCATCTCAGGTATATCACAAAAATTGGTTTATTACATCCGTACCGTACAATTTGCGTCTAAGTAGAGGTCAAACATGCCCCTTCAGCTGAACACTTACTTACTATGTTAATTGATAAATCTTAAAGCAATTATTCTTTATTGCACTTTTAGACAATTTATTTTATTCTAAGAATATATAAGTATTGATAATATCTAATTTCCGGACCTCTATGTCTGGAGGATTCTTTATGTCAGACATACTGTAATAAAATAAACCTTTTCTTAAAAAATAGTTTCTTTGTACTTATAAATAAAAGTGTAAAACTGTAAACATATTATAGATGTAGAGAATGTTCGAACAGGCGTATCCATAAATAAAAAAACACATTTATCCCTTTGATAAACGTACGATTCCGACATATATATATATATATATATATATATATATATATATGTATATATATATGTAATGAATTTAAATATTTATGTACACTCCCGTTCAAAAAAATAAACCAACCTGAACCGAATCAGTCTCACAATTTTGATTATTCTTGTAGTAAATGTTTTTTACAGATACAACATATTATTTAATTTGCATATGTAAGAGGAAGATATAACACTTTATATGTATTTACATTACATATGGACACAGAGGACCCCTTGGCCTAGGTGCTAGGGATTCGTTTGCGGTACCTGTCCTTCTATTTATTATTATTACATGACACATATTTTTTAAATTCTTACTCTACTTAACAATCACACGTGTTTAAAATTTATGTTCTCTAAAAAAATATAAATTAAGTTTGTAATTAAATTTCTTTTTACAAACTTAAAAAATATACAACTTACCTTGTTTTATTCTCACTCAAAAAAAAATAATAATAACAACTAGACAACATCGAAGTTTTTGTTTTATATAATATAGAAATCATATTCATTCTTTGGAGATTTGTACAGAATGTTCATTTTAAACAAGGTACCTGAATATTTCTTCAAGGAAATTTTGATTTCGTTTTTGGTAAAAATGATCTGAATGAACTTTCAACTTAATCATGAATTTCAAGGTTATTTGAAGATGAACTTGTGCTTTCAAAAAGGGACCCCTTTTCTGAAAAAATCGGATAGCTGACGAAAACAGAAGATTAAAACTGAGTAATTAAGTCTATATTGGCTAAGATTTCATTTTTAGAGAAACAAAGTCTTTAGAAAAGATTTATCAAGAATAAAAATTTGTTATTGGTGGTCAATCAATAGAGATAAATTTTTTTGTAAACAACCTGGACGATCATGGTCAGAGAGAAACATAAGATTACCATAAGATATCCCTCTAAGAACAAAACAACTTTTATTCTTAATTAAATTAAATACTGATATGAAAAAATTAACTCGTCAACCAGGAATCGAACCTCGGGCCTCTGGATAACTAGTCCAGTATGCTTCCTCTACACCAAAGACGATTGTGGTGCAACGGCCAACTTTTTCATATTATTCTAATTTTTTATTTATTAGACAGTATTTACTTCTGGTGAAGTGATCTGTTTATTTAATATTTGTTTATTTGTGTATACTTTCGTGTCAACATACCGATGTTTGTCCAAATTCCTTTCGGTTACGTATGACAAACTGTAGAAGACTATAGCGTATACTCCGACAAATTTCATTGTCATTGAATGCATTAATTAAATTAAATACTGATGGTTGACGAGTTAATTTTTTCATATCAGTATTTAATTTAATTAATAAATTCAATGACAATGAAATTTGTCGGAGTATACACTATAGTCTTCTACAGTTTGTCATACGTAACCGAAAGGAATTTGGACAAACATCGTTATGTTGACGCAAAAAGTATACACAAATAAACAAATATTAAACTTTTATTCTGGTAATTTCAAAAATCTATTTATGAAAAAGTTTAAAAAAGTATGTTTTGTGTCCTTAAAAGTAGTTCTTAAATACCCTACGCGTATTTCTGTTCAAATTTGAAAAAAAAAATTTTAGAATCTTTAAATTTTGACGAAATATGTCACCATTATCAAGAGTCTTACTATACCAAGTTTCTAGTATATAATATTTTCATAATAATAATAATAATAAATACTGAATATTATTATATAAAATATTGAACACACCAATGCGTGCGTCATCCATCGTAAATATATATAACAGGTGTTTCAAAATGGGATGATACCGAGAGATTGTATCAAATATAATGTTGAATTTGAAAGCCCATCGTTTTAAAAACGAATTTTGGTGGATGGATAGAAAATGGTTCAATTTGTGACTTTTTTATACTTAAAAACTTATACATTCTAAAATATTCATTTTATTTTAAAAAGTCACATCTTTATGTTTGAATGCAACCAAACAATATGAAAAAGGTTTATTCGGTTCGAAAACAACAATGTTTTAAAATAATAAAAACAAAATTTTCTGTAAAATATTCGGACCAAAGTTCTGCATGGTAAAATGCATATGTACAATCAGTGCAGCATGTAGAAAGGATTTATAAAAAAAATTGCGATAGAACAGTTTTTGATACTCACCTTCCAATTATGCCTGTACTAAACAGTATTTTTTATATTTAAAATTAAAGAAGATATATATATATACTGAAGAAGATATATATATACACTGATATCAATACAACACACAAAGTACACTAATATTGGAATCAAATATATTTGATGAATATAATATTAACATTATACATTAATCAGAGAGTTAAAAAAGTGAGGAGTTTTATCAAATGTAAGAAAATTAATATTTCAGGTTGGTTCATTTTTTTTTGAACGTGAGTGTATATTCATAAATTTTTATTAATTGACTATAGATTTGGTTAATAGACATCCGCTCCCTTCGAATCACTTTGCTGCAGCCCGTCTGTATTCAAAATGGGTATAGCCCCAGCAATCATTTTGTGTATACAATAAAATTTTTCCACTAACCTAAACAAAAATAAAAAAATATAATCTTTCATTGATACATGGATCTTCATACCTTCACGGGAGATGGGAGTGCTATATTATAATATTTCTCCAGCTAGAAGCAATGAAGAAGTGTATTATATAACTGTGACCCTTAAAGAATCGAAGATTTCTATAGACTCAGGTTTCCTAACCATATATAAATAAGTTAAAATTAACGGTCACGCACTAAACACCAAAACCAATAAATACAGTGCATGTGTAAAGAAATTTTTTTGTTTTAGGTTTTAAATTCAAATGGATCCAGTTATTTCATCGTTTGATCTGCTTTTTTTGGTAACTTTTGCATCCAAAGCAATAACATTACTAGCACAACTGGTGTTAGTATATATAGTTATTGAAAAAATATGGCCAGCAATTCAGTTTGTACGATATGTTTTAGTACCATATTTTGTTTCAATTGATCAAACATTAAAAATGAGATATGGAAATTGGGCAGGTAAATTGTTTATTTAAGTAAATGCTTTTGCGTAATAAAATCAATATTAATTAATAATTTGAATTTATAGTCATAACTGGATCAACTGATGGAATTGGTAAGGCTTACGCTTTCGAATTAGCTCGAAGAAACATCAATGTTATTCTTGTTAGTCGAAGTGAAGAAAAATTACTGAACACTGCTTCGGAAATTGGTAATACAAAGGTCATTGACTTTGGGTGTTGATAATAATGAATTGTATTTGTACATTTTTTTAGAAGAAAAATACCCAATAAAAACGAAAACAATCGTTGCCGACTTCACAAATAACAGTGAAGAATTCTACGACGAAATTGCTGAACAATTAGCAGAATATCCTATTGGTATTTTAGGTATGTGGTATTTCTTAAATATTTTTAATATTATTCAAGAGAGTTATGCATTTTATTACACTGCTCATCGATCCACCTGCTGACAAAAAATGCAGCTTTTTTTGGTTTCCAAAAAAGTCAGAAAAATAAAACCATTTTACGAAAAAATGAAAAAAATCACTGTCACTTAATGTTGAAATGTTTCCTACTTTAAGAGTATTTGTTCTCGACCCCTAAATAATTTAGCTCAGTATTGGATGTTCACTGTTCTTACCTCTCTGGAAATTAGTTCCTATTCCTATGTAACCGGTTCAATGTAACAAATTTTATCGGTTGGATTTGGTTTTCATTCCAGCAAAAATAACAATTTTTTCGGTTTACGGTTCAGTGCCCAGAGATTAATCTTTAAATGCTTTTATTTCTATTAGAAATATATTTTCTACTACTCCTTATTTAGATTATTCCTTCTTATGTAAAATGCACAATACTACATGAATTGACACAATAATATACCAAATTATCTCACATACAATAAATTATCTCAACTAGTGTTTCACCGAGGCTACGAGGTAACCTCGCCTCGCCTCGGCTCTCGGTTACGAGGCACGAGGCGAGGCGAGGCGAGGTTCAAAATTTTAATCCTCGTTACTAACCGAGGCGAGGCGAGGTATATTGTCCCAAAAACCTCGCCTCGGCTGAGGCGAGGAATTAGCCTCGGCCGAGGCAAATTTACAAAAAGTAAATTTAAAAAAAAAAAATAATATAGTAAAAATAATAATACATGAGGCAAAAGATAGATTATTTGGCAAATATTTTTCAAATGTCCAGCGATCCTACCTAGTAGATGTCGAAAGTCATCGTCTCTAAAATTAATATACATATATAAGTTTTTTTACCATATTATGTACATTCATGCAAAATGAGTCAATGTTATTAGTAAAAATTTTCCCTCGCCTCGCCTCGGCGGAGCAAGGTTGAGAGCTGACCCAACCAAGGCGAGGCGAGGCTAGCCAACATTCTGCCTCGGCCGAGGCGAGGCGAGGTTGATATTGAAAAAAGCGAGGCGAGGCGAGGTGATGCCAAAACCTCGCCTCGCCTCGTGCCTCGTGAAACACTAATCTCAACACAAAAGTTAAAACTTTTAAAGGCGACTATTTTAAAGGCCACAATGAAGTGGGAATTGGAAGTTTGATATGTTAAAGCCCGTACAACACCAGAACAAAAATGAAGGTTTTTCCGGTTTTAGGTTCGGTTCTTGTTCAAAGTCCTGGTTAGATATGTTGTTTTTATTAACTCTTTATTGTAAATTAAGCAACACTCTAAAGGTAACAAGGTTTTTCGGAGAATTTTACTGTAACATCTTGACATTTTTCACCTTCAGCCGCACGAACAAATTATTTAATAATTACTGTCACCAGGTTAAAACCATTATTTTATTCCAAAATTAGGTTAAAAACAAAGTTTCTTTTGCTGAATGATTATTCTTTCCAGTAGATTTTTGAGTGTCTTTTCTTGAAGGGTCTGTTTTTAAAGTCGATCTAGGGTGGTTAACCAAAATTGATATATTTTTAGAAAATGCTCAGAGACGACTTGAAAAGTAAATTGTTTAAATATCCATCGATACTATCTGGTAAATGTCACAATTGACAATCATTTAAATCTACATATATATTGCTGTATTCCAAACGAAATAGTGTGAATGCGGGATAAATTCTATTCGCTGTCACCAGGGTTGTTGATGAGTTTAACTCTAAAAACTCAATCAATTCAATGTTGTACCAAAAGTAGTCGTCCAACGTTCATTGTCCAATAGGGAATATGCATGAAAATTTTTTTTCACATTTATTTTCAGAATATGAAAAAATACTGTTAATACTGTAATAATATTTAAAAACGAAATTAAAATCCGACAAATATCAAGGAAGCTATAAGCTTTTAAAGATTATTATCTGTCTCTTTCTTGCAAAAATACTAAAAACGGAGTTTTACGTGTATTTTAAATGGTCGAAGTGTAATATGACGTCACATAACATATCAAGAGGGCTATCACCCTCTTTGTCTAATCGGGAATTTCAATCATTCATATCTCGCTTATTTTTAAAGTTATTTAAAAAGTAATTTTACCTTGATATTTGTCAAGTGAACATGCTTCAATTCCAGTGAAAAAAAATTTTCATGCATATTCCCTATTGGCTTCGTTCAATAAATTAAAAAATTTAATTACTAAAGACTCCCAGAGAAGTCGTCAAAATTTAATTCATTGATCACTATAAAGGTACATAATGGTACATAAAGTACATACAAATTTTATATATATATATATATATATATATATATATATATATATATATATATAAGTATATATATATATATATATATATGTATATATATATATATATATATATATATATATATATGTATATATATATATATATATATATGTATATATATATATATATAAATATATCTATCTATATATATATATATATTATATATAACTTAAATTCTTGATCCTCATTAATTTTGTTCCATCTGTGAAAGAGTTCTATTGGCGTAATAAATGGGTCATTCAGATCCAATAGACCCTTGGCTGAGGATTGCACCAATGGCATAATTACTAGCAGCCGTAGTCAAATTGAAAGTTTTCAAAAAGTCTGGGTATTGTAGAATGGGATCGTTAGACAGTATTTGCAAAGTTCAAAACAATTAACGTATGTGTCGTTAAATTGGATTTTTTAATCTTTCCTCAGGCATTCAGTTAGAGGCTTAGTTAGTTTAGCAAAATCTTTTATAAATTTTCTATAATAACCTAGTAGTCCTAAGAAGGACTACTTAATTTCTTTGGGGGTTTTCGGGATAGAAAAATTTTTTATTGCTTGTATCTTCTCGGGGTTTGGTTGCCCTCAATGTGTCCTAAAAAGCTAACATCTTTATGCAGAAATTCTGAATTATCCAATTGGATTTTACAGTTTGCGTCACGAAGCTTTTGAAATGCAACTTTTACGTTTGGTATATGTTCAGTGAGTCCTGTGGAGAAAACAATTATGTCGTCCATATAAACTAGACATATTTTTCCTTGAATTTTCTTAAGTACGTTATCCATCACCCTCTGGAAGGATGATCGGGCGTTTTTGGGTCCGAAAGGCATTCTGACGAACTCATAACGCCCGTTGTCTAAGCGGTTTTCTCGATATGTTTAGGATCCACCTCAATTTGATGAAGTCCTGAAGCCAGATCTAGCCTGCTAAAGTAAGTACTTAGCAGTAAGTAGTTACCTAGTTTATCAAGTATGTCCATTATGTTTGGAATAGGGTAGCGATTGTCTATACTTTTTTTCGTTTACTTTTCTGTAATCGACTACTAAACGCTATTCTTATTTTCCTTTAGCATCTCTCTTCTTTGGTACAATCCAAATTGCAGACGACCATGGACTATAGCCAGGTCGAATTATTCCTTGTTCTAATAAATTTTGAATTTGGGATTGGACTTCTTCTAATCTTAAGTGTGCCTTTTACAGTTCAATATATCCACAAAAATTCTACATAGTTTCAACTTGATCCATCCAGGCGTTTTTTTTTGTTTCATTCGATTGTATTTTTGAAAAAATTAAATCACGATTTGTTAAACGATGATAATCTCTAATAAAAGGAAAAAATAAAATTTTTTCCCGGCTTTTTTCACATTATTATCGTGATCATCGTTTAAAGTTCCGAGAAAACATAAATAAAATTTTTAGAAAATTTCTCCAAAAAATATTTTTTTCAAAATTAAAAAATATTTTTTTGGAATGATTTCTGGAAATTTCAATAAAACCGCCAGCATTAGTGTTACCCTAAGCGACCACGTGGAGATAGCACGGTCGGATTGTCGCTTCTTTTACAAACTCACCCATGTGCGTGTGTGTGGGTGGGGGGTGTAGTTCTTTAGGAGAAATGAGACCCGGTGGTTCGTCAGTTTAACCATATTTAAAGACTCTAAACTCATTTTCCAAAGAGTGTGTGTGTGTGCGTTTAATAACGGATATTGCTCCATCTGCACTCAATAACGGCCCCGAAACGTTTTGATATGTTGATGCATCGGATAATTTCAGGCTGCGGAATGGTGTCTAAGTTCTGCAAATTTGGATACTCCCTGCGGAACCGACGGCCCATTATGTCCCAAACACGCTCAATGGGATTGAGATCTGGACTCATTGCTGGGTCTCGCAGCAATGTGATGTTGTGCCGTTCAAAGAAGCACCGGGTGATATTGGCCGTGTGTGGGCGTACGTTGCCCTGCATCAAAATGAATGATCTCAGGTGTTGTCGGCTAGGAAGAACAATCACCAAAAGTGTTCTCCTACTTCGTGAAACACCGGCACAGAGCATGACCGATCCACGTAAGCAACGACGTGTTGTTCGAAATTACGTGTTGTTCGTCCGCCGTAAGCTACGATCGGACGAACGAAGTCTTGACGGAAACGATCTTCACGACGGCACCAAACAAGATGACGTCGGTCGCTACCATGGAGATTGAAACGGGATTCGTCCGTTGTTAGCTTACTCTAAACGAAGTCGGCGATGTCAACGCGTTTACACGATTTGGGTGGTATGCTCGTAACCCGGTTTCACGAAGACGTTTCTAGCCGTGCGAGAGGAAATGTTTCGCACTTGATTTCAAAAAATCTTCAGAAATCTTTTTTTTTAATTTGAAAAATTTTATTTTATTCATTTTCGTAACTTCAAACGCTGATCGCGATAAAAAAGTGAAAAAAGTCAAGAGAAAATTTTATTTTTTCCATTTTTTTAGAATTTTTTTAATTATCAGCGTTTAAGAAAAAAAATTGTGATCCTTTAATTTTTTCAAAAATTCAATCGAAAGAAACAAAAAAATGGCTGGAGGGATCAGACAGAAACTTTGTAGGGGTTTTGTGGGTATATTGAACTCTGAGAGGCACACATAACATCAGTGGTTTCCTCGATATTTTTTATTCAATGCTTGATTTTCCAAAACACCACTAAAAGACCTTTTTTTTGTTGCTTTTTCAAATTCATGTAAAGAATGGAAATAAAATTTTTTGAAAAAAAAGATGGCTGAACCTCCTTGTACAGAATTTATTCAAGTTTCTGAAACCCATCTTCAATTCTCTGTGCGACCATTGGTTGCCGAGATATCGATAATCAAAGACAAAATGATCCATTTTCATTCAAGGTCCGATAGCTCTGCGAGTGGTCATATCAAGGTCTTTAAAATAATAAATTGAAGCTGAATGAATAAGTTATCCGGTCCATAGACCAAATTCCGTAGACCAAAAAAAAAAAAAAATTTGGAAAATGTTTTTGTCGGCGGTTTTCTCCAAATTACTCGAAAACCGCTGACGCTAAAAAATTTCGAAATTCAGATCCAAAACCTAGACACTTTGAGCTACAATTTTTTATTTTATTTGCTACATGACCATTTTTCTTCAAGTAACAGCCAGTAAAAAATCAACTAATAAATTCGAATGTTTTTTTGGTCCCTTAATTTAATATATATATATATATATATATATATATATATATATATATATATATATATATATATATATATATATATGTTTATATATATATATATATGTTTATATATATATATATATATATATATATATATATATATATATATATATATATATATACATGTATAATGTAAACATAAAATATAACTCTCGAAAATGATTCCTTTCATCAATTAATTCAAGTCTCATAATACATAAAATTTGAGTGTATGGTCAGAAAACTTACATAGAACCAGGGGCGTAGCTACCGCCGTATATGCCGTATCAATTATACGGGGCCCCCGGGCCACGGGAGCCCCCGACATGCGTAAGCAAAAATTGAGAAGGTATATTTAATTTGAATTGTTTGTAAAAATTTTGGAAAAAGTTACAGATAGATAATTATGATGAATAAATATTTCTTTTAATTTTATGCAAATATTTTATTTTCTTTTGTGAGAAATCTTTACTCTTCATAAGGGCCCCCAAACAAATTTTTATACGGGGCCCCGCCAAAGCCCGCTACGCCACTGCATAGAACAATTATTTTAGGTTAAAATTAGTAATTTCTTCTTCTTTGAATTTGCAGTTAACAATGTTGGAATTAATTACGAATACCCAATGCGTGTTAATGAAATGAAAAAAAAACAAATGTTGAATATTCTTAATATTAATTTGGTATCAACAACGATGATGACAAGAATTGTGTTACCAATTATGTTAAAAAATAAAAGAGGTGCAATTGTAAATGTGTCATCAGGCGCTGAACTACAACCATGGCCGTTAATGACACTTTATGGTTCAACAAAAGTAAGTACCAATACTCGATTTGTGTCACACAGTAACTATTCTGAAAAATGTTTAAACAAAATTAACCGAGCATATTTATATGAATATATATATTTATATATATATATATATATATATATATATATATATATATATATCTTTATATACATACATATTTATATATATATATATATATATATATATATATATATATATATATATATATATATATCTTTATATACATACATATTTATATATATATATATATATATATATATATATATATATCTAGTTCCATAAGAGGGTAAGTAGAGCGTACGGTTTTGGAACGAAGAGTCCCGAGACATTTTTTTATTAGACGCACCGTTAATTAATTATGTATTAATTAAGAAAACTAGGTTGAAACCAGAGTTGCAAAAAGTGCGTTTTTTTGATAATTAATTTTTGATTTAAATGTCAATTTTTGGAAAAATGTATTGCTTAAATTTTATAAATTATTAATTCTTTGAAAAGTGCATTAATTAAATTTATTTATTTAAAAAAAAAATATAATAAATAAATTGTTTTAATAATAAATTAAAAAAACAAATTCTTTATGCAGGAGCTGCGTCAACTTAGAGGATTACATAAAAATCTCCAATTCAATTCCAATAAAGTCCAATTTTATTAATAAATGGCATACGTCAAGGGGTAAGGGGGGCATAAAGTTAGAAGGAAACACAAAATATAAAATATTGGAACAATCGAACAATGTTAGATTGTTCCTCTTAATATTGGAACCATCGAACAATGTATAACGAGTAAAGTTGTAGAAAATCAACTTTGCTACAAGTCATTACTTCATTATTTTTCTCAAACTCTAATGTGAACAGAGAAAATTGCAGCAAAACTTAGTACCTATATATATATTTATATAATATGTATATATATATATATATATATATATATATATATATAGGTACTAAGTTTTGCTGCAATTTTCTCTGTTCACATTAGAGTTTGAGAAAAATTTGTTGATTTCGTTAAGAGTAATTTTTCTTGTAATAATATACATATATTTAATTGTTTTCACAGGCGTACATAAAAAACTTTTCCGATGCTCTGCGTTTTGAGTATAATACAAGAGGTATAACTGTGCAGAATTTATCACCATTTTTTACAAATACGAAAATAAATGATTTTTCACCAGCTTTACGTGAAACAAGTTTAATTATACCATCACCAGAAACATACGCACGTCATGCAATTATGACATTAGGAAAACTAGATCACACAACTGGATACTGGCCGCATGGACTTCAGGTAAATGTTGTATTTAGTAATACCTATTTTGGAATATTAATTTGTTTGTAAGTTTTTTTCAAATAATGAGCTAACGAATTTCATAATGAATCGAAAAAAACACGATTATAACTAAATATAACTAAGAAGTATGTATTTTAAGTTCGCCTCCATCCCCTGTCATATAGTATATGCTAAGGTAAAAGTGAAACATTATTAATAATAACTTGTCATTATTAATAATATCCGCGGCTTGATAAATGTGAATAATTAATTGTAATAGACATATTTACAGAAAGTAAATTACTAGTGAAGTTTGGACATTATTTACATAAATTTTTTTACAATTATTATTATTGCTGATAAATGTTATGTTACTTTTTCATTTCTACCCAGAAAGAGTATTAAAAATAATCATTTATTGATAAAACTTGTTGTTCATGTTAACTTGGACTGGTTAACAAGGGAATTTTTGTCTCTTAATTTGTCTATAACTGTTGATTCTCAGGTACCACGATTGAATACGCAACTTGAAGAGGCAAAGTGCCATAACACCCAAAACCAGATCAAAATAGCCTGACCGAGTCGAATTGTACAAAAAATTTGATATTACTTATGATAAGAAAGACCTCACACATTTAAATACAAAACTCGGAGTTATCACTCCAAACCAAAACCCTTAAACCTGACGAAAGTTTAAAGCGGAATATTTCTGTGAAAATATTTTATACGTTGGTAGTAATGTAACTATTATATAGAATAATAAAACACGTTGCGGAATATATATCATATTTTTATTCACTTCTTTTATTATTAACAGTAGTCGATTATTCACTTTTACGGTAACATATTACCTATGTCTAAATTTCAAAAATCAATCACACGATTGTTTTTAATTTTAGTCAAACTCAGTTACAACTAAATTTTTTTTTTGTTGAAAGTAGTAAAAATCAAAGAAACTGCCATAGACCTTCGGTAAGGAGCCTTTTCTGATGTTTCAATGTTCACCAAAATATAAGCTTTGCATTTTCCGATTGACCAAGTCTAATAATTTATTCTATACCAGGAAAATGCAAATGGAATTAGTATAATATTTTTATTCATTTCTCCACGTTTCTAGCCAATAGCAAAACTTATTATTCATTTTGCAACGTTTCGTTCTTTTTATAAAATTGAGACGGCTCAATTGTTTCAATCAGTTAGATAAATAGATATACCTTGGGATATAAGAAGTACTGCACTTCGACCTTACAACCCATTGTACTGCTTCAGTCTGACGAGATTCGCTTCTCCCATGTCTTGGCAATAGCCGGGAGCTTGCTGATCAGGTCTTCCTGAAGGTTTATATATTCGGAGTAAGATGCACCGAATTATTTTGTATCTGATATCCTCCTCGCCACACAATCTGCACATAATTAACCCGCTATGGAGGCTCATTGTGTGCAGATGCTTCCGCTGGGGATAATGACCGGTGATGAATCCGGCGACCTTCAGCAGTTGTATCTTGTTCAGGTTCAGTACATCGAAGGATAGCCTCTTGGATGCATTCCGAAGCACTATTTTCCCGAGTTATTGCGGCGGTATATTTTCCCATTGATCATGGTTTTTATAACATTCATCCACTCGTTGATCACCTGTTTACATGCAATCTTTGGAATTCCTCAAATAAGCTGTGGACCTATGAAGGGTATTCCGACTCCCTCCTTTGCTAAGATATCTGATTTTCGTGTCCTTCGAAACCACTGTGCCCTGGCACTCAGATCAATTTAATATTCTTCCGTTTTGCCAGCTCCAGCAGTTCTTGTTGACAATCCTTGACTAAACTTGAGGTTACTTTCGTTGTAGACAAAGATTTTAGAGCAGACTTTTTATTGACTGTTAGTAAGGCGAAGACATTGACCTGAAAGACTGTGTTTAATTCCCCAAGTTGAGGCTTATGTTTGCCTTGAGTCTTTTACCGTAAATTCCCGCCCGGTCCATTTCCCAGTTTTGGAGCCGTCTATATACCAAACGATATCTATCTTAAGATAGGGTGTTTCTCCTTCCGTCCACTTGTCCCTATCACAGATTACAGAGAAAGGTTTTGAGAAGGAGTATATTTTGGGAAGTATATCTGTGCCCAAATCAAAAATGGGATCTGAGGTGATTGATGTTACCTTCGTTGCGTGTCCTACCTGATTTTTTGTATTCCAGTTAATATTACAAGTGAGTCTTTTGGCGATGGATCTCGGTTTAGCTATTATGTTTAGCGTAGTCAGCTCTAGTATGATTCCATGGTAGCTATGGGTGTACTCATGGAGGATACTACACTCAGGGATAAGCGGACGCCATTATGAGTGCCGTCCAAAGAACCTGAGAAAAGACAATCTCGGACCTTATGCAAAACGCTTTAAGGTTGAGACAGGAATGATGTATCAACCTTCATCCTCTTTGGTGAAAGACTACAGATCGTAAGGGGAACCAAATTCTTAGGAGTGATGCTATATTCTAAACTAACATGGAACCCTCATCTGGAATCCATAAAAAATTAGAGAAAATCTTGTCTCACACTTTTCAAGAGAGCGTATGGAAAAAACTGGGGTCTTCAAAATGATCCATTGGTTGCACACAACAGTTAATCCCGAATCTGGATCCATTTGATCCAGATTTATAAGACTATGATAAATATTATGACAGTTTTTCATAACACTGGCACATCTGGTTGTCGAGATATAGATTTTTGTATTTATGTTTTTACCGACGAGTCCATTTAAGCTATGTAAAAATCTCTTAAAAATCGTAACTTTAACATTTTTTTACTCAAAAACTAAAAACAGGATCAACTTCACATTTTGACAGGATATTCTTTATAAGTGAAATAATACGCTGTAAAATTTTGAAGAACCTGTCATTAAATTGAATTTTCTTCACAACAACCTTAAACAAGTGGTGGAATAAATAACATGTTAAAATAGATGTTATATTTATTACAGAGGTTATACTTTATTCTACTTCAGTCACATAATAAAATATTTGAAAATTTCGACCACCATCCCTTACCATAAAATAATCGAATGATATAATATTAAATACTTATACGACTTATACTTATATTGACTAAATTCAAAATGTCTAAGGATGTCTTGATTGTTTAGACTAGAATACAAGATTTGATCAATTAAATATTTAACACTTTGTTTCAGTATTTCTTTTCATCATTGGCTCCCTATTCTGTACGAACGTTCATTGCTGGATATATGAACAATTTGTTCAGGGAAGATTATTTCAACAAACATAATATGGTTGAAAAATCTGATTAAATGGTTTATTTTACTTATGGAAATCGGTTAATAAATTATTTTGATGTTCAGAAGAACAAGTTGATAATTTTGATACTAAAATAAAATTCGTTACGCAGGAGATGCGTCAACTTAGCGAATTTCCTTAAAATACAAAAATCACTCTCTAGCGGTCACAATTTTATTGTTATCCAAATGAAATATAATATCTGATATGACTTTAGTATTTTCAAAAATTAAATTTATTAATAGCCAAAATAGAACGATATATAACGGTTTATAGTTTATAGTTACTATGGAAACGACAATCAAAATTGACATTTCAAAATTAAAACAAAATTTTAATAAAATAATTTTATCGTTTATTTTAACCAACTCCAAATAAAGAAGGAGGAGATTCTATATGCGACTGTTAAGTAATGTAACAACTAACTGACTTACATGTTTGAATTCCCAGTATATACTGAGTTGTATATCAATGATTAAATTGTTAACAATTCTGCGTATTCGAAATGTTAACAATTCTTTACGACGAACATATAATCACAAGTTATGAGAAAACTATTGTGTTTATGAAAATCTTTTTCAAACAAAACTTGTTTATTTTAAAAAGAAGATTTTTTGTTAACAAATTTTTTTCTGTCTCTTACGGTTTCAAGGATGTAAATAAACCCCCCCCCCCCCCGAGCGAACGGAAACACGTTCCAATGGTTTCATAGACAAGCAGTTTTGCCCAAATATAGTCAGATTTTGCCCATTAACGAACTTGACCTTACTTTTTTGCTCTAGAACACATTTCAGCTCGTTATGTCTTTTCGTTATTGGGTTATGGTGTCCACAGACTGACAGACGGACACACGGAAATGGCCAATTTTTATGAACACATATACCAAACATTCATGCCTACGATCAATATTTTTAAACGTTACAGTCGTGATCTAACTTAGATACCTTGTATATTTACATGAACTAAATTATACGTAATAGGTTTTGGTAAGAATTGTCTTTTGGATTAAATCTGAAAATTTTTTTTTTTGCTTTTTAATATAGTGACCTTGGGTTTTTTGATGTTGGTAGAAGTTTTTTACAATAAAATATATTTCATGTAATCGTGTGAAACAAACACAAAATATTAAATATTTCTCTTAATATTAGAATAATCGAAAAATGCATAAGGAGTAAAGTTGTAGAAAATCAACTTTGCTACAATTCTTTACTTGATCATTTTTCTCAAACTCTAATGTGAACAGAGATATTTAGAATTTTAACTTTCAATCTGTAATTGTAAATATTTCTGTAACTGTTAGTGTAACAGAAAAATGATAAGAAACAAAATTACAGTAAAACTTAGTACCTACAACTTAACTCCTGATAAATTTTTCGATTTTTCAAATATTAAGGGAGATAGTCAAATTTTTTGTTTCCCCCCTCCGATTTTACCCATTTTACCCACGAACTTGAGCTTTAGAATACCAAAAGCACCTCAAATACCAAATTTCATTCCAATCGGAAGAAACCTGTGACCGCTAGAGAGTCCATAGGCATTTTAAAAAAGTACTTATATATATATATATATATATATATATATATATATATATATATATATATATATACACATATATACAATTAGCGATAGTGATTTTTAACATCTAATAGGTAGGATCGATGGACATTTGAAGAAATTTTAACGAAATTCTAACAGTGGCGCAAAAACAATAGTATCTGCATTTCTTTTGGAGGAAATTCGCTAAAATCATGAACGAATATCAAAAAATTTTTGAATATACTGGAAAATACAAAATATTGTGGTCACATAATGTACAATGTGAAGCCAAAAGCAAATAAAATTCTGTAGTTAAAACATCTTAAGTAGTACTATATGCAATAATCCGTAAGTATGCTTAGAATGGGACTATATATTGGGCCTATATGCTTATATGGGACTATAATTGGAAATATCGATCTTCAGTTAGCGGGTAGACAAGAATGGACTAAATGTTATCAATAACTATTAAATACTACGACTCCAAAAATAAAAATATTTGATTTGAAAAAAAATGGATATTTATAAGTAAATTGAAGTAAATAAATAACGCAATTATTTTTTACTTTTTAGTGCATTGTTTCATAGCAGATTTTTTAGATCCTCTTTTGGAGTCGGGTTTTGTTTTTTTTTGTAAAAAAATTGAGTATTTAAAAGTAATTTAATCATTTATAATGTTTATGAATGCCTGACTGAAGAAGCTTATAATTCCTGAGGACAATTCATATAAAAAAGAAAGAGGAAATTTCTATGACCAATATTATAATTTACTATAAAATTTGGAAAGCCGGAACTACTCGAAGAGTAGTTCCGCTCTCTCTAAGCTTATATATATATATATATTTATATATATATACATGTATATATATATATATATATATATATATATATATATATATATATATATATATATATATATATATATACATAAAGTAGCTTAGAGGGAGTGAGAATTATAAAATCTTTAAAAATTTACAATATTTAAAGTTATAGTAAATAAATTTTATAACATTTCATTACCTGACCATATTTTCTGTAACCCTAGTATTTATAGTTTTTAAAAAACAATTATAATTGGCCCTTGATCGGATTCAATTCCCCTTGATTGATTAATTAATAAACTTCGCCTTTGAAATACTAAAAGCATATCTACGAAATTTCATTTAAAAATGTTTTAATCGTATTGATGTCTGAGTATAATATTGTTAAATCGTTCATTGATTCGACTGGAAACATAAAATAGTTACAATTAAATTTGAATTTACCACTTCTTTGATCATGTCAAATTCTATGAAAACAATAAAATTCAGTGAAATTTTAGTACGTCGCAAATCATTCAACCGCAGATTTATTGGAAAATGTTATGGTTGTTGACCGTTAAAAAGATGAGGGATACTCTAGACTTATATAATTTTTTCAACACATTATTTTCAGTTTGCAAACATTCACTCTTACGTCCCTAAATTACAAGCGTTAAATCGAGAAGTGTCCATGTCAGAGAATCAACAACATTTCATCATAATGCGGTATATAATAAATTAGAACAGTAAAATATAATGCTTTCGTTAAGCGGTTTACTATTCAAGATGTCTTAACTGCTAATTTGTATTTGTTTATTCGTTCATGCTCATTAATTATACAATTAAATCTTTTGACCTATCTGGACCATTGTAAATGTAAGTGTAGCTACAAAGAGGCCTTTATCAAAGTCAATAGCAGGAAATAAACTATTGTCATATTTTAAGAAATGCCATACAACTTTAATATTAGTAAATAGTAATATTTGTATGATTCATGTATATTTCTAATACTTATAAATAAAGTATAAATGAGACAGTTTCTGAAATTTATAGTTTCTTATTATTTGTCAATAATAAATACAAGTAGTAAGATCTGTTTACAACAAAATTTATTGAAAAACCTGTTCGTTTAAGTTCCAAATCAGCGTAAGGATGATGCGAAATCAGCATCGCATGCAACTAACTATGCATACTGTTGATGTATATAGTCCAGTGATTCTAAAAATGCTCCATATGAATTGGAACTCCAGGGGTAGACTCCGATTAGCAAGGGGTCCACGCAACGAAAATAAAATTTGGGAGTGCATGAGATGTAAATACTGTTCTACGAGAGTGGATCCCGTTTAGGTAAGTATCCATAACACAGATTTTATCTCTTGATTTACACAACACTTATTAATATTTGTGTCCTGTTTTTAGTAAGGGAAACATTCACAATTAGATACAGTTTAACTATGATATGAACTTTTATTGTTATTAATTATAATCACATGCGTATATGTTTTCCAACGTCTTGGCGGTTATTCTATATAGTGTAGCCACACACACAATCATTTATCCTTACATAGTATAAAATAAAGTCCCCCAGCCGCGTCTGTCTGCCTGTTCGCCATTTACTCAAAAACTACAGCACCGATTTTCATGCTGGTTTCACCAATGGATAGAGTGGTTCTCGAGGAAGGTTTTAGTATATAATTTGTCAAGTTTTTGTATAAATTAGTCATTAAATATTATAAAAAAAGGTAAAGTTGTATAATTTATCAGTGCATAGTAATAGATATTCGTTACTTACTAGGTGCTGTGTGTTTTACATTGTCTGACAAGAGTGGGGATGTAGACGTTTTGACTGTTATTTATATAAGCATGCAACACAGACAGCAGTCTGCATAAAGTGATTGATATCTAACAATGGATCATATATTAATACAGTCCATTGTTGATATGCAGACGTTGTTCGTAGGTGTATAATTTATCAGTCCTTGATGGGAGAAATATTATGTGTAATGAATATATTATGAGAATTATTATTATTACTTGGTTATAAGGGCGTTACAAAATTTTTGCTGGCGAAACCGCGACGGGTAATGCTATTATGTATTACGAGGAAAGATGATGGATTTTTCGTTTGTAACGATTTAACTCAAAATCTACTCAACCAATTTTACCGAAAGCTACATATCCTCGGATTATCATAGGCTGTTTTATATTTTCTGTAAAGAACCCGTGCGAAGCCGGGGCGGGCCAGCTAGTTTATACTAATTCAGTGCTACCACTTCTCCCTTTTCTAACATTTATTATTAATTAAACAAAAATAATAAATATATAATAATTATTAACAAGAATACCAAAAAATATTTTAAGCATGACTCTTCCAATAATCTACTCGCCTTGATAACTCTTCTTCCAAACTTGTATTTTGTGGCTCTACCGATGATTGCCTCATTTGAGTATTCATCTCGGTACTTTGACGTGGAGCTTGATTAATGAAATTCTCGAAATCGTGATCACGATAATTAGAATTTCGACCACTAGTATGAGATGTGGAATCCCCCACCGGCTGTCTCACAACGAACGGGTTTTCAGACTTCCTAAGATAAATAGAGTTCCTATTTACTCTCCTGACTTACTATGTAGGATCTAGATGTACTGGAAGGTTCGATGACCTGCACTGGTTTCCAAGCTCTTCCTTTTTTTCGAATCACATTTTCAGCTTTAATGAGTTCTTTTCATACTCTGTTGTTTCCATTATTTTTGCTCCTGTATTTTCACTGCTTTTGGCTTCAAGCTATCTTCTGTTGTTGGCAGGACAGTGCTTAGTTGTCTGCTGATCCTTTTTTGCGATGGGCTCAAAAGTCTTGTCCAGACTGTCACACTTTCTCCGTAATTTTTTTACAAATTCCTACTACTTTCTCCGCCATTCTGTTTGATTGGTTGATGCACTGGTGTTAATTAATTTTACTTCCCAACTCTTACAGAATAACTATTGAACTCTAGGGATTCAAAAGGCATATTATCTGTGAAACGAAGTTAATTGATACTTAGGATGTTTCAACCCAATTTTGGCCCAAATCAAATTTGATCTTCGTTTACTGTGTTATAGACCGTCCTGATCCCAACTTCCACTTAGGTCTTGTATATCGACTAATTTTATTTTTACCTAAAATTATACATCGTAGTTTGTTTCTTAAATACACCACTTCTAATTTAATCATTAAATTTTATAATAATCGCGCTGTATTTCCCATTTAATTTTAAATTAATTCATTAAATTTATAAAAATTGACTAAGTTTGTTTTATTTATGTGTAATCCATTTTAAATATCACCAATATATTTCAAACTGTCTATTTATTGATAATCCACGTATTACCGCCAATATTTGAAAAACGGACATACGCTAAAAAATTGCAATTTGGAACGCAGATTGTTTTGATTTATGTTTTTAATACTCATCTTAATGTTTTAGGAATAGATATGTCCGGGCTACCTTTGTTGGAGAAACTAAGCAGTTGAAGCCGTATGTCGTTACAGGTGACAAACAAGGGTTGTTTGGGCGCCATTGGATTGGTATCATCGGTTTCTAACTATCATCAGGGTCTTAATTCACTACTAAAAAAATTATCAGCCATTTTCAAAATTGCGTAGAGGAAACAAAACTTGAACCAGTAAAATTCGAGTTTGAGCCTGATACTACTCCAGTCTTCTTGAAAGCTCGACCCGTACCGTGTGAGATTCGGGAACTGGTATGGAATGGACTTTATAACTTGAAAGAAACAGGGTATTCTCATCAAAGTGAATCATAGTGAATACGCTACGCCAATTATACCGGTAATTAATGTGAATAGTTAGGTCCGTATCTGTGGGGATTTTAAAGTGACTCTAAATCTCCAACTTAAAGTTGAAGAATATCTCATTTCGACCACCAACGAAGTGTTCAATGAATTAGCCGGTAGTAAAAAATTTTCTAAAATTGATTTAAAATGTGCTTACCTCCAATGGAAGGTTTAGGGAGAAAGATCAAAATTATTTGACTCTAAATACGCATAAAAGACTTTACAAATACTCTAGACTAATGTACGGTCTAAACTTTGCACCCGCAAAATTTCGAATGTTTAATGACATGTCTAGACATGTCTAACATGTCTAGAAGTGCCTTAGAATTTGTATAGATTAGTGAGTGCGTGAGTGAGTCAGCTTCATGTCTAGCTTTATAGTATAGTAGACCCACTCTGCTTGACCTCTTGGATCCGCGTTAAGAAAATAACATTACAAAATTGTAAAAAAAAGTTTTAAAAAAAATGCTAACCAAAAAGTACTAACCATTAGAAATTTAAATAAAAACTTAATAAAACTGCCAGTTGCTCCTTCTGCCATTCGCCGAAAGTGAAAACTTGACGCTATCACACTTTCTAGCATGCTCCATCTTTCTAGCATGTATAGAACTGAAAAACGTAAGTTTGGGGGATCTTTTTCCGATTTCCCGGGGGGTTGCAATGAAAAAATTGAAGTTTTCGAAAATCCTTCTTCATTTGTAGCTATTTAGCGTCAAATGAAAAAAACGCATTTTTCTAGCATGTTTTGAAGAAGAAGGATAGTTTTTGGGATGTTTATCCCATTTTCGAAAGGTAGCGATGGAAAAATATATAATAATATATATCCTGTAATTTTGAACTTGTTCCACGTCGAATGAAAAAAACCCGATCTTTCTATCATGAATAGAAGTGAAAGAGGCAGTTTTAGGCATATTTTTCCGATATCGAGAACATTCCCGATTTTTCCCGTCGGTTTCAAAGAATTTCGCGTCGAATGCACAAAACCGTATCTTTCTTACATGTATATTTTTAGCATGTATAGAACAGAAAAACGTAATTTTGGGGGGTGTTTTTCAGATTTTTCGGGGGGTTGCAATGAAGAAATTTAACTTTTACGGTATTTCCCTTCGGTTTCAAGCAATACCGCGTCGAATGCACAAAATCGCGTCTTTCTAGCATGTATAGAAGAAAAGATATAGTTTTAGGGGTGTTTATCCCATTTGCGAAGGATTGCGATGGAAAATTTATCTGTTTCAAATAATCCTATTGTTTTGAACCTATTTCACGTCGAATGGAAAAACCCGATCTTTCTATCATGAATAGAAGTGAAAAGGACAGTTTTAGGCATGTTGTTCCTATTTTCTTGGGAGTTGCGATGCAGGTAATCAAATTTTTCAAAGTACTCTGTTAATTTGACGTTGTTTTGGGACGATTGGTGAAAATACAATCTTTATAGCATAGAACAGAAAAACGTAATTTTGGCGGGTGTTTTTCCGATTTTTTCTGGAGATTGCAATGAAGAAATTGATCTTTTCCCGATTTTCCCCGTCGGTTTCAAGTTATTTCGCGTCGAATGCAAAAAACCGCATCTTTCTAGCATGTCTAGTCAGTCAGCCTCATGTCTAGCTTTATAGTATATTCGATTCCGGGAGTCCAGGTGTTTGTTGATGCCATAGGAGTAACGGGTTATGATGATATTTCCCAGTTAAAAACCTTAGAACAGGCATTCACAAAATTGAACGAATTCAATATACAAGTGAATATGGACAAATCCGAGTTTTTAAAAGATGAAATAGAATACTGTGGGTTCATATTAAACAAATCAAGTATTCATAAATCAGAATCAAAAGTTGAAGTTGTTTCTTATAATTTTTTCTGTTACACTAATATTTACAGAAATATTGACGGTTTAACATTGAAAATTAAATTCCTTAATATCTATCTCTGTACACATCAGACTTTGAGCAAAAAATATAAGGTGATGAATTGTAGCAAACATGATTTTCTACAACTTTATTTCTTACGTATTTTCGATTTTTCTAATATTAAGAGAGATATTTTATATTTTGTATTTTCTTCTTTCTTTATGTCCCCCTTTCCCCTTGACGTATGTCATTTATTAATAAAATGCAAATACTAAAATCATATACGGCCATGCAAATACTAAAATCATATACGGCATTTCATTTTTATCAGACTAAAATTGTGACCGCTAGAAAGTGATTTATGTATGCAAAGGAAATTCGCTAAGTTGAAGCAGCTCCTGCGTAGCGAATTTTTGTACTTCCAGGACAATTTTTTTTTTGGAAAACGATGTACTTAATATCTTGTATTCTTGTATTATATTTATAGTATGTTTATGTGTTGTATATGTGATATGTCTTATATCTTATTATATATTTTAAATGTATAATAAGATTTTTTCTTAGGGGGGGGGGACTGTTATGATGTTTCTTAATAGAGAAATCCATAGTGTAAACCAGGATTTAATGTCGAACAGTAACTAGTTAACGTCTAGGGAAATATGACAATGTTGGGGATATATGTTATCACTGAGTTGTTGGTGTTAAGCGGCAAAGGTAGGACAGGCACGAGCATCATGGAAAATTTTTCCGGTTCACATGCGAGTAAGACATGGCTTGGTATGATTTTAAAGATAAAATTTAAATGTGAAATGACACTGTTTTCTTAACAAAACACGTAAGTAAAATTAGAACAAATATGATTGCTAATTTTAATAATTGTGAGTGAATTTATTCCTCTTTTCCAGAATCTTATCCTTAAATTTCTTACAATAAGAGTACAACGAATCATCCACTTGGTTCGAAATGGTAATTGCGGTAAGTAATTCAACTTTACCTCACAATTTTGTATCGTTTTGTATCGTAAAACTTCTATTTGTGTTTTTGTTTATTTTGGTATATTGAATATCAAAAATTTGGTATACAGAACAATTGTGTTAAGTTTAAGAATTTGTCTATTGAAAACCTTAAAATTAATAAAAGCAATTTCGACAAACTACTGGACCTTAAATCAATGTTCGATAGATACATTCTTGATAGAGATCTTGGATTTTAACCAATCAGTAGTACGCTCTGAGTTTTGAAGTGGTTCAAGTATAAAGATCTTTTGAAATACTCTACCTTTTTTGTTGTGTTGAAAATTCTTAAGTATAATTTTTGGAACCTCAACACATAATTAAGTACAAAGGAAACTAAGTACAAGGAAAAGTATTAAGAAAAATTTGATCTGGTATTCAATATTGGTATAAGGACAAGACGTATTCAGGACCAAAAAAGTAAGCACCAATCAGCAAACCTCTAATTGCAACGTTTCGCTATTTTAATTATAGCTTCCTCAGGCTCTATACGAACAACATACATTCATATACTGTGTGTGTTGGCAAGCTTTTCCAATAGAGATTCAATGTTAAATATGATTTATTACTGACTGTTCGTCTGGTTACTATATGAAGTCAGTCAGTACACAAGTATCAACCATACAGTCATCAACTATACACATGTATGCGTATGTTGTTTGTTTGTCATTTAAGAGTGGGAATTTTGTGATTCACTTACTATAGTTAAGAATTCAATGAACATATTTAACCATTACATGTGTACTGACTGACTTTATTCAGTAACTACACGGACAGCTAGTAATAAATAATATTTAACATTGATTCTCTATTGGAAAAGCTTGCCAACACAGTCTGTATATTAGAATACAATAAAACAAGCAACAAGTTATAACTCAAGTAAAAAGTATATACGTAAAAACAATAATACCTTAAAGATGTAGCTTAGTACTTGTTATTAATTAACACTACATACCATACTATATATCATAGGTGGGCAGACCTTGACTGCACTGAGCTCTGAATGAGAGGTTGGAAGAGACATAGAGTAAATATAGGGTACCTACCAATTATTATTATTTTCTTTTTTTAATTAAAACATTTTCTGAAAAAAATATAATAATACCTACTATTTTTTATGGTCACTATTATTCAAAGTATACAATACATACAATACATTGAATACATACTCTGGAATGTTGAGTTGGTAATTTGGGGCATAAAATGTACCTTTTTAATATATTTGGGTATGAATAAAATATATATGTTATATAAATTATAAAATATAAATCTTTTGATCTTTTACATTTTCCGCATGTAAATTTTTTGATGATTTAGCTTTAGTTTAGATTTTAGAAATAGATTTTAGGAAATTCCGAATAATTTGCCTAAACTATTCATATCGGAGAACTAATAAACAATTATTTACTTGATTTAATTATTTTTTCTTAGTAGGGGGTATAGTGTCATGGGAATTTGATGACACTGGATACAAAAAAGATGCCAATGATAATCCAGGGTGGGGGGGAGGTTTTGGTAATTTGTTACTAATTTCTAAATGGTTAAATTTTACATAAAGTGGGAATAAATATAGTTGTTGTTGTTGTTGTAATTATTGTTATTGCTATCATCATTATTGTTGTTATTATTGTTATTATTATTATTATTATGTTTTTTGGTGTATCTCTCCATATTGTAAAAGATATTTCTTAAACAATAAATATTTTATAAAACTAATTCTAAATTGATTGAATAAATTATTGGGCAATAATCGGTTGGCCAACCTGTATTGAAACATCGTTCCGTCTTATTTCAAAACATACCTTTTTACTTACTCTCACCCAGCTTATGGAGAGTCCGTTCGACTCCGGCGATGCGTCTGCGCCCACCTCTGCAGTATATATATATATATATATATATATATATATATATGTCAAACGTATTCTTTATCATACTTCTCATATGAAGGTTATCAAACATACTCACAAAAATATTTAGTAAAATTTACAATAGTTATTACAATAATTTAGTCGAAAGAATATAACTAGTCAGCTAGCACATGGTTGACATGTGTTATTACTCTGCACTATTGGTTGTGGCAATACAGTAAATATACCTCTGTATTGGCAATCAACAACAATATTATTCCCACAAAATTTGTTTAAAAAAAAGGACATAAAAATATTTAAAAAGATAAAACAAACAAATTATTATTTCATTTTAAATCACAAGTCAAGAAAAAAACTGAAAATGACTGAAAAAGAATGTTGACATTGCCTATCCATTTTTGATCAATTACCTTCCCCTTCCCCTTTCAATTTTTTATTTTTGGAGTTTACTCCTTAAGAATCGATTTTACATATAAGCATCCGGTTTTGAAAAAATATGGAGACTAAAATATAGTGATATTTCAGTCAGTCAGTCAGTTAGTTAGGTTCATGTACCGCTGTATAAGAGTCGCACACAGGTTATGCTGTGTACGTCTGTCACTGCACTCAGTCAGTCAGTATTAGAATGGTATATATTGTATACATAATATAACATGTGATTTCTATTTATAAGACATTTAATTATTAGTGTAGTTTATTTATACAAATATTTTAAAGTTTCGATAGTTTATATTATTATTGCGGATTATTAATATTAATATTGATTCACATAAAGTGAAGTAAAAATTATATAAACTATGGAAGAAACTGGTGTAGATAATAGTGTCGGAACATCCGATATACACGTTGGTGCTAGGTAGGTTATAATTGATGTATTAATATGATATATATTGTACATATGAACATGTGCGCTTTCTATTTATTGGACATTTAATTATAAGTGTAGTTTATATAAATTTGTATGAGCTATACCTATAATTAAATACCTATAATTAATTTTGTATGAACAATATATATGGGGCAAAGGCAATCGTTCTTAAGGAGTAAACTCCATCGTGCGTCGAAGCTGACACACACACTTTTTTATTTATGTTTGAAGCATTCTTGTAGATTGTTGTAAAGGCAACTCAAGTTATTAGTATCCGTTTTTAAATTCACTGTGTTGTTTAAGTTAATGTGAATCATCACACTCACAATCCTCTTGCTGTAGATATCTTCAGTCTCCAAAATCTCCACATCATCAAACAGAAAATTATGGCCGGTTTCAAAGTGATGTTTTGCCAAAGCAGTGTGGTCTTTGTTTAGGTAGTTTTATGTTTTACAGCTATATCTATGTTGATAAATTCTTCTTTCCAGGTATTGTCTTGTCTGGCCAATATATACTCGACCACAGGAATATGGAATTTTATATATTAATTCAGAATTTTTCAATGTTTAAGTTTTCCATTTTAACTGTGAGAAAATTCATGGGATTTTGTTTAAAATATAGAACACTGGCTTGCAGTTTGTGCCCAAAAAACAGTTAGTGATGCTCCTTGATAAATCCTTGATAAATGGGAACTTAAAACGGCATATTTCATCAGTATTGTTACTATTGTTTTTCACTCTACTATTTATTTGTTCAAATTTTCCAAAGCAGTGACCTACGAAAGATGCCGGGTAGTTATTCTTTGCCAAAATCCTGCATACCTTTTCTTTACTTTCCTCTTGGAACTTCTCATGACTCAGACTTAAAGATCGGTGGATGAGACCTAGAACCACACTCACATTCTGAGTACTAGGATGGTTTGAACGATAGTTTAACAGACGTCCTGAGTTTGTAGGTTTCGAATACCATTTTGTCTTAAGTGACCCATCTTCTCATCGCAGAACCAAGACATCCAGAAAAGCTAGCGTGCCATTATTCTCAGTCTCCATGGTGAATTGTATTTTTGGATGCACACTATTGAACGCAGAGATCAAGTGAACAATTTGTTACCTGCGTTTAATATTGTGCATCCAAAAATACAATTCACTATGGAGACTGTAAATAATGGCACGCCTCCTACAAATAGGCATCCAAATTATTAATATCAGGAGATCTTGGTTCCGCAAACAACTGGTTCTAAACGACCAATCAAGTGCTCGGAGTAATTTTCGTACAGTCATTCTCGAACAATCCATCCGAAATGGGGTGGTGCACTATCAAGTTGGAACCAGTGATTATTTCTTGTTTTCCAATGACACATTATCAAGATAATTTATAAAGTTATTCTTCAGAAACTGACGAAAATGTGTTTACTTTTTATTTATTATTTCATTTTATTATTAAAATTCAATTTAGGTACTTTGCCAGGGAAATTTAATTTTTTTCTCGGGAAATAAGTAAGATAGACAGAAAATTCAAGTGAGAAAAAATCTTTATTTTTAATTACGCAATCTAAAAATAATATGAAAAGCAGTCGTGTACTAAAATTTTTCTTTAAAATATCTAGTTAGGATGCCCCTGGAATAATTGAATTCAATCTAATTACATCAAATTAAGCCACTTAAAACGTGCCAATTGTAATCGAAATCAGCCAAGTAGTTTCCGAGATATTTGAAAAAAAAGAAGTCTCGAAAACCAAGCTTGAAAACATCCAAATTCATAATAACTTTTAGAACTTTTCTTCTTATTTTTGGGAGATCTATCACATATCCAATTTTACGGATTAAAATTTGGTACACACTGTATGTATATACTTTGACACCATTGGTTAATTTAACTTCGACAGACTTCCAAAATCCTTCATGAATACAAATTATTAATACTTAATTATCTACAAAGTCAAAATTTCAGTATTTCCAATTTTTTTAACATTCCGACTGTTTGCAATTTTATTTTTCATTTTGATGTCTATAAATCGTTTTGCTATTGTCCATGATGTATGAATAACATTTCGTTCAGTCTAAAAAATACAAAAAAAAACAAGGATATAAGAACTCAACGAATATTCGTTTTCCCATTTGAGTAGGAATGAGATTTCGAGCTGATGTTGAAAGTTAATTTTTTTACACCTACCACTTACTTTTGTTATAAGACATAACAAAAAAGTTTTTTTAAAGAACCCTTATATATATACATTGGCACATAAGTAACGTTATGGTTTATTTAGTGAATAAATTTTTTGTTTACGTATTTTTTGTTTGCGTATTTTTTTTCATTTTTTTTTTCAGAATTAACTTTGAAAAACTTGGGAAATGTATGATGGAAAGACTCACAGAACAAAGAACCAAAGTTGTTCGATTATTTCGATTATTTAGCATTCTTCACTCTCCACTCTTGGTTTCCCTCTGAAGCAGTACCTTCCCGAGCTCCTGCCGCGGTATTTTTTCCTAGTGATCACTCATTGATCGCCTGTTAATTTTCAGTACATAAAATTCCCAAAACAGGCTCTGGACCTATGAAGGGTATTCCGACTCCCTTCTTTGCCAAGGCATCTGCTTTTTGGTTTCCTTCGAAACCACTGTGACCCGGTACCCAGATCAATTTAACATTGTTCCGTTTTGCCAGCTTCAGCATTTCCTCCAGACAATCGATGACTACCCTTGAGGTGACCCTAGTTCCAGGCAAGGCTTTTAGAGCAGCTTGATTCTCTGAGATAATACATACGTTCTGGTTTATGTAGCCTCTACGTAGGTTCTCACGGACGCCAATCAGTATGACTTCTGCTTGAAACACCGTGGCACATTTTCCCAAGTTGACGCTTATGTTTGCTTTAGGCCTCTCACCGTAGTTCCTACCCCGTTTCTTTCTTCAGTTTTGGAACCGTCTGTATACCAGACGATTCCTTTCTTGAGATAGGGTGGTTCTCCTTCCGTCCACATATCTCTATCACAGCCTACAGTGAAAGGTTTTGAGAAGGATAATATTTTGGGAAGTATATCTGTGTCCATTTCAAGAGCGGGGTCTGAGATGATTGATGTCCCCACGATCCTTGCATGTCCAACCTGATTTGCAAGAGAGAAGATTTGCTCTTATTTATTATGTATTCCAGGTGAGGGTTCCATGATAGTTTAGAGTCTAACATTACGCCTAAGAATTTTGTTTCCCTTGCAATCTGTAGTCTTTCACAGAAGAGGATGGGTGGTTTTATTTTAAACACCTTCCTTTGCCATGTGAATGGAATTAGTGTGGTCTTACTAGGGTTTATCTGTGTGAATCTTATAGCGTTCTGCATTAGCTCCGAGATTGTATGAAAAATTGTTTAGCTAAGACCGTTTCAAATATAGGCAAATTTCAACAGTGATTCAGTAAAAGACTGAAAAGTGATTTAGTCAACATTGTTGAGTTGAGAATTATTAAGAATAATGTTTCTGGACACATATTTCTAAGTTCAAAGAAAAGTCTTAAGTTACAATAAAAGAGAAATATTTAAGATGAAATATTTTTCTCCTCAAGAAAGGAGTTTTTTTTTTATAAATACATATTGATTTTGAATTTTTTTCTTTCAAAGGAAAGTTTTTTTTTTTTAAATAAAATCAATGAAAATTCATTTTTGATAGAAGAAGTTTTTTAAATCAAATGAATGAAAAAAATTATAAAATCTATTGTAGGATCTACAGCGCTCCTTTAAAGACTAATGAGAACCGGATATCGCGACAACATATACCAAACATGGAATGAATTTTCCATGAGAAAAATTTCGATTCTAATTTGTTAAGTACCTCTTGTAGTACGTTAAGTGCGCTCCTGGCTAAAATTCTTCAATTTGTCTTAAGCGAAAAAAATCATTTGTTATTTGCTCATAATATGAACAAATTTTTTTCTCTGACAGGAATAAAGATATTCGGGTAAATCGAGGTTTCTTTGACAACTCTCTTGACCTGTGTATCTGATACAAAGCGTTATTTGAAAAAATAGTAAAGTACAAGCAATATGCTTGCACAGTAAGTGTTCCGTGAAAAAGAAGGTATCAAAAATTAATAAAGTTCAGTATTGCATGATTTTTTAACCATTTTAAATTAAACTATTTATAATAATTTTTCCGCTAGAATTTTTTTATGTCGATATTTTTTCTTCAATCTATACCTTTTAAATTTAATTGTTTATAATAATTTTCCCGTTATAATTTTTTTATTCTGATATTTTTCCTTCAATCTATCTATAATTCTTTACCTTATTATTTCTATTTTTGCTATTATTCAATTGTTACTTTGCTAAATTATTAGTCGATATTCAAGTTGTAATTTTTTTTGTTTTTTGAAAACTTATTATTTAATTATTTAAATAAATGTACCCTTCTTGATACAAACTATGTAATGAATGAATTGCTCAGCCGAAATTCGGTTTGCTTAAACTCTTATTTTGCCTGAGTAATGCCTGAGTAATTGTTCTAATTCGGTAGTGTTGTAATAAATTAATAAAATGTATTTCTTTTAAATTAATAAAATCACGACTTATATACATATGTAGGTATATAAGTATAAAATTATTTTTTAATAGTTATTTTTCATTTTTGGGCAATCAACAGTAGACGTTTCTTTAAGCTTCTATTATTTTTCATCCAAACGCTCCAATGGAAGTATGGCCTATCACTTGGTTGTAATAAAGTTCCCGAGGTAGTGACCAAAGTAGAAAACTTTCTCTACTAACGGCTCTTCACTTTTAATTATAAATAATAGATATACAATTATTTTTCTAATTCAAAAATAGAAATATCGAGAACCTGATTTGTTTCCAATGTAGACTTCTGTTTAGCTAATTTGTCAGTTACTTCACGAAGCTCTTTTAATTCACTTTCTAAATTAGTTTTCTGTGATCCAGTTAAATTTGTGCCATCAGCAGTTTCTTCAATCATGTTTTGTAAAATTTCTTCTTTACTTCCAATTTCCCGTTGTAGAACTTTCCATTGGTCTTCTTTTCGATGCAATTCAATTTTTAACGATTCTATTTCACGTTGAGCTTGATGTTGTTCTTGTTTCAAACCGCCGATATCAACTTCAAATTTCTGAAAGATTACCAGTAGCATAATGTTTGCTTGTACACTTATTATTCATACATACTTTTTGCAACTCTGATAAACGTTGATTTCCATCTTTAACTGCTTCTCGTAAAGGTAAAACTTCTTGTACGAACGCAGTAAGTTGTGCTTTCGAATTATCCACGTCTACTTTTATTTGTTTACAAAGCTGTATTACATCTGATAAAGAATTTGTATCTGGCGACGTTTTATTTAGTAATAATGAAGTGGGAACTCCGACTTTGCCATTTTCAAACATGTCTTTTAAATCTGGATGCTTCTGACGTAGTATTTCTATAGTACGTTGCTTTATTTCATGTTCTGATTTTAATCCAGTTATTATTTCTTTATAATAGTCCACAAGTTGATTTTTTTCACGTAATTTACGAATATATTCTTTTAATTCATTGCCTCGTTTGACCTCGTGTCCTAACAAAGAAAAGTTATAAAAAATTTATATACATACATATATATATATATATATATATATATATATATATATATATATATATATATATATATGTACGGTTCGGTTGTTCGCTTTCGAGTTTCGTTTTGAAGTTTCTGTAGTTATCTGGCCGAATCTACGACCGAAACCGAAACTTCACCGCGAGTTATATGTTATTATATATTACACCGTATTAAAAAAATCAACTCTTTTTTAAAAGTGATATCGAATATATAATTCTAAAGGACGAAAAAAACATGCTGTCAAAGATTGAGTTATCTAGAGCACGGTAGTGCGACATGCCGAGTTTAAGGAGTTTTTGTCTGTGTACGTTACCGCGCTCTTATTTATCGCTATTTTATACATTGGTGAGTTTTCAAATATAGGCATTTTACGGAATTATAAGAGACTGTATTTTCAATCATCGTTAAGGAATAAACAGTTCAAAAGCTATTTTTATTCAAAAATCGTAAACCACGTCCAAGAGCCTGAATTTATCATGTATAGTCTGTCAATATTCCATCCTACTTCCAGATATCCTTAAAAGTTGATATTTGGCATACAGTTAGGTCTAGTATCCATACCGACAGGAAAATTTTGAAAACTCGAAATTTCTGTTTTCAATTAGATAACTTTTGCATTTTTTTTTGGATAAATTTAACATTGTGAAACATGTATCTTATACAGTCCATTCTGAGTAGTTGATTCTACATTCTGATTGGTTGATACATAAATCGCGTTGCATTACTAAAAGTATATTTATTTTTAACAGCTTATTTGAAAACCAAACTTTATATTTATTCCAATAGAGAAACACTAATTTTTATAATTAAAAAAAAAGTTACTTTTTTAAAATACTTGAAGGATGCGGTTTTTTTCATTCAACCCGGACTAACTTGAAACTTAGTCCGGGTAAACATTAATTTTCCCAACGCAATATCCCCGAATATGGGAAAAACACCAAAAGTAACTTTTTTTAAATATAATTATAATGTTTTCTATATGGAAGTTTAACATTACTCAGGCAAAATAAGACTTTAAGCAAGCCGAATTTCGGCTGAACAATTTATCCATTACATAGTTTGTATCAAGAAGGGTACATTTATTTAAATAATTAAATAATAAGTTTTCAAAAAACAAAAAAAATTTTGGATGCCTTATTTATGAAAAAATGAAATTTTTGCCTGGGTCTAGAACATATATAAACAAATATCTCGTAAACCAATAGAGATATCGAAAAAATAATCGCACATTCCTTCGTATTATATCAATATAGTCCATAGAACTATATTGATATGAACTGTACCATACTAAATAAACGAAAAATTTTACATAAAAAGATAAAGCTCCGAAACGGTGTGTTTTATCGAAAAAATAAGCAAAAAAAAGATAAATGTTAATTTTCATAACCGTAGGGCAAATTTTTGTATTTTTTTGAAAAAAAAAGATTTTGTCTGGATTTAATATCTATAAATAATTTTGTAAAAAAATCTAACCCACTGAAACTCATAAGAAAAATCGGAAAACTTTAATTTTCCTAACGCATCATCCCAATTTATTTTCCTAAAGCGAAGCCAATGCCGAAGGCCGACGTGGAGTTCCAGGGGGTTGCACTCCCTGGTGGAGCACAGCGAGTTAACGTTAGGTAACGCGAAACAGTCTCCTTTGTAAATGTGAATCTACATAGAAAAAAAAGAGTTATTTAACGAGAAGCTTAAAATAACGCATAGCGTTTTGTTCGAAGCCTTCGACTTCGTATATTTAAGCCTTGCAAAAAGGAGTCATATCCGATAAAAAATATAATCGTAAAAAAGGGCCAAGTTTTCGGGAAAATCCTTAAATTAATAGTTGCTCCTTAAAAAGTGATGGTATAGAATAAAAGACCGAACTATTTACCATGTAAATAGCTCGATTAACTATTTACCAAGAAAATTAATGACAGGTAAATTGATTTAAGCGTTCCTCACACCAAAGCAAAAATAATTGCGAAGCGAACTTCGCGGCGAAAAAAATCGCTCCCATCCATTCCCACATCAGCGCGAATCATTCGCGCGGATTTTCGCAGTGCCCCAACACTTCAGTTGTAAGCATGACGTCGTCCGATGAAGAACAGGCTCTTCTGCTATTAGCTTTGTTAGAAGAAAAAAAAAAGAAGGTAAATACTATTCTCCTAGGAAGATAAATAGAACCTCTTTCTATAATAGCCCTTTCCATACGTCATTAATTTTAAAAACACCGGTAAAAAATATTTCATGGAATAAATCAACTCCGCAGTCGACATTATGGCCGAGAAAAAAAGTAAACAAAGGAAGCGAATTTAGGACGATGCGAACTAAAACGTGGTCTGCAGCGAACTGGAGTTGTGGCGGAAAAAAACGTTGCACAAAACGACGAAACATCGCATCAGTCTATGTACCCTCACTAGTCGCCATGTAAATAGAGAAGAAAGATTTTTTTCGCTGCAAATTTATTCGCCGCGAAGAACTTCGCGGATTATTTCCGCTTTGGTGTGAGGGATCCTTTATGTTAGAATAAATTTGGTTGAAATTTATTTCATAAGTTTTCTCTTAGATAGATAGATAAATACATCTTGGGGTCTAAAAAGTATGACACTTCGATATTGTGGTCCATTGTGTTCCGCCTTCTACTTTAGTCCGACGAGATACATTCATTCATGTACGAGTCATTCTCGAACAATCCATCCGAAATGGGGTGGTGCACTATCAAGTTGGAACCAGTGATTATTTCTTGTTTTCCAATGACACATTATCAAGATAATTTATAAAGTTATTCTTCAGAAACTGACGAAAATGTGTTTACTTTTTATTTATTATTTCATTTTATTATTAAAATTCAATTTAGGTACTTTGCCAGGGAAATTTAATTTTTTTCTCGGGAAATAAGTAAGATAGACAGAAAATTCAAGTGAGAAAAAATCTTTATTTTTAATTACGCAATCTAAAAATAATATGAAAAGCAGTCGTGTACTAAAATTTTTCTTTAAAATATCTAGTTAGGATGCCCCTGGAATAATTGAATTCAATCTAATTACATCAAATTAAGCCACTTAAAACGTGCCAATTGTAATCGAAATCAGCCAAGTAGTTTCCGAGATATTTGAAAAAAAAGAAGTCTCGAAAACCAAGCTTGAAAACATCCAAATTCATAATAACTTTTAGAACTTTTCTTCTTATTTTTGGGAGATCTATCACATATCCAATTTTACGGATTAAAATTTGGTACACACTGTATGTATATACTTTGACACCATTGGTTAATTTAACTTCGACAGACTTCCAAAATCCTTCATGAATACAAATTATTAATACTTAATTATCTACAAAGTCAAAATTTCAGTATTTCCAATTTTTTTAACATTCCGACTGTTTGCAATTTTATTTTTCATTTTGATGTCTATAAATCGTTTTGCTATTGTCCATGATGTATGAATAACATTTCGTTCAGTCTAAAAAATACAAAAAAAAACAAGGATATAAGAACTCAACGAATATTCGTTTTCCCATTTGAGTAGGAATGAGATTTCGAGCTGATGTTGAAAGTTAATTTTTTTACACCTACCACTTACTTTTGTTATAAGACATAACAAAAAAGTTTTTTTAAAGAACCCTTATATATATACATTGGCACATAAGTAACGTTATGGTTTATTTAGTGAATAAATTTTTTGTTTACGTATTTTTTGTTTGCGTATTTTTTTTCATTTTTTTTTTCAGAATTAACTTTGAAAAACTTGGGAAATGTATGATGGAAAGACTCACAGAACAAAGAACCAAAGTTGTTCGATTATTTCGATTATTTAGCATTCTTCACTCTCCACTCTTGGTTTCCCTCTGAAGCAGTACCTTCCCGAGCTCCTGCCGCGGTATTTTTTCCTAGTGATCACTCATTGATCGCCTGTTAATTTTCAGTACATAAAATTCCCAAAACAGGCTCTGGACCTATGAAGGGTATTCCGACTCCCTTCTTTGCCAAGGCATCTGCTTTTTGGTTTCCTTCGAAACCACTGTGACCCGGTACCCAGATCAATTTAACATTGTTCCGTTTTGCCAGCTTCAGCATTTCCTCCAGACAATCGATGACTACCCTTGAGGTGACCCTAGTTCCAGGCAAGGCTTTTAGAGCAGCTTGATTCTCTGAGATAATACATACGTTCTGGTTTATGTAGCCTCTACGTAGGTTCTCACGGACGCCAATCAGTATGACTTCTGCTTGAAACACCGTGGCACATTTTCCCAAGTTGACGCTTATGTTTGCTTTAGGCCTCTCACCGTAGTTCCTACCCCGTTTCTTTCTTCAGTTTTGGAACCGTCTGTATACCAGACGATTCCTTTCTTGAGATAGGGTGGTTCTCCTTCCGTCCACATATCTCTATCACAGCCTACAGTGAAAGGTTTTGAGAAGGATAATATTTTGGGAAGTATATCTGTGTCCATTTCAAGAGCGGGGTCTGAGATGATTGATGTCCCCACGATCCTTGCATGTCCAACCTGATTTGCAAGAGAGAAGATTTGCTCTTATTTATTATGTATTCCAGGTGAGGGTTCCATGATAGTTTAGAGTCTAACATTACGCCTAAGAATTTTGTTTCCCTTGCAATCTGTAGTCTTTCACAGAAGAGGATGGGTGGTTTTATTTTAAACACCTTCCTTTGCCATGTGAATGGAATTAGTGTGGTCTTACTAGGGTTTATCTGTGTGAATCTTATAGCGTTCTGCATTAGCTCCGAGATTGTATGAAAAATTGTTTAGCTAAGACCGTTTCAAATATAGGCAAATTTCAACAGTGATTCAGTAAAAGACTGAAAAGTGATTTAGTCAACATTGTTGAGTTGAGAATTATTAAGAATAATGTTTCTGGACACATATTTCTAAGTTCAAAGAAAAGTCTTAAGTTACAATAAAAGAGAAATATTTAAGATGAAATATTTTTCTCCTCAAGAAAGGAGTTTTTTTTTTATAAATACATATTGATTTTGAATTTTTTTCTTTCAAAGGAAAGTTTTTTTTTTTTAAATAAAATCAATGAAAATTCATTTTTGATAGAAGAAGTTTTTTAAATCAAATGAATGAAAAAAATTATAAAATCTATTGTAGGATCTACAGCGCTCCTTTAAAGACTAATGAGAACCGGATATCGCGACAACATATACCAAACATGGAATGAATTTTCCATGAGAAAAATTTCGATTCTAATTTGTTAAGTACCTCTTGTAGTACGTTAAGTGCGCTCCTGGCTAAAATTCTTCAATTTGTCTTAAGCGAAAAAAATCATTTGTTATTTGCTCATAATATGAACAAATTTTTTTCTCTGACAGGAATAAAGATATTCGGGTAAATCGAGGTTTCTTTGACAACTCTCTTGACCTGTGTATCTGATACAAAGCGTTATTTGAAAAAATAGTAAAGTACAAGCAATATGCTTGCACAGTAAGTGTTCCGTGAAAAAGAAGGTATCAAAAATTAATAAAGTTCAGTATTGCATGATTTTTTAACCATTTTAAATTAAACTATTTATAATAATTTTTCCGCTAGAATTTTTTTATGTCGATATTTTTTCTTCAATCTATACCTTTTAAATTTAATTGTTTATAATAATTTTCCCGTTATAATTTTTTTATTCTGATATTTTTCCTTCAATCTATCTATAATTCTTTACCTTATTATTTCTATTTTTGCTATTATTCAATTGTTACTTTGCTAAATTATTAGTCGATATTCAAGTTGTAATTTTTTTTGTTTTTTGAAAACTTATTATTTAATTATTTAAATAAATGTACCCTTCTTGATACAAACTATGTAATGAATGAATTGCTCAGCCGAAATTCGGTTTGCTTAAACTCTTATTTTGCCTGAGTAATGCCTGAGTAATTGTTCTAATTCGGTAGTGTTGTAATAAATTAATAAAATGTATTTCTTTTAAATTAATAAAATCACGACTTATATACATATGTAGGTATATAAGTATAAAATTATTTTTTAATAGTTATTTTTCATTTTTGGGCAATCAACAGTAGACGTTTCTTTAAGCTTCTATTATTTTTCATCCAAACGCTCCAATGGAAGTATGGCCTATCACTTGGTTGTAATAAAGTTCCCGAGGTAGTGACCAAAGTAGAAAACTTTCTCTACTAACGGCTCTTCACTTTTAATTATAAATAATAGATATACAATTATTTTTCTAATTCAAAAATAGAAATATCGAGAACCTGATTTGTTTCCAATGTAGACTTCTGTTTAGCTAATTTGTCAGTTACTTCACGAAGCTCTTTTAATTCACTTTCTAAATTAGTTTTCTGTGATCCAGTTAAATTTGTGCCATCAGCAGTTTCTTCAATCATGTTTTGTAAAATTTCTTCTTTACTTCCAATTTCCCGTTGTAGAACTTTCCATTGGTCTTCTTTTCGATGCAATTCAATTTTTAACGATTCTATTTCACGTTGAGCTTGATGTTGTTCTTGTTTCAAACCGCCGATATCAACTTCAAATTTCTGAAAGATTACCAGTAGCATAATGTTTGCTTGTACACTTATTATTCATACATACTTTTTGCAACTCTGATAAACGTTGATTTCCATCTTTAACTGCTTCTCGTAAAGGTAAAACTTCTTGTACGAACGCAGTAAGTTGTGCTTTCGAATTATCCACGTCTACTTTTATTTGTTTACAAAGCTGTATTACATCTGATAAAGAATTTGTATCTGGCGACGTTTTATTTAGTAATAATGAAGTGGGAACTCCGACTTTGCCATTTTCAAACATGTCTTTTAAATCTGGATGCTTCTGACGTAGTATTTCTATAGTACGTTGCTTTATTTCATGTTCTGATTTTAATCCAGTTATTATTTCTTTATAATAGTCCACAAGTTGATTTTTTTCACGTAATTTACGAATATATTCTTTTAATTCATTGCCTCGTTTGACCTCGTGTCCTAACAAAGAAAAGTTATAAAAAATTTATATACATACATATATATATATATATATATATATATATATATATATATATATATATATATATATGTACGGTTCGGTTGTTCGCTTTCGAGTTTCGTTTTGAAGTTTCTGTAGTTATCTGGCCGAATCTACGACCGAAACCGAAACTTCACCGCGAGTTATATGTTATTATATATTACACCGTATTAAAAAAATCAACTCTTTTTTAAAAGTGATATCGAATATATAATTCTAAAGGACGAAAAAAACATGCTGTCAAAGATTGAGTTATCTAGAGCACGGTAGTGCGACATGCCGAGTTTAAGGAGTTTTTGTCTGTGTACGTTACCGCGCTCTTATTTATCGCTATTTTATACATTGGTGAGTTTTCAAATATAGGCATTTTACGGAATTATAAGAGACTGTATTTTCAATCATCGTTAAGGAATAAACAGTTCAAAAGCTATTTTTATTCAAAAATCGTAAACCACGTCCAAGAGCCTGAATTTATCATGTATAGTCTGTCAATATTCCATCCTACTTCCAGATATCCTTAAAAGTTGATATTTGGCATACAGTTAGGTCTAGTATCCATACCGACAGGAAAATTTTGAAAACTCGAAATTTCTGTTTTCAATTAGATAACTTTTGCATTTTTTTTTGGATAAATTTAACATTGTGAAACATGTATCTTATACAGTCCATTCTGAGTAGTTGATTCTACATTCTGATTGGTTGATACATAAATCGCGTTGCATTACTAAAAGTATATTTATTTTTAACAGCTTATTTGAAAACCAAACTTTATATTTATTCCAATAGAGAAACACTAATTTTTATAATTAAAAAAAAAGTTACTTTTTTAAAATACTTGAAGGATGCGGTTTTTTTCATTCAACCCGGACTAACTTGAAACTTAGTCCGGGTAAACATTAATTTTCCCAACGCAATATCCCCGAATATGGGAAAAACACCAAAAGTAACTTTTTTTAAATATAATTATAATGTTTTCTATATGGAAGTTTAACATTACTCAGGCAAAATAAGACTTTAAGCAAGCCGAATTTCGGCTGAACAATTTATCCATTACATAGTTTGTATCAAGAAGGGTACATTTATTTAAATAATTAAATAATAAGTTTTCAAAAAACAAAAAAAATTTTGGATGCCTTATTTATGAAAAAATGAAATTTTTGCCTGGGTCTAGAACATATATAAACAAATATCTCGTAAACCAATAGAGATATCGAAAAAATAATCGCACATTCCTTCGTATTATATCAATATAGTCCATAGAACTATATTGATATGAACTGTACCATACTAAATAAACGAAAAATTTTACATAAAAAGATAAAGCTCCGAAACGGTGTGTTTTATCGAAAAAATAAGCAAAAAAAAGATAAATGTTAATTTTCATAACCGTAGGGCAAATTTTTGTATTTTTTTGAAAAAAAAAGATTTTGTCTGGATTTAATATCTATAAATAATTTTGTAAAAAAATCTAACCCACTGAAACTCATAAGAAAAATCGGAAAACTTTAATTTTCCTAACGCATCATCCCAATTTATTTTCCTAAAGCGAAGCCAATGCCGAAGGCCGACGTGGAGTTCCAGGGGGTTGCACTCCCTGGTGGAGCACAGCGAGTTAACGTTAGGTAACGCGAAACAGTCTCCTTTGTAAATGTGAATCTACATAGAAAAAAAAGAGTTATTTAACGAGAAGCTTAAAATAACGCATAGCGTTTTGTTCGAAGCCTTCGACTTCGTATATTTAAGCCTTGCAAAAAGGAGTCATATCCGATAAAAAATATAATCGTAAAAAAGGGCCAAGTTTTCGGGAAAATCCTTAAATTAATAGTTGCTCCTTAAAAAGTGATGGTATAGAATAAAAGACCGAACTATTTACCATGTAAATAGCTCGATTAACTATTTACCAAGAAAATTAATGACAGGTAAATTGATTTAAGCGTTCCTCACACCAAAGCAAAAATAATTGCGAAGCGAACTTCGCGGCGAAAAAAATCGCTCCCATCCATTCCCACATCAGCGCGAATCATTCGCGCGGATTTTCGCAGTGCCCCAACACTTCAGTTGTAAGCATGACGTCGTCCGATGAAGAACAGGCTCTTCTGCTATTAGCTTTGTTAGAAGAAAAAAAAAAGAAGGTAAATACTATTCTCCTAGGAAGATAAATAGAACCTCTTTCTATAATAGCCCTTTCCATACGTCATTAATTTTAAAAACACCGGTAAAAAATATTTCATGGAATAAATCAACTCCGCAGTCGACATTATGGCCGAGAAAAAAAGTAAACAAAGGAAGCGAATTTAGGACGATGCGAACTAAAACGTGGTCTGCAGCGAACTGGAGTTGTGGCGGAAAAAAACGTTGCACAAAACGACGAAACATCGCATCAGTCTATGTACCCTCACTAGTCGCCATGTAAATAGAGAAGAAAGATTTTTTTCGCTGCAAATTTATTCGCCGCGAAGAACTTCGCGGATTATTTCCGCTTTGGTGTGAGGGATCCTTTATGTTAGAATAAATTTGGTTGAAATTTATTTCATAAGTTTTCTCTTAGATAGATAGATAAATACATCTTGGGGTCTAAAAAGTATGACACTTCGATATTGTGGTCCATTGTGTTCCGCCTTCTACTTTAGTCCGACGAGATACAATTCTGATATATCTAGGCAACAGCCAGGAACTTGGTAATCAGGTCTTTCTAAAAGTCAAATATTCTGCACCGAATATCCTGTATCTGCTGTAAACAAGAGGTTCGCAGACAAAGATAATGGTGCTGGATGTTTCTTCTTCCTCACCACACAATCTGCACACAATGGACCCGTTATGGAGTCCTATTGTGTGAAGATGCTTCCGCAAGCGATAATGCCCGGTAATGAATCCGGTAAACTTCCGCAGTTGCATCCTGTTCAGCCTCAGTGCATCGAGAGATAGCCTCTTGGTTGCACTCTGAAGCAGTACCTTCCCGAGCTCCTGCCGCGGTACTTTTTCCCAGTGATGACGGTGTTTAGCATTTGACCACTCGTAAACAGGTGATTTACATGCAGTCGTCGGATTTCCTTATATAGGCACTGAGCCAATGAAAGGTATTCCCACTTCCTTCTTTGCTAAGGTATCTGCTTTTTCGTTTCCATCGAAACCACTGTAACACGGCACCCAAATCAATTTAACAATGTTCCGTTTTGCCAGCTTCAGCATTTCCTCCAGACAATCCTTGAGGTGACTACCCCTGAGGTGACCTCAGTTCCAGGCAAGGCTTTTAGAGCAGCTTGACTGTCCGAGAGAATACATACGTTCTGGTTTATGTAGCCTCCACGTAGGTTCTCACGGACGGAAATCAGTATGACGTAGACTTCTGCTTGAAACACCATGGCATATTTCCCCAAGTTGAGGTTTATGTTTGCATTAGGTTTCTCGCCGTAGATTCCCGCCCCGCTCCCTTCTTCAGTTTTAGATCCGCCTGTATACCAGACGATTCGTTTCTTAAGATAGAGTGGTTCTCCTATCACAGACAACAGTGAAAGGTTTTGAGAGGGAGTATATTTTGGGAAGCATATCTGTGCCCATTTCAATAACGTGCAGAGAAAAATTTAAATTTAAATTTACAATAAATTAGGTCCCAAAAACGGATTGAAATATAATAAATTTCCCGTAATAGGATCGTACAACCATTCCAAGTCAAAGCAAAAATGCATGAAAGTGTATTTTTACAAAAAGGAAAATTCTCAACGTGGACTTATTCATAAATTTCAGTGTTGTTGTGAATTTGCCACTCTTCAGCGCGCAGTTTTGTATTCTGCGCTCCTAGAGTTTTGATTATTTTGTCCGTTTCAACGGAGTTATAAATCTAGGGAGCAGACAGCAGAACTTTTGATATGTTCATCAGGGTTTTTACATCCTGAGTCAGTTTATGGCTGCTGTGTCTATGCTGTCCAGGTAGCAACATCAATACTGTGGGCCCTCAACGAGCTCTAGTGAGAGCAAGTAGCATCGGATTGTTCTAGAGTCATCTTGACCCCAGGATACTCCCGCAGTGCAATGCAGATCTTTGTTGTTAAGGCGGTTTCAGCAAAGGTATTTATAACCCTTACCTGTTCCCCCGCCTCTCTTCTACGTTTTTTCGAGATCTGTTTCGGACTTGGAGTCCCGTCTTCAAATGTCGATCTCTTTTCCTGTGGGTTTTCTAAGGGTCGATTTTCTTAATCGAACCCCACAGGTATCACTGTTTCTGAAAACAGGACTGTAGGTTTATTTGTCCGGATTTTCCACTTTATCAGCCCTGGCTTTCTCTACTGCTGCATTTCTCCGGGCTGCACCCGAAAGATTTTTTCTTTCCACCTGCAGGAAAAGATTCAAGTTTATCGCCCAGAATTTCTGCTGGGGTGGATGCACCTGCAGTTTTTGTGTGTCGGTTGATTCACTTTTTGAGGGGATTAGAGCCCCAGAGTCATTATTATTTTTACTTTGTTTTACCATTTTTGGGCCCACGAGTAAATCGAGCCGTGTACTACTCCTTCGGCCACTTGATGGGGAGGGCATTTATACAGTGAAGTTGCCAGTTGCTCCAAGGGGATTGTTTATGACAGCATTTGACCTTGCTGCCCTAGCCTTCGGCTAGTTCTCTAGGCACAATACCTCGCACCGTAGCTTTGGTTCCCCTCCTAAATCGGGCATGGGACCGGCTATGGCATAGTTTTCTCTTACTATGTTTTTAAAGTTTTATAACGCGGCAAGTAATTTTTTTTTCTTTTCATTCAAATATTTGAAAACTTGCCGCGTTATAAAATTTTAAAAACATACTAAGAGAAAACTTACGAAATAAATTTCAACCAAATTTTTACACGTTATATTGCTAGACACCCTAGTAGTATAAGGTCATGGGTATGGTTTGTGCATGGTATGTGATTGTGATCTGACAGATGACAAAAGTGACAAATTATTAACAGTTTTAAATAAAAATTTTAAAGTCAATTAAATAGCTTTAAATGTCGTTTCTCTTTTACAATAGAGAATGTATTATATACGCCGGTCAAAATCAACAATAAATTCGCAAAACATGATGTATCTCTGATTTTTTAGTATGTTGGTTGGACTTATTAGGGCTATATATATCCAAGTTTGCAACTCTCAAAAAATTGTGGAAAAGTTTTTACACGCGCAAAACCGCGAAATTTTTGGACTTGTTTCAGATTCTGTTCTATATCTCCTAATCCATGCATTTTTCATCGAAAGCTCTACACGTTTTTTAGGAACATTAAATTTGTGACAAATTAAGCCCAACCGGAGCACTGTAGGTCAATTGGTTCCTAAACCAAAAAACAAAAGATAGGAAAGGTTATGGAACATTTCTGGAAAAATGCGATTTGACCTTTGTGGGTTTTGAGATTTCGAGAGAACTACGAGGTTTACAGATCCCATAATTCGGTAATCAATTGACCTACAGAGCTCCGGTTGGGCTTAATTTGTCACAAATTTAATGTTCTTATAAAACTTGTAGAGCTTTCGATGATAAATGCATGGATTAGGAGATATAGAGCAGAATCTGAAACAAGTCCGAAAATTTGGCGGTTTTTCGTGTGTAAAAATTTTTTCACAACTTTATGGGAGTTGCAAACTTGAGTATACATAGCCCTAATGGGTCCAAACAACATACTAAAAAATCAGAGATACATCATGTTTATTAATGTATTGTTGATTTTGACAGACCTATTTGATTATGTGTCTAATTTGATTGACTGATTAATTGTTTCAATTACTATACTTTTGATTACTTATGTTTATTATTTATGTTTATATTAAAATAAATTTCAACGTTTTTTTAAATGATTACATGCCTTCTTTTTCATTACCAAACCAAAAAACAAAAGATAGGAAAGGTTACAGAACATTTCTGGAAAAATGCGATTCTACCTTATATGGGTTTTTGAAAGAACTACGAGGCTTATTGATTTCGCTTTGCGCTTAATTTAAAGATAATTAAATTGTCTACAAGTTATATTCTAAAAGTTCTACTCGCAGGACCAATGGTTTCGACGCAATTTCAGTCCAAAGAAGGTCTAAAATTAAAATTTTCGATTTTTCGAAAATCTGGCCTATTTTCAAAGTGCCGTAATTCGGCACTTTTTAATTATTTTTCTTAAAAAACGTAATTATTAATTACATTTAACGGTAATTATTTTTCTTAAAAAACGTATAGAATAGCTTTCGAAGAAAAATGCATGGATTTGGAGATATATAACAGAATCTGAAACAAGTTCAAAAATTTCGCGGTTTTTCACGTGTAAAAATTTTTCCACAACTTTTTGAGAGTTGCAAACTTGGATATACATAGCCCTAATGGGTCCTAACAAAATACTAAAAAATCAGAGATACATCATGTTTTGCGAATTTAGCGATTTTTTGTGTTGATTTTAACTGGCGTAATGGGTAATTTGTAAATTTTAATTTGTATAATTTGTAAAATTAAAGATTTGTCATTAATAAAAATAACTCTTTTACAGAGCAATACATTTTAGTTTTTAATTCACATCATGCCGTCTGAGAATTTTTGTAAAGTACATAGAAAATACATTATATATATATATATATATATATATATACGGTTGAATTTTATTTCGTAAGTTTTCCATTGGTATATAAATATATATATATATATATATATATATATATATATATATATATATATATATTTATATACCAATGGAAAACTTACGAAATAAAATTCAACCGTATTTTTTTTACTTTTTATAAATTTAGCCCTGATTAATTATCTAAGAATAAATGTACACAGTAACTTTATCTTCATTTTTGTACACTAGGTGAATAACTTGGTCCTGTCTTCCATATCACTGCTTTTTTTAAAGAAAATATTATAGTAAGGATCACTCCGAAAACTTGAATCCCTTTTACATTTATGTTTTTTATCGGATTGACTTTATACTAGTTAAATAATTTAGACCCAATAAGTCTTTACTCAAAACCTAAACGTGAACTAAGTTTCATAAACTCAATCAATTATGAATAAATGATAATTACCAATTATTTTATCAACAGCAGTTCGTTTCTCTTGCATTGTTCGCTCTGACATCTGATATGCAGTTTTCGATTTATTCATAACATTTGTCATTCTCACTTGGTTATCTCTTAATGCTGATAATTCTTTTCGATATGGTGCTAATCGATCTGATAATGGATCAATTTGCTGACGTTTTTTATCTTCTAAATCTTTCAGCTCAAATTGTAATTCATTAATCTACAAATGAATAAAGATGAATTTTTATTTTCTCGTTCTTTTAAATTTATTTTTGGTTAATAAACTTTTAATGCGTTGTCATAAGAAACATTTTTGTTTCTTTTTTTAAGTTCATACATGTATTTTTATGTACTGAGTCTTCCAACATAAATGACTTGTATAAGAATAGGGAATATGCATGAAAATTTTTGTTCACTTGAATAGAAGCATGTTTACTTGACAAATATCAAGGTAAAATTACTTTTTAAATAACTTTAAAAATAAGCGAGATATGAATGATTGAAAGTCCCCATTAGACAAAGAGGGTGATAGCCCTCTTGATATGTTATGTGACGTCATATTACACTTTCACCATTTAAAGTACACGTAATACTCCGTTTTTAGTATTTTTGCAAGAAAGAGGCAGATAATAATCTTTAAAAGCTTATAGCTTCCTTGATATTTGTCGGATTTTAATTTCGTTTTTAAATATAATTACAGTATTAACAGTATTTTCATATTCTGAAAATAAATGTGAAAAATAATTTTCATGCATATTCCCTATTATTGAAAATATGTCTTACAAACGATACTAAAGAATTTAGTTCATGTATAGAAACTTCCATTGAAAAATAGCTTTGTCAGTGGATGTCACAGAGACGAAAAGATAGATAAATGGCATCAAAACAATATATTTGACCATTAAAAGGTCCAATTTTTGTCCACCCCAGATAACAAAAGCCTACACCATTACAGATAAAGACCGAGGTCGGTTGAAACAAGGTACGGTAGAAACAATGCTAATAATTCAAAAAGTAATGTTGATAGCGGGGGCGCACAAGGAGAGGCGAACGGGCCTTTATTGTAGGAACACGCTTGTCAATGTTCAATGTTGCTTCGAGATCATTATGCGTGCGCAAGAGTGTATTAAAATAGTGTTTAGGACCTCAACACATGATTCTAAGTACAAATGTTGAAAAATATTTAAGGCATAATATTTTTTTCCTTAGTGAAGGAGTTTTTTTTTCATAAAGAAAAGTAGAATTCGAATGAAAAAATATCAAATCTTAATGTAATTTTTTGAAAAAAAATTTTTCTTTTTTTAAATCAAATTAAATTTATTTTCTATAAAAACAATAATCCAAACATGTTTACACAATTAAATTTTGTTAAAAAACCGGTATATATATTTGTGATATATACAAATACAAATGACTTATAATCGATGAATACGACTGATAGCCAAGCGCACTAAGTGGTCAGATAGAGGGGGTATTATTGGTTCGTATCGCAGTCGACCCAATATAATTTTTAATAAATTTTATCAATTACCGACCACTCTGAAGACGACCACGGCTAAAAAGTAACTAAATGTTCTGGAAGAATCTGTTTTTCAAAACCATATTTTCATTTAGTTGAAACAAGCATTCTTCTAGAAGGCTCCATGGGACTGTATAAGCCGAGACATTCGTCGATTTGAGTGAGTTATATATTAACATTTGACCAAGTAAAATCAGTGAATAATTGATATTGGATCAAGTAACAATAATTTAAATTTGACATTTATTGAGTAAAATCAGTTGTAAAAAGTTGTATTGTAAAGAGAAATAGACTCCTATAATTGTGAAATAAAATAAAATTAAATTTAAAAAAAAAAAAAAAAAATCAAGTTTGAGTAAAATCCTAAAATTTTAACAAACGGGGTTTATTAAATGAAAAGGGAGTAGGAATGTATTGTTCATCTACAGACAAATAATGGAACGGAACCTGGAAATGCAAAAGGAAATTTTTCTCTGCCTCCTTGACTTTAGTAAAGCCTTCGACAACGTAAAGCGTAAAAAACGTTTGAAATGCTAAAAAAAATGAACATAGGTGACAAAGTAGCGAAGATCAAGAACAGTAGTGGTTTTTCGAAGGAAGTAAACATAAAAAAGGGAGTAAGGCAAAGATGTATATTACCGGCAGCGCTATTTAATATATAAGCCGAAGAAATTTTCGATACTCTTAAGGCTGTTTATATGTATATAGATTTTAATGATAATTGTTTTCGAAATCTACTAGGTATATACTTATTTCCTTCCAAAATTATCTAAAAACCATTTTGGTTTAAAGCATTAAAGGCATCAGAAAAATGTTAGAGATCAAATTTTGATTCAAAATTTGCTATAAGTTTGCTTATGAGCTTTTTTTGTCGAAGAATAAACCGGCACGGAGATATTCATAAGAAACCTTATTTTTTGGCACCCCATTTCCTCTATTTCTCGTTATATCTGCCTTAACACTGCCTTAACACTTAACACTACGAAAATATTGTTTGAAAAAAAATAATATGATCATTTTTATTTCTTCCAAAATTGTATTCGTAATGCTTTCAATAAGCTGAACGGTTAAGAAGATATCAAAGAAACAAAGATACTTTTCTCGGTGTGGCAAGGAGAAGTTGTTTCAAAGTGGTTTTCAATTTATTAACCCCTGTCACGATCATGCAACGTCTGATTGACGTTGAAATTATTTTAAAGTAAAACACTTTTATACTATCATTCCTACTTGCTACTTAGAAAAAGATAATAGGTTATAGATTTAAATATATCATGCTGGGGGCTGTCCATAAAATACGTACGCAAATAGAGAGGGGACAATTGCCCTACGTGACGAAGACAGTATGGGACGAAGACGGGGGTGGAATGCAAATAAACATAAGATAACGCGGTGTTTGAAATCGCTATAACTCGGCCCGATGGGTACTAATAATTGGCAAGGAATAAAAATAATTATGTATTAATAAATTTTTTATGCTATTAATAATCATAAAATGAATCATTCATTTGTTTGGTTTGATATGTCTCACATATCCTTGTCTTAAGCTAGTTGTACGAGTCCATCTGTATGGAAGTCACTTGACGAGCTGAGTAGTGATCCATATATATATGGAGGATATTTGCTTATTTATTTTATTTACTTTATAAGTTGTTTTTGGCCTAGTCTTATATAATTCATTACTAACTTGTAAATTTTTGCTAAAACCGATGTGACGTTATTAAAAATTATTCTAGTTATTTTACACTTCCCATTGGAGATTCAAACAGTCAGGTTTAAGCCCATCACACAAAAAAATAAGATATAAGAATAACATATAAGAAATAAAATATAAGATATAAAGAATAGTGGAATCCAGCAGATGGCAGAACCGTTGATCAATTCACAATTCAAAAATATGGAATAAGAAATAAGATATAGCAACAGAATTTCCGTCGCGTTGAATATCTATTCCTTATTTCTTATTCCCAGCCAATCACAATGTTTTCGACATTTGTGCACACACCAGCAGCTGGCATTCAACCGCTGTGATTGGTTGAATATTATATCTTATCGCCTATTGTGTTTTGGTCGCTGTGCTATATCTTATATTTTATTTCTTATATGTTATTCTTATATCTTATTTTTTTCATTGTGTAATGGGCTTTAGTTCACTGCGTACATAAAGTTATGGATTCAATTGATCACGTTTTGACTTGTAACGTCGTCTTTACATCGTAAAAGTCTCAAAGTATAAAAAACTGAACACTTCAAACTATTCTTATCTTGTTATGTTAATATTTTTTCACTTTTTTTTGTAACAAGAGTTTTGTTCATTTCTTTAGAGAATATAATTTGTAAATAGTGTACATAACTTTACGCATCTTTGGGTGCTTGTAAATAAATTGTCGTTGTGAGACGTATCTCTGGGGATAATTCCTGCACACTATGGTGATGTGTGCCACCTGATCCAATATATTTTTCAGGGATAATTTAATGGGCCAAGCACGAACTTCTTTACACTCTATCTTTATTAAATGATCTAAATCTTACTCTTTAGTTAATTAAGTTTATTTATTTAACTTTAACTTTACTTTCTATCATTCTTTTTCTTTTGAAAAAATTTAAATTTAAATTTTCTCAAAAAATTTTTGTTTCAGGTTTTGTAACGTTTTATTAGGTAGGTGATCAACAAAATTTGACGCAGCGTGACAAAGGGGAGGGGAGTAATTTTCTGTGGCGTATTTTGTGGATGGCCCCATGATAACATTTTTTTCTACCTACCCTTTCGCGCCAGATATTCATATCCTCTTCTGAAACATTAAGCATGTTTACTACTTGACGTAATCTTTCAATCTTTTTTTTTAAACCATCATTTTGATTTGTTAATTTATTTAAAATTCCTGTATTTTGACCTAACTCTTCACGAATGTAATTCAAAGGATTCGTTGTATTTAAACTAGTGGATTGCATAGTGTGTAACTTAAGCTGAAGCTGAAGATATTCTGAATCTAATTTATCAATTGAATTTTGTTGATCTTTCATCTAAAATCAAACAAGAATTACATTCATGTTTTAAAAATAATAATTTAATAATTTTTTAAGAATAATAAAATTTGAGTTTTACCTGTTTAATCAATTCTTCCTCCTTTTGGTATTGTTGCCATAATTTTTCAATTTCCTCAACCTTTTCATTAAAATTGGAATTGTTAATTTTTTCTTTCGATTCGATTACACGTGATTTCAAAAATACTATATTTTTTGTCAATAATTCAATTTTGTCTTCCATTTTCTTCACCTCATTATTGTCGTCTTTTGTTTTTTGATATTCCTATAAACAACTATCCGATCAAAAATATAAATGTAAAAAAGTTGGGCTGAGTTTTCGGGGAGATACGTCATATAATAGTTGCTCTTTATTGGGATATCATCACTTTTTAACGATTATATGAAGTATCTCCCCAGTAGGATCGATGGACATTTGTACAAATTTTTACGAAATTCCAACATTGGTGCAAAAACAATAGCTGCATTTCCTTTGGAGGTAATTCGCTAATAAAAGCTTATAATATTTGAATAAATGTACTCATATTGAAACAAACTAAACAATGGATGGAAATTTTTATTTGAATTGTTCAATGAACGTAATAACATATTCGATATTCAAAATCGACTGCCTATATCTGATCAAACAACCATGTAGAAAATATTATAACCACAAATTTTTGTTTATTCCCATGTTTTCGTATGTTGCGTTGGGAAAATTGAATTCTTTCGATCTACAAATAGGTTTTGAGATATCCCAAGTCGAATGCAAAAATTAGCATCCTTCTAAAATGTCAGGAAGTGTCAGGAAATTCAAACACATAACCCCCAAACTCGTCCAATTTTGAAAGTCGGTTTAGTGAATATATTTCAACACTTTTTATCGCTGAAACTAAATGCAAAGTCACACTTAAGTTTGTTACTTTACCTCAGTAGATACAATGGTAATTAATTACACATACGCAATGTTTTCCAGATGTCTACATTCCATCAGTGTGGAAACCCATTCAGCGTCGGACTGGCCATATAGTCGAGGTGGCGTTTGCCAGCCGGGCCCCCCACGTTTGCCAGCGGGCCCCCCACGGGCCTGGCTCGCGGGGTTTGCCACAAGCCAGGTGGTAGGTACGGTAGGGGGCCCGCGCAGGCTAGGGCCCGGCTCTTGCGACCTACATGTGAAGTAGATAGTTCATACATACTTAGAGATAAATGAAACAGAAAAATATTACGTGTTTTTGTAATTTATTTATGGTGTCTTAAGTTGTGATGTCGTCTAGTTGGTTTTAATTCTCGTTATATATGTTAAGTACATTGAAAACCTAAATCGTCCTTTACAATGGAAAAGGTAAGTTACATTTTATTTCAATTGCCTTCCGAGAAAAAAGTTATAAATTTGAACCCTTTGTCGGCCTATATAAATTAGGTTATCTTAAATCTTGGGGACTTATCAAAAGTTTAGAGTTGAATTTGCGAAGTTTAGAGTTGAAAGCTGCAAGTTTATTTGCATCCGATGTTCAAGACTTAATGCACGCTGAAAATATTGATATAGACATACAGACCACGCTGCCATTACTGAGAATATCTAAAAAAACCGAAGAAACACGACGAGTTATGCCAAGACGAAGTGGCACTACTGGCTGTAGACCCAAAGAGATTTTATTCGATTTCTGTCTACAAAGCCAATATTAACACAGCTTTAGTTAAAATAGATGAAAAATTCAATTGCAACGAACATTTAATGAAGGATGCCGCTTGTTTGGATCCGAAAAACTTCAATGAAATTAACAAAAAGGGCATTCCTAATGACGCTTTAAAGTAAAAAACTAGAATCTTTTGCAAACAGTTTTAATGAACAAGCAAGACATGAATGGCTCAGATTCTCAGAAATCTGTTGAAATATGTGGTAAATATATGGTTGAAATATATGGTGTTTAATTCATATAATAAATATTTAGCTTTACTCTCCTAGTTTTTTTTGAAATTCTGTCGAGTATTTTTTCTAATACAATAGATAAACTAGAATCTTTTGCAAACAGTTTTAATGAACAAGCAAGACATGAATGGCTCAGATTCTCAGAGTGAAAAAAAAGACGACGTAGATGTCTTAGACCAAACTGCAAAGGACGCCATTTGTTTTTCCCAAAGCGGTTCGGATGTTTGCCAAAGTTGCATGCCATGTGCATGTAAAATTTTATCACAATATATCATGCACATCAGCATGTACACCACCTTATATGTTGCATATTGTGTAATTCTCACAATTTCGTTCACGCAAGTGACTTGTGAGAGACGATTTTCAGCGCTGAAGCGCATTAAAACGAGGCTTCGCTCTCTATTGGGGCAAGAACTGTTGGATTCGTTGATTATAAACACAGAATCGGATCTTATCAAGGATGACGAGAATAACTTTTACGATCGAGCTATTGACAGCTTAGTTGAAACTTCTCCTCTTTTAAAAAAAATGTTGATTGGCTAGCTTCCGATTTGTTATATTATAAGTAATAGGAACTATATTTTCCTAATAATATATATCGTTGATAATTAATAATTTGTATATTTCATTATTTTCCGATATTATTCCATCTTCCATTATCCAGTCCCGGGCCCCGGGCTTGTGGGGAGCCACCCGGGCCCTTTCGGCCCAGTCCGACCCTGAACCCATTAACTTTCGTAAAAAAGTTATTATGTCAAAATTGTATTTGAAATTTTATTCTACTTGAGAAACCAAATTTTAATAAAATTAGCGTCTCCTAAATAAAATTGAATGGAGTGAAGTTCCTAAACTAATTTGATGAAGTTTAATTGCATTTTATCCTTATAGCACACTTAAAATTAGAAACCCGATACCTTTCTTCGTTTTCGAACGAACTGTGTCACAAAAATTAAGTATTCTCGATTTTGGTAAATTGTGTTAATATTAGCTACTCCCATATCTCCTAAACCAATCACTATTGCAAAATAATTCGTTACGCAGAAACTGTGCAAACTTAGTGAATTTCCTCAGAATAAATACATCAGTTCTCTTTTGGAAATACATCTGAATTAATTTTTATCTAATCAACGTTCACTGGCAGATATTTTCAATATAATCAAATGTTGAAAAAATTTGAAAATTTAAAAGACACAAACACAATAAACATCGTCATCAGAAACAAAAACCGTAATGTTCCATAAAAAAGACACACATATAATAAATATTTTCATGTATTTGTAACTCGCTAGCGGGCACAATTTTGGTACATTAACTCGCTCGGAAATCGTTTGTAAATTTCAAATATGTTTCAAAAAACGTTTTTGACTGTGTATTTAGCGAAAAAAATTCGATTAAATTTTTACAATTCTAAAATTATTTAAAATTCTACTATAAAAACTCTACTGGATTTGAAACGCATAAGAGTGACTCACTCTACGTTAGTGGTGGGGAGAGAGCTCTATCTCCTCACGTATCTCTGCTGCCGCTGCGCGTTCATTCCCCACCATTTCTTATTCCGTTAACGCGCTTCTCAAATGGGTTACTTTATTTAATTAATATCTAATTAACGGTGGGTCAGGTGCAAAAATGCCCAAGGACTTTTGATCTTAGAATTTCACCCCCTATCCATCCTTTTAAAAACTTCACGACTTTTGACTCACCCTGTATATATATATATATATATATATATATAAATATATATATATATATAAATATATATATATATATATATATATATATATATATATATATACAAATGCTGTGGTTTCGATAAAGTAAAGCAACGATCTTTAGTGGCAAGAAAGTACCTCCTCATAATAGTTATATTTTTCGCGATACAATTTTTTTTTCAATATGGCACTTGATAGCTTTTATCGATTTCAACCAAAACCTCTGATTAAATGGAAAATCGAAAAACTTATTTTTATTTTTTCTTTGGCACATGGCAGCACATCTTGAGCAGATTACGGTACAAATGCTGTGGTTTCGATAAAGTAAAGTAGGGGGGCTAACTCTCGTAGCAAAAAGGATCTCCTTAAAAAAACCAAATTTTCTCCATTTTCTTTTCATTGAATGCGGCACATAATAGCACATTTTGAGCACATTTCAGCACAATCCCTATATATGAAAAATTTCAAAATGTTGGGGCCAAGGTAATGTACATAAAAAAATTCGTTACGCAGGAGCTGCTTCAACTTAGCGAATTTCCTTAAAATACATGATTTTAGTATTTGCAAGGCCAATTTTATTAATAAATGTCATACGTGAAGGGGAAATGGGGGCATAAAGAAAGAAGAAAACACAAAATACAAAATATCTCTTTTAATATTAGAACAATCAAAAAATGCACAAGGAATAAAGTTGTAGAAAATCATGTTTGCTACAATTCATCACCTTATCATTTTTGCTCAAACTCTAATGTGTACAGAGATAGTGAGGAATTTAATTTTCAATCTTAAACCGTCAATATTTCTGTAAATATTAGTGTAACAGAAAAAATGATCAGAAACAAAACTACAGTAAAATTTAATACCTAAAACTTTACTTCTTATAAATTTTTCGATTTTTCGAATATTAAGGGAGATATGTAAAATTTTGTGTTTCCCCCTCCCTCTAAACCCCCCTTTCCCCTTGTCCGATTTTACCCATTAACGAACTTGACCTTTTGAATACCAAAAGCGCCTCAAATACTACCAAATTTAATACCGATAAAATGAAAACTGTGACCGCTAGAGTGATTACAGACACATATATATATATATATATATATATATATGTATATATATATATATATATATGTCCATAGATATATATATATATATATATATATATATATAAATTTTACAGATGGTGATTTTTGACATCTACTAGGTAGGATCGATGGACATTTGAAGAAATTTTTGCGAAATTTTGACTTCGGTACGGGACCAATAGCTCTATTTCCTTTCAGGAAATTCGCTAAAAATTATCAGATATAATTGAATTAAAAATCAAAAGTCGAATACATAGATTATTCATAACAACATAATACCAAGCTTGTTTTTTGAATTATTTACGTATTTATGTTATTAAAAACATTCAACTTGTATTTATGTTGTTATGAATAATCTATGTATTAGATTTTTGATTTTTAATTCAATTATATCTGATAACTTTTTTCAATTTTTGATTTTTTTAAAAAGAAAACCTTTAAATCAAAAGCAGGTATTATTTTCTTTTCAATTTTCGAGGTTTAAAAATTGGTGGTAATAACAATGTGTGCGACCCTAGTTTTTTGATATTTGAAAATGTTCTTGTAAAATAGTGTGTAGCATTATTTTATAAAAAATACAATACCAAATGAGTCTGTTTAAAGGTTTCCATTACTTGTACATAATTTTTGTAGATGCTTCGGATTTCTGGATATTCTAAATACTGAGTTGGTACCTTTATTCGGATTAAATACCTAAAAATGAAGAAAGTTTTCAAGATTAAACATTTATTTGGACCAATACTTTGTAATATACCATATCAAGTAAAAATGAAATTAGTGGAAAATAAAATGAAATCCTTTTGGTGGGGATCATCAAGATTCTATGCAAAAGTTTCCGATCTCTGATGCATAGGTGAAAATATGACATCTTGAAGAAGGAATTAAAAAAGAAGTTTGGTTTTGCTAAACTTCCAATCGAAGTTACATAGACAATAACATTTTCTTAAATTAAATTAATAATTGTGAGCTTCTTATGTCAGAAGTCAAATCTTATGAGATTAATAAGAATTTTTATTTGAAACGAGATATCGCTCTGGGAGCCAGGGCACTTGGTAATTGAGATCCAAGGTATTTTTTATGTATTTTGATCTGCTGATCAGAATTTTTGAAAGTATTTCGGCATAATGTGTGACTAATAATTGTTGTGAAACAATTTTTATTTCCTTGGAAATTGTTGTAAAACAAATTTTATAAGCAAATAAGAAAATAAAATGTTTTTGGGAAAAAACAGACGTTGACTCAATCTAAACAAAAAAGGTATCTTAAAATTTTTCGTAAATCATTTTCCTGAGCAAAAAGTATCAGAGACATGATACAGATTGAAGTGGAGTCTGGGAAAGATTAATTCATGTTATAAATTATTCAATTGAAGAAAAATATGAATTAATTAAAATTTCATAACAATATCATGCAAAATTATAAATCTGAAAATAAAAATCAAACGTAGAATAGGCCTATTGTTACGTAAAAATGATCAAGATCTTAACGCTATCGATTAATCGATTTATCGATTAATTTATCGATCGAATTATCTTGAAAACGGTTGTTCTTATTTAAAAAAAATTCGTTACGCAAGAGCTGCGACTTAGCGACTTTCCTTAGAATACATAAATCACTCCCCAGCGGTCATAATTTTAGTGTGATCAAAATGAAATATAATATCTGATATGACTTTAGTGTGATCAAAATGAAATATAATATCTGATATGACTTTAGTATTTGCAAAAATTTATTAATAGCCAAAATAGAACGAACTATAACGATTATTGTTTATAGTTACAATGGAAACGACAATCAAAATTGATATTTCAAAATTAAAACCAAATTTTAATAAAATAATTTTATAGTTATCTTATAGAAGTAGAGTTTCTGAGGAGACAAAATCAACACAATTTTAACCAACTCCAAAAAAAGGAGGAGGAGATTCTATGTTCGACTGCTAAGTAGCGTAACAACTAACTGACTTAAATGTTTGAATACCCAGTATATACTGAGTTGTCAATGATTAAATTGTTAACAATTCTGCGCATTCGAAATGTTAATAATTCTTTCCGAGGAACATATAATCAACATAACAACATAAGAAAATATGAGAAACTATTGAGTTTATGAAAATCTTTTTCAAACAAAACTTATTTATTTTAAAAAGAAGATTTCTTGTTAACAAATTTTTTCCTATCTACAACGCTTTCAAAGATGTATATATACGCCCTCCCCCTGAGTGACGAGAAACACGTTCCAATCGTTTCAAAGGTAAGCAGTTTTGCCCAAATATAGTCCAATTTTGCCCATTAACGAACTTTACCTTACTTTTTTGCTCTAGAACACATTTCAGCTAGTTATCTCTTTTCGTTCTTCAGTTATGGTGTCCACAGACAGACAGACGGATGTGCGGAAATAGCCAACTTTTATGAACACATATACCAAACATTCATGCCTACGATCAATATTTTTAAGCGTTACAGTCGTGATCAAGCTTAATATACCTTGTATATTTACATACCATCTGTTTAGTTTACATCTTCGTATAATAGATCTTCCACGAGTGTATACATTAAGCAATGTTTATGAGAAGGAGGTCTTATAGGTTTGAGTGGTTGGTGACCACTCGAACAGTTATGAAAAATATGCTTGTTTATCAAACCTATTAGACTTCCTTCTCATACACATTGCTCAATGTATACATATGTACTCTCCCATACTCGTGGGAGATCTACTATACGAAGATGAAAACTAAACATAGTGTATACTATATTATACGTAATAGGTTTCGGCGAGAATTGTCTTTTGGATTAATTCTGTAAATTGTTATTTTTAGCTTCTTAACATAGTGACTTTTTGTGGTTTTGAAGTCAGTTGAATTATTTTTTAAAGTTTTTTACAATAAAATATGTTTCATGCGTTCGTGTCAAATAAACATAAAATATAAAATATCTCTCTTGATATTAGAATAATCGAAAAATGTATAAGAAGTAAAGTTTTAGAAAATTAAGTTTGCTACAATTCATTACTTGATCATTTTTCTCAAACTCTAATGTGAATAGAGATACTTCGAATGTTAACTTTCAATCTTTAATTGTAAATATTTCTGTAAATATTAGTGTAACAGAAAAATGAAAAAATACAAAATTACACTAAAATTAAGTACCTACAACTTAACTCCTATAAATATTAAGGGAGATATACCAAATTTTGTGTTTCCCCCTGGCTCTAAACCCCCCTTTCCCCTTGTCCGCTTTTACCCATTAACGAACTTGAAATTTAGAATACCAAAGGAATCTCAAATACCAAATTTCATTCCAATCGGAATAAAACTGTGACCACTAGAGAGTCCACAGACACATAAAAAAGTGCACACATAAAATATATATATATATATATATATATATATGTGTTGATATATATATATATATATATATATATATATATATATACTTATATAAAAATTTTAGCGATAGTGATTTTTAACATCTAGGTAGGATCGATGGACATTTGAAGAAATTTTTACGAAATTCCAACATTGGTGCAAAAACAATAGCTACATTTCCATTGGAGGAAATTTGCTAAAAAAGGAATCTTCGTTTTTTAAGAATTCGCTGGTAAGACACTGTTCTAGCTTTTTCCTTAGCCAGCTGTTGATGAAGATGTCACATTAACCTCCAACACAATAAAGGAGCCTTGAGTGAACTCATGGTTCGCGGAATTCGCGCAGACAATTGAGGACAAGAACCACACGGGTCCCAAGACTTGTATCATCACCTCCAATGACCTCGAAGTGGTGCCACTGCCAGAAATGGAGTCAACGGACGCAGTAGCGGTGATAGTAGTGAAAATAACTAACAGTAATTATACAAGAAAATTGAAGGGCATTTGCTATTTACCATATATTAGTGAACAACCACCCCTTTCGGAGGGTATACAACTAATCGTAGAATTTTCTAAGGTAGAAGGTCTACCGATAATCATTAGATGAGATTCAAACTGTCATCATACGGATTGGGGCACAAACGTAAATACAAGAAGTGAAGCTCTTTTAGAGTATGCTAGTATGTACGGAACTTGAGATCATAAACAGAGAATCTGAACCAACTTTTGTCATCTCAGCAGGGAGAGAGGTTATCGACATTAAGCGAATGCAGGAACTTAATTCAAAACGGGAGAGTGACATCCGACATAATTTCCGACATAATCATCGTATGAAAGTTGGATCATCGTATGAAAAGACGATTCTCCAAAAACTATCAGGCGAAACCCAAGACCTACCGACTGGAGTTATTATCGGTACCTCCTGATGAGACGATTAGAAGCTCCACTTGAGAGTATTGAGTCCTTGGAAGAGTTAATCACTTTAGTTTACAGCTTTAATCGGACAATTAGATTCTGCTTTGAGGAGTCCTGTCTCTTGAAGGCACCAAGTGCTCACAGAATTCCATGATAAAGTAACGCTCTAATTGTGGTCCACCGGGAAGGCGGACGTGGTTTGAAGCGTGTGCTCAAACAGGTGGATCAATAATCATGGGACGAATACAAACTATAAGAAATGAATAAAATACGAGACTAAGAAGTAAACGAGACAAATGGCCAGTCTACTGTGGTGAAATTAAATCACTACCAAAATCAGCCACATTACTCAAAGTGGAAACACGAAGGAAATGGTAGGATCAATTCAAAAAGAGGACGGGACATGGACACTATCGAGAGAGGTATCACTAGAACTCCTTCTATAGGTCCACTTTCCACAGCATAATTCTGTGCCCGAGTCATCAAATCGCAGCACGAGCCTGTTCCCGAGTCATTACCACACCTGACAAACACACCCAACTGGGAACTGGCTAACAAGGTGGTAACAACGGGATCCGTTGCATGGTGCAGTTCAACAGTCCAGACCCTTCAAGGCTGCGGACCAGGATGTAATTGTCCCAGCCATGATACAAAGTGGCCTTCTACCATTGGTGAAGGGGTTCTTTTGACCAGTGTTGCTCTGGAACACGTTCAAAAATATGGAGATATGCAGACGTAGTCTTTATACCCAAACCAAAGAAAAGCTATTTCGATGAGGAAACTCTTCCCGGCCAATCAGTCTTACATCCGTACTTTTTAAAACTTTTGAAATGAAACTAGACGATCGTCTAATGGAAGGGACTCTAATATAGTACCCATTTCATAAGAATCAACACGCCGACAGGAGTGAGACTCTACGCAGTGAGATAGAAAGAGCACTTCGTTCTACAGATGTGGTAGAGGATTGGAAGAGTATGAGGTGATGGATTTCTCGGGGGTCCGTAAAAAAGGCGGCCAATAAGGGCTACTTTCCAGGCTTTTGCCTTTCCTCTGCTACTACAATTGGTTTCTTTTTTGGTAAGTTTATTAAGTGTGTCAATACTGGAGTTATGCCATGAACACAGCATTTTATTATGGCAGAAATGTTACCGTCCCACCTACATGAAGTGCTATTTTTTAGTTTCCTGGCATGTATTAAGTACCTCAACTTAATTACAAGGTTGTTGTGAAACTGGTGAGGGAAAGTAGGGTGGTGAGTTTGTAATATACTAAATGCATTGATATCACATCCATTACCAACTCTAAATACTTAAAAATTTTGCAATTTAATCGTTTCAAATAATTTAATTTTTATAAAAAACATAATGTTTAAAACTTAAATCCTAAATTTCATTTTTCCGAAGAGTTTTAATAATTAAAAATATGTTGTTATGTATTTCCAAAAAAATGCATGGTGATAAAACTAGATAAAACTAAATAAAACTAGATAAAAATAAATATAACTAAAAATAAAACTAGATAAAAATAAATGTTACTAAAAATTAAACTAGATTTAGAACATTTTTCGATCTACAAATTTAATTATCTCAGAAACAAAAAAACATGATTAATTTGAAATTTGGTCCAGGTATTTATAAGACTTTGATAAATATTATGACAGTTTTTCATAACACTGGCTGGCATATCTGGTTGTCGAGATACAGATTTTTGTATTCATGTTTTTGACCGCCGAGTCCATTTAACCTATGTAAAAATCTCTTAAAAATCGTAACTTTAACATTTTTTTACTCAAAAACTAAAAACAGGATCAACTTCAAATTTTGACAGGATATTCTTTATTATTGAAATAATAAGCTGTAAAATTTTGAAGAACCTGTCATTAAATTGAATTTTCTTCACAACAACCTTAAAATATAGAAATAATTTGTATTGGATAGTTTTGTCTTTGTAAGTTAGCATATGTGAATTTAAATTGACCGATGTTTTTAAAAAGAAATTATTGAAACAATTTGCCAGTCAACGAATCAAAATAAGGTCAAATTTCAACGAATAAAAGTAATAAATATGAAAGTTATGAAATTTATTGGACGAGAACTCCTAGTAATGTTATTAAAACTCCTAGTAATGTTTTTGAACGTTTAGGCTACATTAAAGATTATGTATTTGATATAAATTTAAAAAAGTTGCAAAACCATGAACACAAAAAAATTCTAATGCTAAAAGAAAATGTAAAAAAGAAAATTATAAAAATGCAAAAAGATGGCATTTAAGAGAGAGTTTCTGAGTCTAGTCAGTGGATACATCCAATAGGGAAGATGCATGCAAATTTTTTTTCACTTGAAGCATGTTTACTTGACAAATATCAAGGTAAAATTACTTTTTAAATAACTTTAAAAATAAGCGAGATATGAATGATTGAAATTCCCGATTTGACAAAGAGGGTGGTAGCCCTCTTGATATGTTATGTGACGTCATCTTACACTTTCACCATTTAAAATACACGTAAAACTCCGTTTTTAGTATTTTTGCAAGAAAGAGTCAGATAATAATCTTTAAAAGCTTATAGCTTCCTTAATATTTGTCGGATTTTAATTTCGTTTTTAAATATTATTACAGTATTAACAGTATTTTCATATTCTGAAAATAAATGTGAAAAAAAATTTTCATGCATATTCCCTATTGTTATTGTAAAATAAAACCTGTTTTGACAAAATGGAAACCCGACTACAAAAATCAAATATTATAAAACAAAAAATGCAAGTAAAAAAATAATTGCATATTCTTGTGCCAATTTTAGTTCACCTAAGCAAAAATTTTTAAATATATTTGTACAATTATTGTTATTTTTGGAGTCGCTGTCAGCATAGAGAAAATCACATAAAATTTGGACACATTTTTGCTTAAGTGAACTAAAATTAGCACAAGAATATGCAATTATTTTTTACTTTTTAGTGCATTTTTTGTTTTAGAATATTCGATTTTTGAAGTCAGGTTTCCATTTTGTCAAAATAGGTTTTATTTCTCAGTTTTTAGTGACTTTGAAGTTGTATAACTGATTTTATGTGACTATATATGGGTAGACCTACTAAACGACCAACTAATTTTTAGTGAATTTTTTTATAACACATTTTTTTTTGTCCATTTTTTTTTTAATTTTTTTTTTTTATTTTTAGTGCATTTTTTGGAGTCGGTTTATTTTTGTAAAAAATTTTTTTTAAGTCGATTTTTAAAAAAATTTTCTTATTTTCCCATTAGGAATGAGTATATCGTTAAAAAAAATTCGCAGAAATCGGTTATCACAAATAAAATGAGGGTTTTCCTCGATTTCCAGGGGATCCCTTCATCAGAATGCGATTTGGTGACAATGGGACCAATCGGAAATCAAACTCTTTAAAACAAAAAAACAAAAATTCAAAATCGGTTAATAAATGACGGAGTTCTGGGGTAACAAACATAAAAAAATTTTTTTAATACAGACGAATTGAGAACCATCCTCCTTTTTGAAGTCGGGTTAAAAATAGACACGTCTTTGAGAGTGTGTGTTTACTAATAATAACGGGTTCAAAAGGAGGCATTTTTATGATACTTCTCCGTTACATTTGCGAATTGCCTATTCTTGTAGAGCTGATAGCCCAGACCTACTAATTTCCAACCAATTTTCCAATCGGTTTTCGGTGGTTGGAAAATAGTAGGTCTTCATCTGGGCTATCAGCCCTACAAGAATATGTAATTCGCAAATGTAACGGAGAAGTGTCATGCAAATCTATCCATTTCCTGGTCTATGTATACAATGTAAGGAAACAAAACATATGTCTCAGTCATTTCTTGTAATCAGACGAAAGCTTCCTTCATTATTTTCTACTACGAGAAATGTTGTGTTACAAAATGCTATTTCAAATGATTTTATTTACTATCAAAGACTATAAAAACAATCATTTAAACTTACCCAGCTAAATATGCTCTAAATTGAACTTTTTCCATATTTTTATACAACCATATCAATATTGGATGAATAACTGTTTTTTCACCCTATAAAAAAAAATTAAGTACCATAAACGCAGGTGTCCATCAATCCAACTGATACATAAACTTAGTCGAAGGAATACAAAAGTTTTTTAAATAATTTTATTATATTAATTAATGTACTAGGATGCTCGAAGGCTCTTACGATTTGGAATAATGTCTAGAAATATGTACGAAAGATTCATATTAGCATGTAAGCAATTGCAAAAGTTTTAAAACAATTAAAGATTCCAACAAACGGGTCTAGTTTTTTACAAAGTTTCTAAGAAAATACAAAAAATGATTTTAAAAAGAGGAAAGATAAAAAATATTTCATCCTTGAAACTCTATCTCAATTATTTATACATTGAATTTGCTGAAAATAGTGTTCCTCTGCTACAAAAAACTAGACGCCTTTTTTGTGAAATCTTTAATTGTTTATACTCGTAGTTTTTGCAATTGTTTGTATACGAATAGAAACTTTCGCACATTTTTCAAGACATCATTCCAAATAGAGTCAATCCTCGACCATATAATTCACATTACCTCTAATAATTTAAACGTTTTTCAACATTGAGAAAAGAGATAAAATTTCAAAAATTTTATAACTGTAAAAATTCGTTATGCAGGAGCTTCGTCAACTTAGCGAATTTCCTTAGAATAAATCACTCTCTAGCGGTCATAATTTTAGTGTGATCATGATGAAATATAATAACTGATAAGACTTTAGTATTTGCAAAAATTAAATGTATTAATAGCCAAAATAGAACGATGTATAACGATTATAGTTTATAGTTACTATGGAAACGACAATCAAAATTAAGACCCAATTTTAATAAAATAATTTTATAGTTTATTTTAACCAACTCCAAAAAAAGAAGGAGGAGATTCTATGTTCGACTGTTAAGTAATGTAACAACTAACTGACTAACATGTTTGAATACCCAGTATATACTGCGTCGTATATCAATGATTAAATTGTTAACAATTCTGCGTATTCGAAATGTTCTGTGTATTCTATTCTTTCCGAGGAACATATAATCACAAATTATGTGAAAACTATTGAGTTTATGAAAATCTTTTTCAAACAAAACTTATTTATTTTGAAAAGAAGATTTTTTGTTAACAAATTTTTTTTCTATCTCTTACGGTTTCAAAGATGTATATATACCCCCTCCTCCAAGCGAAGGAAACACGTTCCAATAGTTTCAAAAATAAGCAGTTTTCCCAATTATAGTCCGATTTTGCCCATTAACGAACTTGACTTTACTTTTTTGCTCTAGAACACATTTTAGCTCGTTATTTCTTTTCTTTCTTGGGTTATCGTGTCCACAGACAGACAGACGGACATGCGGAAATGGCCAAATTTTATTACATATACTAAATTATACGTAATAGGTTTGGACAAGAATTGTCTTTTGGATTAAATCTGTCAATTGTTATTATTAGCTTTTTAATATAGTGACTTTTTGTGTTTTTTTAATTCGGTTGAATTTTTTTAACAATAAAATAAGTTAAGTTTTAAGTTTTTTACAATAAAATATATTTCGTGTATTCGTGTCAAACAAACACAAAATATTAAATATCTCTCTTAATATTAGAATAATCGAAAAATGTAAAAGAAGTAAAGTTGTAGAAAATCAAGTTTGCTACAATTCATTACTTGATAATTTTTCTCAAACTCTAATGTGAACAGAGATATTTAGAATGTTAACTTTCAATCTTTAATTGTAAATATTTCTGTAAATATTAGTGTAACAGAAAAATGATAAGAAACAAAATTACAGTAAAACTTAGTACCTACAACATAACTCCTGATAAATTTTTCTATTTTTCAAATATTAAGGGAGATATACCAAATTTTGTGTTTCCCCCTCCCTCTAAACCCGCTTTCCCCTCGTCCGATTTTACCCATTCATTAGACCTTTAGAATACCAAAAGCGCCTCTAATACCAAATTTCATTCCAATCGGAATAAAACTATGACCGCTAGAGAGTCAACAGACACTTAAAAAAGTACATTATATATATATATATATATATATATATATATATATATATATATATATATATATATATATATATATATATATATATTCCAACATTGGTGCAAAAACAATATAGCGAGTATTTCTTCCTCTTGCTATAATGAAAGCCTCAAGCCTTCTAAGCATAGTTTTTATAAAGTTCGCTACGCCACATTCCTGTTATTCCTGTACTAAAACTATTGTGAGCTCCTGTAAGTTATCTGGAGGGTTAATTCTAATGGATATTACTCTTGGCTCTATGCTGGGTATCTCAAAATCTGAATTTTTCAGGATTTATTTTAATGCACACCGATAACTTTTCTACTGCTTGAGACTATTCAGAGGCACTGCATGGATCGTAGTGTTGCATTTAGTGCAAACACTGTTAGAAAAAGACTTGCTAAGAAGAATTACGTCCCAGAAGGACCTATTTCTACTGCTTTTGTGGCTGTCCAATGGCTCTGCATCGGTTATATTGTTGTACTAGTGCAAAAACTGTTAGAGAAAAACATGCTGAAAAGAATTAACGTCCCAGGTAGCGCTAACGCTCATTTTAAATCATCGAATACTCCTCTGACCACGGGAAGGGGAGGTATACCCTTCTTGAAACCAAAAAAGATAGAAGAAAAGTTGAAATATAAAAAATTTACTTTGCTGAAAATTTTAACACAGAACACATTTCAGCTCGAAAACTAATATAATGAGTTTCATACAAAATTCACTTACCATATTTCTATCATATATATAACGATTTATAGTGTGCTTGTATCGTTTATTGTTTCTATGGAAATGACAATCAGAACTGACATTACAAAATTGAAACAAAATTTTAATAAAATAATTTTATAGTTATTTGTTAAGTGTAGTTTTTGTGGAAATGACAACAAATAAAAAATTAATTTTATTATTATTTGTCTTAAAATAAATTAATAACATACGAAAAAGGATAATTTATAATGTAAAATTAATCTATAAAATATGTAAAACATCATAAATTCAAATTGAATATCAATGAGTAAAAGTGTTATCTTGTACCTATCAAATTACGAATAAGATCCAAAATTTTTAAGCTACGAACAATATCTTGCAATCAAACATACGGAGCTATTTTGTGGGAATTTATATATATTACGTATCAGCAGATATAAAACCGCAGGATATTGAATAGTTTTTGAAAAATAAATCAAAATTTTGGATAAACTCTCGGAAGTAACATGTGGTTATGTAATAAGTATATATATATTTGAATAGACAGTAATATATAAAATGCTCTATTGCTCTAGTGTGGTGGCCAAAAGTTAACCAAAACACAGCATGCAAAAAGCTGACCAGGATACAAAGACTCGCCTGTTTGTGCATCACTGGATCCATGAGCAGTACACCTATAGCTGCCATGGAAGTCATGCTGGGGCTGCTTCCGCTAGGCTTTGTAATAATTGCTAAAGCAAGATCCAGCGCCTATAAACTGTCTTGCAATAATAACTGGATTAATAAAAATAAGGTTGGACATGCAAGGAGCGTGGGAACATCAATTATCTCAGACCCCGTCTTTTAAATGTGCACAGATATACTTTCCACGGCATACTCCTTCTCAAAGCCATTCACTGTAGTATATGATAGGGCCATGTGGTCGGAAGGTCGGAAGGAGAACCACCCTACCTCAGGAAAGGAATCGTCTGGTATACAGACGGATACAAAACTGAAGATGGGACCGGGGCGGGAATCTACGGTGAGAGACCCAATGCAAACATATGCCTTAAATTGGGGAAATATGCCACGGTCTTTCAAACAGAAGTCTACGTCATTTTGGCTTGCGTCCGTGAGAACCTACGTTAGAGGCTACATAAACCAGAACGTATGTATTCTTTCGGACAGTTAAGCTGCTTTAAAAGCCTTGTCTGGAACTGAGGTCAACTCAAGGGTAGTCAAGGATTGTCTGGAGGAACTTCTGAAACTGGCAAAACGGAACAATGTTAAATTGATCTGGGTGCCGGGTCACAGTGGTTTCGAAGGAAACGAAAAAGCGGATACCATAGCAAAGAAGGGAGTAGGAATGCCCTTCATAGGCCCAGAGCCTATTTTAGGAATTCAAAGGACTGCATGTATACAAGTGATCAACGAGTGGTCAAATGCTAAACACCGTGATCACTGGGAAAAAGTACCGCGGTAAGAGCTCGGGAAGGTACTGCTTCAGACTGCAACAAGGAGGCAATTTCTCGATGCACTGAGGTTGAACAGCATGCAACTGCGGAGGGTTACCGGATTCATTACCGCGCATTATCCACTGCGAAAGCATCTGTACACAATGGGACTCCATAACGGGTCCATGTGGCGAGAAGGAAGAAACATCCAGCGACATAATCATTGACTGCGAATCTCTGGATTACAGCAGATACAGGATATTCGGTGCATCTCACCCCGAATATATGTACCTTCAGGAGGACCTGATGCAAGCTCCAAGCTATTGCTAACATATGGGAGAAGCGAATCTCGTCAGACTGAAGTAGAAGGGGGAGCACAATGGGCCATAAGCTCGAAGTGCAATAGCAAACAAACGGTATCATGTATGATATATTATGATATATTATGTTACAATGTTATAATGTTATAGTTTCTTCATTAACGATTGCAGGATCTCAAAGCGTACTCGTAACTGTTTTTTAAAGAGATAATTCGGTTTTTGTGGAGAAACATTTAGACTTTAAATCGAAACTAAACCGAAACGAAAAGAATAACTGATCAAAATTATGACTAAAAGAAAAAATGTGTAGTCTGTATTTCCGTTACGTAGAATTTATCCTTAAATATCTATCATTTATTGAAGCATCTTATGTGTTCAATTAGTTTAAGAATACACTGTTAATAAGTGCTTCGTAAGAACGTTCCCAAAGAGCATTCGTGCTCAACTTAAAAAAAATTCCAGTATATAAACTACAACAGATCAAATAAAATATAGTTGAGGTACAGTGTTACTTTTTGCTGCATTAACACTGTACCTCAACTATGCTTTATTTGATCTATTGTAGTTTATTTACATAATGGAATTTTTTTGAGCAGTTAAATAATATTTATAGATAACTAATACCGACCGCTTGTTTTTGTTATTTTTGTAGAAAGATATTTGTTATATCTTCAATTACTTATTTTCAGTTTTTTAAAAGAATCGTTGGAAAATTACTGTTGATATTTAATAAAACGTGTGTGACAACATTAATCGAGGTCAGTTTTATATGATAAACATACAAATTTTAACTGTCAATATTTAATTTAGTACCGTAAGGACCATTAAAAAAAATTCTACGTGTGGAAGATACTTTTAACTACATATATTCAAAATTACAGAAGAATCATATGAAAACTGATTTTCTTGGGAACGTCCTTAAGAGATATTTATCTATAATTCTGACTTTAATTTAAAATATTTTATTACCATACCTTTCGTAAGTCATCCATATCTGCTTCAATGTTATATTTATATCCAATGTATTTCAGTATTTCCGGTAATTTTTGCATCATTTCATCAATATCGTGTTCAAAATGTATCTGGAAAAGACATTTAAACGGTAATATTAAATTGTTAATTTATTAGTCAATCAGTTCATAATTTGTTTACTTTGCTTTCTTTTTGTACAATATTTAAACTTTCAGATAATACTTGTAATAATTCATCGTGCTTCATTTCATTAAATGATATTAGATTGTAATTTTTATTTAATAAACGATTTATATCGTTTATTAATGTTTTAATTTCATCATCCATTTATACTTTATATGTTTTTTATGTTAGGAACGATAAACGATACGGTACCTATGTGATGGAGGTCAGTAATATGCTGCCTCAATATAACAATATGATTTGTAACCATAACAATAACCAAACAAACATTATACGTAGAATACCGTCTGTTTTAGGAAGCTTTGCTAATAGAGAATCAATTTTAAATATTATTTACTATAATAATTACACAATGCTTCATAAAGAAATACAAATAGTGGGGGACCTCTGTAGTCAGTAGTGTGTATGTGCATACGTAATGAATAATAATATTATAAATTAAGTGTGCATCACTAAATCCCCACTCTTAAATGGCATCAAACAAATATCAATTTATATCATACCACAAGCAGACAGATGTTTGTAAGTATGTGTATATATGTATGGTTTTATAGTAAATATTTTATTTATTTATTTAACATTGATTCCCTATTAGAAATGCTTTTGAAAACAGGCTATATAATAGACATAATAATATACAGGGTCGGATTAACCATAAGGCCAAAAAGCTTTATAGTTTATAATGATTTGAAGAGCCTATAGCCTTAGGCCCTGCATGTTTTGGCCCTCAATAATGACAAATAAATTTCATTAATACCTCAATTCTATTAAAAAATTTGATTTTCGCGTTCAATTGCATAATCATGAAGATTTTAAATCGATACATTAGTACAATTTTAAAATGTAGGTGATTTGGTCATTGGTATAATTGCAGTTTAAAATATTTTATTAGTCAGCTTTATTTTAAACTAAATTATAGCTTTAAGAGCCTAAAAAGCTTTAATCCGACCCTGAAAATATTATAAATACCATTATGTAGCCATAGTAATAAGCATACAAACATTGAAATTATAAATAGGTACAGTCTCGTTCAACAAAATTGAACCAATCTGTATCCAAATGTATCCCATAGTTTTGTTGATATCTGTAGTCAAATTTAGTATACAAATAACATAATATTTGTTAATTTTTCTACCTAAGAGCTAGATGGAATAATTAGTTTACATTTATTTTTTATATGAAGAAATCAAAATACACGCCTTATAATAAACATATTTAAAATTTTATAATCTATTTCTTTCTTTTTTACTAGTATTTTTTGATTGTTTTATGATGCAGAAATAATTCAATTCATTTAATAATAACTTAATTCAAATTCTACTTATTTCATTAATTTATTGTTATTTACTATACTATAGATATTTACAATTAATACTTTTAAATACTTTTATGAAATAGGGATGACGCACAAATTAAAAAACACAAAAACTAAAAATAAAAGGTGCACGCATTGATAATGAACTCACTATATACCGGGTATTTAAGCAATTAACTGAGTTATTTGTTATTTTTACTTGTTGACTATAAATTTATTTATTTAATATTTGTTTGTTTGTGTATACTTTCGTGTCCACATAACGTTGTTTGTCCAAATTCCTTTCGAATACGTATGACAAACTGTAGAAGACTATAGCGTATACTCCGACAAATTTCATTGTCATTGAATTTATTAATTAAATTAAATACTTATATGAAAAAATTAACTTGTCAACCAGGAATCGAACCTCGGGCCTCTGGATAACTAGTCCAGTGTGCTTTCCTCTACACCAAAGACGATTGTGATGCGACAGCCAACCTCTTCATATTATTCTAATTTTTTATTTTATTAGATAGTATTTACTTCTTTCTGAAGTGATTTGTTTATTTAATATTTGTTTGTTTGTGTATACTTTCGTGTCCACATAACGTTGTTTGTCCAAATTCCTCTCGAATACGTATGACAAATTGTAGAACAAACAGAAAGTATAAAACAACAGACACGAAAGTATACACAAACAAACAAATATTAAATAAACAAATCACTTCAGAAAGAAGTAAATACTATCTAATAAAATAAAAAATTAGAATAATATGAAGAGGTTGGCTGTCGCATCACAATCGTCTTTGGTGTAGAGGAAAGCACACTGGACTAGTTATCCAGAGGCCCGAGGTTCGATTCGTGGTTGACGAGTTAATTTTTTCATATAAGTATTTAATTTAATTATAAATTTATTTACAACTGATGAAAAAAGAGAGTTATGAAACGTTTATATCATAAAGAATAGATATATTAGGAGATCGGACGCAATGTTAAATAAACGGCCACGAATTGGTGTAACTATCTTTTATCAGTAGGGGTCACTGGTGTCAGTGCCGTACGGAATTTAAATGTTTAAATGTAGGCGCCAAGAAATCACTTTCACATTCAGTTTATAAGAAATCATAGTTTTATAGATAATAAAAAATTGTTTTCGATTATCAAGTAATAATTAAATAAATATTAAGAATAGAGAATTGTTAACAATCTGCAATAAATAAAAAGATGAAGAATCATAGTGATAATTTTGCAATTAATAATAATATACATTATACAATATATGTTTACAATAACGGACATATATTAAAAAAAGAAAGAAGATGACAAAACCGGTAATTACAGACCATATTCCTTTCGTAAATGCAGACACGCATTCCTAACCTTAAACAACCTTTCACTCATTGATATATAACAGTATATCTATGCCTTCACTGTACAACACCGTCCCATTTTTCACATTTATAAAATTAAACAATTTTTATGCTTACAATTTGTATTTGTAAGATGTGATAACCGTTGATTTTAATAAGTAATAATAATAATAATAATAATTCCGTACGGGTAGATTCGTACTGCCGCTAGTGGCGAAAATAATAACTATGATCTCTACACGTTTTTGAGGACGAAAAAACAGACGAATGCCTATGTCGTTCGATCTTCTATTTATCTATTCTTCATGGTTTATATCTATAATATAATACCAGAGATTAGTAGAGAGATCGCTCATGCCTATACTAAAATGTGAGGCAAGTTTTGGGTACTGAAAAAATGCGACAGCTTAGCGGCGAAAGTCGGCGGCTGGTTGCCAGTGCGAGAAGGAAGCTCTTATAGGGAATGGAGCGATAGAGTAACAGAGATACTCTTATGCGTTATTTCCTATATACCATCGGTTTTCCTTCCAAATATTGTGAGTCTTCGCGCATAAGAATTGACTATATTACTGAACGGCAACAAATAGGGAATATTATGTGAGTGACAAGGATGCTCTTATGGCGTTTTTTGCTTTACGATGTCAGCTGTAACGCACGTAGTCTCCTCATTTAACAGTGTCCTTGTTTGTCAATGGCGATATATAGGGAATATCATGAGAGAGTAACAAGGATGCTCTTATGCGTTTCTTGCTATATGGTGCTAGCCATTTAGTATTCCTATGCACACAGATCCTTGTTGCTCTTACACTGGACAAATTAATTTTCTGTAGTTGAACTTCTCTTCTGTTAACTTGACTTTATTTCGGGTCGATTGGTGCGAATTCCATCATTTCAGCATGTATAGAACTGAAAAACGTAATTTTGGGGGCTGTTTTTTCGATTTTTCGGGAGGTTGCAATAAAAAATATAAAGTTTTTCGAAATAACTTCCTAATTTGTAGCTATTTGTAGCGTCGATTGCAAAAAACTGCATCTTTCCAGCATGTATAGAATAAAAAGTTTGGTTTTGGGGGTGTTTTTCCGAAGTGCGAAGGGTTGTGATGCAAAAATTTGCTTCCTTCAAATAATTCTGTTATTTTGAACCTGTTCCACGTCGAACGGAAAAAACCCGATCTTTCTATCATGAATAGAAGTGAAAAGGTCAGTTTTAGGGATGTTTTTCCCATTTTCGGTGGGGTTGCGATGTAAGTAATGAACTTTTTCAAAATATTCTGTTAATTTGACGTTATTTCGGGTCAATTAGTGAAAATCCAATCTTTCTAGCATGTATAGAACAGAAAAACGTAATTTTGGAGGATGTTTTTCCGATTTTCCGGGGGGTTGCACTGAAAAAATTGAAGTTTACCACGTCCTGATATTTTTAAATTTTTGTTTTTTTATTAATAACACAACTAAATGACAAATTTGAAAAAAATTCTTTGTTGAAAAGTTTTAACAATTATTGTTATCCCTTTGAAGTATTCTTAAGTAATGATTACATTTAACATGCAAAATACATTTATAGTAAATATCATCCAATCAGAAAGGAGTCGGATATACTTATCAACGAATCAGAAGGATATATTTTATATGTATATATATATATATATATATATATATATATATATATATGTATATATATATATATATATGCATTCTAATGTTAAATAATTAAAACGAAAATTGTGAAAATGTTTTCGCAATTTTCCCGTCGATTTGGGTACTAGATCTACCTGTATGTATAATATCAAGTGAAAATAATTTTAGTGAAATAACTTTTTAACGGTTAATTCGTTAACGATGATTGAAAAAATAGTTTCTTACAATTCCGTAAAGTATCGAGATTCGAAATATCCACACTGTAGCTCTTTTCGTTCAAAAGATACAGCACCTAAAAAATGAGCCTAAATTAAGTTGTAGTAACTACCGTGCTCTAGATAATCTATTATAAAAAAAATTAATATTTTTAAAAAACATTAATTAAATTTTTTTTTTAAATTGCTTGAAAAATAGTATTTAATAATGTTAATAACATTTTTTTTAATTTAAAAAAAAACTAAAATTCCGCAAGAGTGTCTCTGTCACTCTAACGCGCAATTCCCTATAGATTACCATTGAGAACAAAGACATTCTTATGCGCGAAAACAGTAAGCGTTTTGGAAACATATCGGAAATAACGCATAAGAGTATCTCTGTTACTCTAACGCTCGATTATCTATTAGAGCTTCCTTCTCGTACTGGCAACCAGCCGCTGACTTTTGCCGCTAAGCTGTCGCTCTTTTTCTGTGCCCAAAACTTGCCTCACATTTTAGTATAGGCATGAGCGATCTCTCTACTAATCTCTGGTTATACACACGGGTTACCACGAGTTGGGTCGTTGTACCCTGAACTATGCGCAGACACTCTGACAGTGCATAATAGAGGTAATTGATGGCGCATTCAGAATCAGAATACGTCGTACTCATTGCCTGGGTAGTGATTCTGTAACTGAAACCTGGGTAGTGATTCTGTAACTGAAACCTGGTGAAAATAGTAAATGTGAGCACTTCTCTCGATTCCGTAACTTTCACCATAGTGAAAGAAAAGAAGTAGAAAGAGAGAGAAGTAATCGATGGCTTAAAACGACGCATGGTAATGTCCGTAAAGAATAGATAAATATTCTTCATGGTAATGTCACAGAATATATATATGTATTCGTTGGTTATCTATCGACCTCCGCAATCTACCTCGTCCAAAGTCGGGGTCGGCGCGCATGAAAATTAAAATTATTTGCTTTTGTTTATCAGTCACATTCATGTTGAAAAATTGAAATATTGAAAAATTAAACAATCAAAGCAAAGCTGTTTATTTTTACACGGATGCCAATGTCAAACACTACTATATTCATAGAGATAACTACTATATATTATGTATGATCCAAATCATCTCACCTAGTAATTTCGTATTTTCACTACAAACTTACAGAATCAGGCGAGTAAACTCACGTGAGTGGAAATGCGAGAAGTGAGCAATCTCACTTAAAATACAGAAACGAGTACCTGGTTATTATGAATGGAATAACAATTAAATAAAGAATCAAATATAATATTGTCGCGGTATCTTGGCTCTCTTTATACCTCAAAGGAGCGCTGCCCGAACCTGCAAATGATTCCGATACTCTACAAAAACAAAAAATATATATTAAATTATAAAACTTTCATCTAATATTTCATCTTTAATTATTAGTTCTGCATTTAACTCTTGTTCAAGTTTAATATTTTCCTCATTGACATGATTATTTTCCATTTTATATAAATGTTTCGTTGATTTAATTCAGTCACTAGTTCTCCAAACTATGAAGGTTATGTTAGAACTTGAGTTGTAGGGTATGTTCCAAAATTTGCTGCCAGCGCTGTGAGTGTTAACGCTACGAATCACGCCGCGAACAGCGCTCCAAAATTGCAAGCGCACTGCTTCTGCTACTGCATACGTGAAAATTGGAACGCGGTTCACAGCACTAACAGCACGTCACCATGTTCATTGCTTTCACTGCTTCACCTTTTCAGCGGCAGCAATCACAGCACAAAATTCATGACGTCATTTTTTTCACAGTACTGCTGCAGCGTGCTGTCACGAATTCGGGAACACGCACTGCCAGTGCTCGCAGCAAATTTTGGAACATACCCGTAAGTGTCGTAAGCATATATACTACAGTGCATTCCACTAGACGCTCACAACCCTCACAACGATCAAAATATTCCTTCAGCCGTTCCACATGACGACCACGGTCGTTATGGTCGCGGCGAAAACGTCACTTATGACGTCATTGTTTTCGCTCGAGGCGAGCTCGCAACGAACCATCTGAAGAGGTGGGTTGAAGTGGACGTTGAGAAATTCGGCGCAATTTTAAAAGTTAAAGATGTCGACAGAAAAAATTACTTTGTATGATTTGGAAAGAGATATTGTAGCAGTATTATCGCACCAACAAATATCCAATTGTCGCCACAAAAGACATTTTGATTATATTTAAACATAAATTATTTAAATACTCCACTAAAATAAAATATAAAATATTCAATTGTACATTTTTTTAAATAAAAATCAAGTTGATCAATAATTATTGAAATTTATTTCTAAGGCTTACAAATTATAACATAACTTCTTTAAGCTTCTGACTTATTTTCAAGCTTGCAATTTTTAATGTTTATATCAACGGTTAAAACGCTCCATAGTCCATCCATTCCACTTGGGTTTATGATTGTAACGCACTTTACTTGGAACGCACTGTATACTATGGAGGTTAGATTATAGAGGAGAACTATCTCATATGGTTATTAAACTAAAAAAGTGTCCCCCGAAAAACGTAAAATTAGGTTTCAGTGAATGGCCACAATGGCGCTTGTGAGAAGGTGGACTTGCTCATTTTGAATGTGATCATTTTTATTTATAAATAAAAAATAATATACATTTCAAAAAATATATATACAGTTTTAATATAGAAATATTCAATTTATGCTTCATTAAATTTTTATCAAACAATTTTTTAATTTCTATCTTCGTTAAAAATTTGATTCTATTTTTTGAACAAAATTTATTAATTGAAATATATATTACTCCAAGTTTCTTTATTATAATATTGTTGTTAAAATACCTTTAACTTTTAAAATTTATTGTGACTTGAAAATTCATCAATAATTTATTATATTCATGGAATTTCTTAAATAAATAGTCTTTCTACTTTTTTAACATCTGAGGTTTCATATGATTTATGTAATAATTTAAAAATTCCGCCTTTACAAAACGGATGTTAGCCTGTCCTTGTCTACTTTTAATATCTACATTTAGTTTCATTAAAATTGGTATTACAGTACACCAGCGCCATCTCAATTTTTTTCTATTTAGGGGACACTTTTTATAACATGGAGATCTCCATCTATACTCTAAGCTCCATAATATATATATATATATATATATATATATATATATATATATATATATATATATATATATATATATATATATATATATTTATATATATATATATATATATATATATATATATATATTTATATATATATATATATATATATATGTATTTATATTTATATATATATATATATATATATATATATATATATAAATATAAATACATATATATTTATAGATATGGATTTTTATATAGATATGTACGCTAATTGCAGAGAGAGATTGCTCATGTCTATACTACAATGTGAGGCAAGTTTTGGTCACTGGAAAAGAGCGACGCCTTGGCGGCGAAAGTCGGCGGCTGGTTGCCAGTACGAGAAGGAAGCTCTTATAGGGTATCGAGCGTTAGAGTAACAGAGATACTCTTATGTGTTATTTCCTATATATTATTTTTCAAGCAATTTTTTTTAAATTTAATTAATGTTTTTTATAAAAATTAATCTTTTTTATAATAGATTATTGTTTTTTACAATAAAAATATTCTTGAATTATAAATGAAAAGTATATTTTGTTTTGATTTGAAATTATAGCAATTATTATGTATGCTAGTAGCAACTTTTCTTATAGTCCGGTGAAATAGATATTTCAAATAACAAAAATTCCAGCAAAGCCGACTTTTGGTAGAGACCTTGGGTACACCAGTAGAAATAAAGTGCCAAAAGTCCCCATTGATCCCATGTGTGCTAAAAAAGTTATTCAAGATCAAAGGTCAAAATTTTCATTTTTTTAAATTTTTGTCGTAAACGGTAAGTTTTATCAAAAATATAGCCCAAACAAAAATTGTAGATCAAAACAACAATTGTTATCAACAAAAATGGGTCTTATACTATTTTTCCTAAGAGTTACTTACCATTCCTAAGATATCGTCATTCTAAAAGTTGAAGTAGTTACATTACATAATATGCACACATTTCCACACCACCTGTGAGGTAATGTACTTTTTAGCGCGTTTTTTTTAACGTGGTTTCCCCGGTAGGCCTACTTCAGGTTCTGTTATGACGGAGTTTTATGGGAAAATACTGTATTTACTGCATGATGATTATCGATATTGATATTGATATACGAGGTTTTAAAATTTTTCGCGACCCACCTTATGAAAAAAAAACCATTTATTTATAAAATAAATTTTATTTTTTAATGCAAATCAAGTTATTTGTTTGTTTATTTCATGCTTAAAAATTGCAAAATAATTATATAAAAAATATAAGTAATTAAAAAATTAACAATTATTTTCATTTAAAACTTTAGTAAATAAAGTAAACTGTTTGCACATATTTTGTCCTTAGTACAAAGGATGATGTTGTTTGTCATCTCATAACAATTTCAAATTAGGAGGTAATGATGTTAATTTTAATCTCAAATTAGGTTCGACATCCAATCGGTTCGATACTTATTTTGTAAGTACACCAAGGCTGAGAACGCCACTTCACTCGTTTAAGTGGTGGCAAAAGGATTGGATACTCCTGAGTTTGCGGTACACGTACCGGAGAAGGCAATATTTTGAATGACGAATTCGCAGCAAACATGCGCAAGCATGTGACAACAGGTCACGTGCGTGCGCGGGAAGGGGAAGACCTAGCAACGTCATCAGCACAACGCGCTGGCGCGGGCGATAAAGCTATATGAAAGAGTACAAATACCGACTTTGCCACTATTCCTAGTGTCTAAATGAAGTAAAAAAATTTTTGTCATGTCTTATTCGATTTCTTCTTCCTCTGCCAAAGTCTCAACCAAAATTCATCTCTGTCGGAGCTTTTGTTATTTGATCACTATTTTTATGTCTATTTTGACCGGACTATTATTTTTATTTGTAATATAAAATTAAATATTTGTAAAACGCTCTTTTTTTATTTTCATTTTTAGTATAAAATTCAATATTTATAAATTTTGTAAAACATTTAATTTTCTATTGGTTACAGATGTGAACTATTGCCGTGTTTTTATTTTCCTTTTATGATTATTTTGAGCAGTTTTGGCATATATTTTTACTCTGTAAACAAATTCTAAAGCCTCTATTCTGTAACCTAGCATTTATCCTGTAGATCATCTAAATAATTTGATAAATGTTTATTGGTGATATCCATTCCTACTTTTATTAATTCATTTATAATTCCTCTGGAAGACCAAAATTGTTCATGAAATAGTTTAAAAGCTTGAAGTTGAATAAATATTAATTTTGACCAAAAATCAAAACGAAAAACAAAAAATATTGTTGATTCCTTACAAAAACAAATCCTAAATTTTAAATATTTTTATTAAAATTTAAGTATACAGCTTGTATTTTAAAATACACTCAATCTGCAAACAATGTATAGTGCATCTAACACTGTGTATGCACAGTTAACAGTATAACTCTCCTAATCTACAGGCAGACGTCCCCACCAAAGACTGATCTTATGACAAATGTCAGTGGTGAGAACGTATCAAACCCGCCTCTGATTTTAATGCAGAACAAAGTAAACCATATCATAGTAATTTCTTTTCAAATTTTACCCCAATTCCTAGAACATTTGTATGTATTTTATAAATACGTATTTCGACTACAATGTAGTCATCATCAGTATGATTAGCTAATCATAACTATCTCTGAGATATGGATCAGAGATAGTTACGATTACGATTAACATTGTTTGCACATTGGGTGTATTTTAAAATACAGCCAGTATATATTTTTAATGTAAAAAATAATTTAAATAGAAAGAACCTTGCTATATGTTAGCACCATATAGCAAGAAATGCATAAGAGCATCCTAGTCACTCTCACATAATAATCCCTATATATCGCCATTGGCAACAAGGATCTTGTTATATGAGGAGACCACGTGCGTTACAGCTGACAACGTAAAGCAAAAAACGACATAAGAGCATCCTTGTCACTCACATAATATTCCCTATATATTCCGTTCAGTTATAAAAACAGTCTTATGCGCGAAGACTTATAATATTTGGAAGGAGAACCGGTGGCAACATATAGGAAAAAACGCATAAGAGTATCTCTTTTACAATAACGCTCGATTCCCTATAAGAGCTGCCTTCTCGCACTGGCAACCAGCCGCCGACTTTGGCCGCTAAGGTGTCGCTCTTTTTCAGTTCCTAAAACTTGCCTCACATGTTAGTATAGACATGAGCGATCTCTCTACTAATCTCTGATAATACTTCCTATAATTAATATTATAACAGCCGGTAACAAAAATAATGTTATGCATGTAACGCCATCTATTGCATGGTGTATGAACTCTAACGAACCAATATTTGTCATGAAAGTTGATAAGCACGGTCTCTGAAAACCAACCGAGTGCGGCACGCACAATAGTGAATTACGCCTTTCAGAGGAGGAGGTTGACTTGCTTTCATGTATATACAGACTGTGTTGGAATGCTCTTCCAATAGAGAATCAATGTTAAATATTATTTATTACTGGCAGGCCGTCTGGTTACTGTGCGGAGTCAGTCAGTACACATATAATGAGCACATACTCTTAAATGAGTCAGTACACACTCTTAAATGACAAACAAACTACCATACGCATATGAGATGACTCTCATTACATGTGTACTGACTGACTCCACACAGTAACCACACGGCCTGCCAGTAATAAATAATATTTAACATTGATTCTCTGTTGGAAAAGCATTCCAACACAGTCTGTATATATTATTTGCTTTCAACGTGTTCAAGCAACAGCAGACGCATTGTTTTAAGTAAATGAAAAATTAGCGAAGATACGTAGAAAAACAAGAATAAAGTATGTGATCCATTTTTATCTTGAAGATAAAATCGGATCAGTTTGGTTGGCAAAGATTGATGAGGAGTTAATTTCAAATTAGCTCTTGTGAGTCCAGCGAATATCTTTGATAAATATGTCATTTTTCATTTCGTGGGTGTAATTAAAGAATAATTTCATGACATAAGTAGCATTTACGTTATCGTATGTGTTTTGTCATTAAAGATAATTTTGTGATGAATATCGTTTTGCTATCACTAACGCAGTTGCAATTAAGAATACATTTTCATTGAGAGGTCTATCGAAAGTAAACTCGGGCTTTCCATTTCTGAAGTAATGCATATGTGATTCCAGGATGGAATGCGCACCCGGGAAGGGTTTTTAATAATTAGGTGCCTTACACTACCAATCATGAGTGGTGTCCATGATGCATTTCCCTTCTCCATAAAAAAACATATATATATATACATATATATATATATATATAAATGTTTTTGTTTTATATTTTTTTTATGGAGAAGGGAAATGCATCATGGAAACCACTCACGATTGGTATATACGTATATATATATATATATATATATATATATATATATATATATATATATATACATATATATATATATATATAGAATATAGAAATGTGATGTATTTGAGGAAATTATTTTAGAGCCTAAATTAAGGAGGAAATTTTTATATAGAGCGGCTACGGGGTACGATGTTGAAAATATGGTTTTAACATACAGAAAGGAATATTAAAAGAACTTCAAATTTTTCTATGAACATTATATTTTGTAAGAACAATATTTTTTTTAAAAATAGATAAATACTATGTTAAATATTATATCATTTACAGTTCTGCCCCGGAGTGGTAAGTACGAAGTGGTAAGGAAAGGTTATTATTAAAACATTTAAAACTAGTGGAAATGCAGAAAAAGTAACAATATGCAGCAAATTCATATACTAGCTGACAAGCCCCATCTTATTATCTTCGCCATATAATCCCGCTATGAAAAATGAAATGCTTAGAATCTGTTGTCAGTTGTCATCCAAGAAGACCTAGAACAAAATGCACCCCCCCCCCCAACACTTTCTCCACCTTAAAATGTGAATTTTCAAAAATTCATTCTTACCTAACGTTTACTATCTATAAACTACCTACCGGCCAAATTTCAGCTTCATGAAGACAATTTCTTCACATTATCTTTACAATCCCATTCCACCTCATTAAGGAGTAGTTTAAAAAAACAAATATGAAAACTTTAATTATTGGTAATATACAATATTTCTGCAAGGTTTGAAGCAAATCGGACGACATAAGAAGTTTTATACAAAATCCCCCTTCCCCCCATTTTTCACCCTTGCAATGTGAATTTAAAAAAATTCTTTCTTAGCTAACGTTTACTATCTATAAACTAGCTACCTGCCAAATTTCAGCTTCATGAAGACAATTTCTCCATATTATCTTTACAACCCCATTCCACCCCCTTTCAGGGGTAAATTAAAAAAACAAACATGCAAACTTTAATTATTTGTTATAAACAATACTTCTTCGAAGCAAATCGGACGACATAATAAATTTTGTACAAAATTCACAACCCCACCGCTCCACCCACTTTTCGAGGTACTGTTTTTAATAAAAACCTATATATTAGATTATCAAATGATAATTAATGAGAACTCTAGGTTTTTGAAATAAAATTTCAAATTCGTCCCTTTACCCAGATCAGTTTTTTTGTATTATAAATACGTATTTCGACTACAATGTAGTCATCATCAGTATAAATTAGCTAATCGTAATTTACTCTTTGACAATTAGAAAGAGATAGAAAGTCGAGATCAATAGACAAAAATATAAATAAATAAAAAATTAACCAAAATAAATTAAAATATAAAAATTTTATTGAAATTACTCTTATTAAAATTTCTTTCATTCAAGTTTACTCTTGTTAACCTTACTCTTATAGTGTCTTAAGATATGTTATTCGTTGCTAATTTGGTGACAGTTTCACGATGTTGTTTGGTTTTACCCTGCTTATATATGTTTGGCCGACCTTTGATACTATTTTAAGATTGCACCTGATTGGTGCTGAGTTATGCGTTGCGCAGTATACAGGGTTTTATATGTTGACATCAATTTTAAATAAAAAACTTTATTTAAAAACCTATATGAATAAAACTTTCGACGTCTACTAGGTAGGATCGATGGATATTTGAAAAAATTTTTGCAAAATTTTGAAGTCGTTACGAGACCAATAGCTCTATTTTCATTTAGGAAATTTGCTAAAAAAATCACCGTCGTGGAATAATTTTCCAACACTATTCGGAACGGAACGGACATAAGTTTAGTTTGAAATGTAAAAGATTTGAAAGTATTGTTACAAACTATTAATGAAAATTAATATTTTTATAAGCCTTTCCATCCACCATTTGTATGTACGGTTTGATTTATCCATTCTATATATGCATCAATTCGTGTAAACGCTTGAAAACCATGTGGTAAATTAAAGTGATGGTCTTTGTTATTGTACATATTCGCCCCATTACACGACAACACCACTTCATTCGTAGCAACACCATATAATACCCATTCTAATGAATCATCATCGAAGCACACTAACAACGAACCAAAATGATAACCACTATCGAAACTACATCCATTTTCAGCTGGTGACCTTGGCAAATTCAAGTCCATGTATGTAAGATTGTAACTGAATGTAGGCGAGCAACTTACTGCAGAGCATAGTGGAAATAACGTGCAGTATGCATTAATTGATGTTAATTTAAATGTACCAACAGTGAATAACACTCGATTTGTTTCGAACTGTGCCCCGATCACTTTACATTTATCATTTTCATCCACAATCGATTGCGACTGGTATAACAACTCTGATTCATCGCCTGTTTTTGGTGATACTTTGAATGACGGATGTTGTGACATGTCTACGGGGTACGCATCATGCATTTTATAATATAAATCCCCACGGTAATTTGCTTTCGGTAATTGTAATAAAAAGTCGAAATAAAAGCGAAAATTCATCAACTTAAATAGTGCAATATAATTACAATAGGTGTTGGTTAAAAAATTATATTTTATATCATGATGTATTATGACTTGTAATTGGGCAATGAATGTGCGTGTGGCGTGAGCGTGTTGTTTTCGATTTGGAAATCGTAAATTATCACGCAAAACTGTGAAATTTGTCATTTCACTTAAATTTAGATAGTAATCCGTTTCATCTTTAACAAAACAATTTGGTGGAGCCAAACCCCAAATATCTGAAATCATTATACCTTCGCACCATGAGTTATACACATTTCCAAATTCATCTGGTAACTGTACAATTGGTTCAATTATTACGAACGGATACAAATTGGACGTTTGTTTTTTTATATTTTCATTTGGTTCACATGTACCTTCTTCATCCACACGCACAGTTTCGGTCATTTCATCCCATAAACTCATATCTTCGTGCACGTGTTGAACATTTTCTTCATTTTCCAAAATCTCATTTTCAGGTAAACTATCTACTTCTTCGTCGTAATCACTGAAATTTCTATTATGTTCTTCAAATAGAGAAGCACTTTTTGTAAGTACTAGCATTATTATCCATAACAATTTTGAGTTTTTCTTTATAAACATTTTCTATTTCAACACTTTAAAGATTTTTCCCTAAGCTTGACTAAAACTATGAACGTGTAATACATATAACCAATAATCATTAATTGATTATAACACCAATTGATTAATAAATTATAAACTATATCCGTTATTTAGCATACCGCTGTTTGTTTACATTTATAATTATATTAAATGATTTTTAATTACCTTAATGATAAGGATCATGAAAAATTAAAACCTTTTTGAGGATTGGCAATTATTATATTAGGAAGTTGAATGTTTATTTGTCTGCTTCTTCAATGCCTTGAGTACCTTCATACTTTTATAATATCTCACTGAATGTGAAATGAATATTTAATGTTCATTTACAATGAATGATAGACCTCTTTTAGCGAATTTCCTGAAAGGAAATAGAGCTATTGGTCCCGTACCGAAGTCAAAATTTAGCAAAAATTTCTTCAAATGTCCATCGATCCTACCTAGTAGATGTCAAAAATCCCCATCTGTAAAATTTATATATATATATATATCTATGGACATATATATATATATATATATATATATATATATATATATATATATATATATATATATATATATATATAAATATATATATATATATATATATTTACATATATATATATATATATATGTCTGTAATCACTCTAGCGGTCACAGTTTTCATTTTATCGGAATGAAATTTGGTATTTGACGCGCTTTTGGTATTCAAAAGGTCAAGTTTGTTAATGGGTAAAATCGGACGAGGGGAAAGGGGGGTTTAGAGGGAGGGGGAAACACAAAATTTGACATATCTCCCTTAATATTCGAAAAATAGAAAAATTTATAAAAAGTAAAGTTTTAGGTATTAAATTTTACTATAATTTTGTTTCTTATCATTTTTTCTGTTACACTAATATTTACAGAAATATTGACGGTTTAAGATTGATAATTAAATTCCTTAATATCTCTGCTCACATTAGAGTTTTAGCAAAAATGATAAGGTAATGAATTGTAGCAAATTTGATTTTCTACAACTTTATTTCTTACGCATTTTTCGATTGTTCTAATATTAAGAGAGATATTTTATATTTTGTGTTTTCTTCTTTCTTTATACCCCCCTTCCTCCATTTCCCTCGACGTATGTGATTTATTAATAAAATTTGCCTTGCAAGTACTAAAATCATAAACGAAATTTCATTTTGATCAGACTAAAATTGTGACCGCTAGAGAGGGATTTATGTATTCTAAGGAAATTCGCTAAGTTGAAGCAGCTCCTGCGTAACGAATTTTTTTTCTAGAATGTACTGTCAAAATGCAAATGAACATATCAAATTTATTTTCAAAATATTCTTATAATACTTGTTTTTAGCCGGACTTTTGGAAAAAACTTTTTAACAAAAATAGAACCGACGAAAGAAGAAAGTAACTGAAGTAAGTCTTACACTAATGTAAATACCTTAATAATTTCGGTGCCAAACAAACAAAATATGTTGTAATATTTACTTTTAACCGAAAATCAGATTCACCCTTCGCGCATTTCGATGGAGATATTTTGGCGCTGACTCAAAATTATTTAGGTATTTAATTAGTGTAAGACTTAGTTTGACTAAAAAGGCTCTTTTTTATTTTTATTTTTCAATTTTCAGTGCCTTTATTTTTTCGTACATGTTATAGTGTCATGAGAACTACATAAGTGTGCCAAGTTTCAACAGAATCGGTTTAAAGTTATGCGTGATCATACATTTAAAAAAAATATACAGGTGCATTTAGTACCTACCCCCTTTTTGGTTCAATCGGATAAATCGAAACTCTCATTTATGGCCGATAAAACTCTTTGTTTTTGGCAATTTTCAAATTGTTTTAATATCGTTTAATTTTTAATTGTTTGAGAATTAAAACAAGCTTATATATTTTTGTATTTTTAAATTTGTATTGTTGAAAAATTACAATATATTCCTTATCATGTTCTCGAGGATGTCTGGAAAGCTGTCCACCATCTTGGCAACCTATGATAAACAAAATCATGCGCCACACAAAAAGTGATTATATGCCGATTGAAGAACCAGATATCAAATTTGCTTTCTTACATTTATATATCATGGCAACTTTTTCTCCTAGTGAAGGCTATCGATATATCTTCGCTATCGTGGATCTTTTTCACGTTGGGTCGAGGTGATCCCAATCAAAAGCACCACGTCGGAAGAAATTCTTATTAATTTGATCGCTTCATGGATCTCGCACTACGATTTATCTACGCGGATTACAACTAATTAAGGTAACAATTTCAATCGCATAAGTGGGAAGATTTTTTTCTAGCCAGGGAACCAAGCATTTCTCGTCAACTGCAATTATCACCCTACCAGCTACGGTATTGTTGAACAGTTTAACCGGTAACTCAAAAATTTCTAGTGTTTCTACCTAAAAATAATAACTGGTAGTTTTACCTTGGGTGCTTCTAAATTTACGCTACTCGGTTAAGGAGGATATGTTATCTTCTGCACAGGTATTATATAGCATTCCTCTTCGACTACCATATGATTTCTTTTCAGAAAGAATCAATTTTTATTATTCTGTTCAACAGTCCACTCAAAAGTTGACGGACAGAATAGACAACGCCAATATTTTTTCAATAAACGGTTTGCGAACAAAAATATATATTAAGCAAAAGATTTGAGTTCTTCAAACAAGAGCTATATACGGATGGATCATGTCAAACATCTTTATCTTGTAATTATAGTGGTCCATAGATATATCCTGGGGTATAAAAGCGCTTCGACCTTATGGTCCATTGTGTTCTCGCTTCTATTTCAGCCTGACGAGTTCAGTTCTCCCATATCTTGGCAATAGCATGGAGCTTGTTCTTCAGGTCTTCCTGAAAGTTCATATATTCGGGGTGAGATGAACTGAATATCATGTATCTGCTGTAACAATATAGAGATCCATACTTTGTAATACAGAGGATTTCAAAGTTATAAATGAAAACAATAACAGAAACATACACCAAAGAGAAAAAGGAAAACTAATATCACAGATTGATCACAACACTACTTAGTCAAATGAATTGCTTGGGCAGGAATAATTCAACAAAATATAAACTGTACAAAAAAAAACAACAAAACGTAACAACAAACAAAATATTAAAACGTTGCAAGGTATAAAATGTTGCGACAGTTGATTGCGACAGTCCATCATTGCCACAGTTACAAAACTTTTAAAAAAATTCGTTACGCAGGAGCTGCTTCAACTTATAGATTTATATATATATATATATATATATATATATATATATATATATATATATATATATATATATATGTATGGACATATATATATTCACCGCTAGAGAGTGGTTTATGTATTCTAAGGAAATTCGCTAAGTTGAAGCAACTCCTGCATAACAAATTTTTTTAAACCTCTTATTGTTATCTCGATTATAAATATATATATATATATATATATATATATATATATATATTTATATATATATATATATATATATTTATATATATATATATATATATATATATATATATATATATGTATATATATATATATATATATATATATATATATATATATATATATTTATATATATATATATATATATATATATGTATAAATTTTACAGGTGGTTATTTTTGACATCTACTAGGTGGGATCGATGGACATTTGAAGAAACTTTTGCGAAATTTTGAATTCGGTACGGGACCAATAGCTCTATTTCCTTTCAGGAATTTCGCTAAAAATTCAACAAAGTGTGATATTGCCGATGTAAAGGGTCCAAAATATAACAAAATAATCCAATATCCGATCAAAAACATAAATGTAAAAAATGCCCAAGTTTTTGGGACAATCCTTAATACTTTCTCCTTAAAAAGTAGTTTTTAAGGAGAACCTACTTTTTTCTTTAGGGGAGTTCATCAAGAGAGACGAGTAAGAAAGAGAGTACTTTAAGGAATCTTCCATGGGTTTTCTTGAATAGAGAGCTATCTTTCGTAATCCATACCTCCGGGACAGATATATAGAAAAACCAAATTATTATTTTAATATTAGGGTTTGGATTTATTTGCGAAAAATTGGTACAAAATCAAGAGCACGGTAGTGCGACAGGCCGAGTTTAAGGGGTTTTTTGCTTTCGCGCTTACAGTAATACTACTTATCGTTAAATCAGAGCCGACTTGAACCCAAAATAACTTTTGAACGAAAAGAGCTACAGTTCTGATTTTTCAAAAGTAAGCTATTTATAGAATTATGAGATAACAAGTTTTCGCTTTTCGTTAAGAAATAAAAGTTATTTCGGTTCAAAAACCATAAAATAGCGGGAACGCCCAAAATTTTTGGGAACATTTTCATAATTTCAGGGCCTAGACCATAAGTCCTTTAAAGTTGATATTTGGCATACAGTTAGATATTGTACCCAAAGCGAAAGCAAAATTATCAAACCACGAAATTTATATCGGGAAATGGAAAATTTTTGCATTTTTGTTATAATAAAATTAACATAATAAATACATACGAAATATTTCAATATATATACTTAAAATTTAGCAACACATTGAGAGCTGTGCACTTTTTTTTAAAACTTTGTTGCTCTATGATCGGTCCATATTTCAATATATAATTATTATTAAGATAAGTGCTTATATTTAACCCACTTCCAGAAATGCTAGAAGAATGCGGTTTTTTTTAATTCGAAGCAAAATTTCTGAAACCCAAGAAAAGAATCTTAGAGAAAATTTAATTTTCCTAATGAGCAGTCCCAAAAATGGGAAAAACAAAAAAATAAATTTATGTGTTTAAGTTTATGCCACTTCCAGGCATTTTAGAAGGATGCGGTTTTTTGTATTCGACGCGGAATATCTCAAAACCTATATGTAGCGCAACATCCGAAAAAATGGAAAATAACAAAAAATTCTGCTTATAATGATTTCTACATGGTAGTTTGATTAGATATAGGCAAGCGATTTTGAAAATCGAATATGTTTTTATGTTGATTGACAAACTCGAATAAAAATTTCCATCCATTATTTAGTTTGTCTCAATAACGTGGCATCTATTCAAATATTATAAGCTTTTATTTAGTTTCACCTCTCCCGGTGTCTGAAATGGAATTTTGCAAGTTAAATTTGATCCACTTCCTCTTATCCTACGGAGTTGAATGTTAACATGTTGATTCAGTTCTGATGACAATACATTTTTATTGTAAGCACGCAAAGAATCGAAAAGGGTGTGGATAATAGGGAGGGGGAAACACAAAATTTGGTAGATCTATCTTAATATTGAAGAAATCGAAAAATACATAAGAAGCAAAGTTGTAGAAAATTAGTTTTACTATAATTAAGTTTCTTATCATTTTTTTTATTTCTCTAATATCTACAGAGATGTTGACGGTCGGCCGCCGGAAAATGACGATTTATAATTTCCACATTAACCCCTATGATATGGGTATCAAATGAAAGGGCTTGATTAGTGATACACAGTAAGTAAGGGTACATTTATCCAAATATAGCGTTTTGTGAAAAGCCTTTGTCTTTGTATATTTAAGCCATTCAAAAAGTAGTCATATCCGATCAAAAACATAAATGTAAAAAAGCGCCGAGTTTTCGGGGAGATACTTCATATAATAGTTGCTCCTTAAAAAGTGATGATATACCATTAAAGAGTCGAGCTATTTACAAGGTAAATAGCAGGGTAAACTATATATCAAGAAAATTATTGATGGGTTAATTGATAAAATGTACGAAAAAATTTGATTTAAATTTATTTATTACATAAGTATGTAATTTTTAATTTATTGTTGATTCCAAATGGTTATTTGTTTAAATATCTAACGTCATGAATATTGTGATTGTTTTTTTTTATATTTCATCAATTTTTTTGTTATATACGTTGTATTTTTGTTAATTTCACTAGCATTGGTTTGTTTTATTTAATTTCAATGTAATTATTAACACTTATACCCGAATAATTATTTTTGCATTATAATAACCGAATTTCTCTATTTTTAACCCGACTTCAAAAAGGAGGATGGTATTCTCAATTCGTCTGTATTTTTTATTTTATTTTTTTTTTATGTGTGTCACCTCAGAACTCCGTCATTTATGAACCGATTTTGAATTTTTTTTTTGTTTTAAAGGGTTTGGTTTTCCAATGGTCCCATTGTCACCAAATCCCATTCTGATGAGGGAATTTCGGGAAATCGAGGAAAATCCTCATTTTATATGTGATAACCGATTTCTGCGAAATTTTTTTTTTTTTTTGAAAGGGTATACTCATTCATAATGGAAAAATAAGAAAATTTTTTTTAAAACCGACTTCAACAAATTTTTTTACAAAAAAAACCCGGCCCCAAAAAAAAAAATTTTTGCAAAAAAAAAAACAAAATGCATGTAAAAAAAATGAAAATCTGTTACAAAAAAATGCACTAGAAATTAAAAAAAAAAAAAACGGGTAAAAAAAATGTACTAAAAATTAGTAGCCTACCCATATTTAGACAAATAAAATCAGTTATTGAACTTCAAAGTCACTAAAAAGCGAGAAATAAAACATATTTTGACAAAATGGAAACCCGACTTCAAAAATCAAATATTCTATAACAAAAAATGCACTAAAAAGTAAAAAAATAATTTCATATTCTTGTGCCAATTTTAGTTCACCTAAGCAAAAAATTTCAAATATATGTGTACAATTATTGTTATTTTTGGAGGCGGTGTCCAAAATTTATGTGAATTTCTCTATGCTGACACCGCCTCCAAAAATAACAATAATTGTACATATATATTTAAAAATTTTTGCTTAGGTGAACTAAAATTGGCACAAGAATATGCAATTATTTTATTACATTTTAGTGCAGTTTTTGTTATAGAATATTTGATTTTAGAAGTCGGGTTTCCATTTTGTCAAAATATGGTTTATATTCTACAATTACTCAATTTACTTTTGATTTTATATTTAAATCACTATTCTTCTTTGAATTAAACTTTTGACTATTATTTTTACATTTTTGAATATTCCCTTTTGAATTAATACATAAATAATGAATCTTTTCAATGACTTTTTGTAAGTGAACTCTCCAAGTGCCTTTTTAAAAGTGTAAAAGGCACACTTTAATATTAACTCGCTCTTGAAACAAATCCCTACTATTATTCAATCACAAGCTATACCTTGTACAATGATATTTGGGTGTTTGTTAGTTATTTTTATATCGCAGAAAAAATAAAATCTATTACTTGATTATTTACGGATTTAATACATGAATACATAATTTTTTAAAGCTACCCACCCTTTCAAGCAAGAATGTCACAACCTCCGAAAAACGCGTTTAACAAAACAAAATTACGGATAAGAAATTTAGAGTTTGTTTCGTGTTGTATAGGTAGGTACATGATTAACAATATTTTATTAATCATCTGTAACTATTAAAACGTGAATCATATATTCCAATATTATTATTTACAAAATATCTAAATTAATTGCTGTTTTAATTAATGTTTAATTTATGACACAAATATCTACATTAATCAATAAAATTAGTAAGTACTTTTGTTGTATAACTGAAAAATATTTGATATACACTCCCGTTCAATAAAATTGAACAGATCTCAACCGAATCAGTCTCTCACAATTTTGATTATTCTTGTAGTAACAGATACAACATTTTATTTAATTTTTAAACGTAAGAGTAAGACATAACACTTAACATGTAATTACATTACATATATTTTTTTAATTCTCACTCTGTCACTGACAACACCGTATATACAAATAAAAAAATATTAATTCAGTTTATACTTCCATTTCTTTTGGACACACTTAACAAATATACTACTTATCTTTGTTTATAAATAAATAAAATTATACATTATATAGAGAGTAACAAAAGTGACGAGTTTTATGAAATGTAAGATAATTAACATTTCAGGTCTGTTCAATTTTTTTGAACGGGAGTGTACAATCTACAAAGACTATAGCAATAGTCAAAATTTATTAGCTTTTATAACTTACTGTAAGATTCTTACTGCAATATTTTCCTCCTATTATAAATTAAATTAAATTAGCTTTTCAGGGATATTTAATTTTTTCTCGAAAAGCAAGCAAAATAGACAGAAAATGGAGGACAGAAAAAGTTCCATTTTTTAACTACTCAATCATGAAGAATAGATAAATAGGAGATTGAACGACATAGGCAATTCGTCTGTTTTTTCGTCCTCAAAAACGTGCAGAGACCATAGTTATTATTTTCGCCACTAGCGGCAGTGCGAATATACCCGTACGGAATTATTATTATTATTACATATTAAAATCAACGGTTATCGCATTTTACAAATAAAAATTGTAAATATAAAAATTGTTTAATTTTATAAATGTGAAAAAATGGGACGATGTTGTACAGGGAAAGCATAGATATACTGTTATATATCTATGAATATGGTCTGTAATTACCGGTTTTGTCATCTTCTTTCTTTATCTAATACATGTTAGTATTGTAAAGATATATTTGTATATTATTATTAATTGCAATTATGACTATGATTCTTCATCTTTTAATTTATTGCAGATTATTAAGAATTCTCTATTATTAATATTTATTTAATTATTACTTGATAATCGAAAACTATTTTTTATTATCTATAAAACTAAGACTTCTTATTAACTTATTAACTGAATGAAAGTGATTTCTTGGCGCCTACATTTAAATTCCTTACGGCACTGAGACCAGTGACCCCTACTGATAAAAGATAGTTACACCAATTCTTGACCGTTTTTTTAGCATTACGTTCGCTCTCCTTATATATCTATTCTTCATGTACTCAATCTAAATTAACGTGAGACTTAGAAAAAGCAGTGGCGTACTCAAACTTTTCTTAAAAATATCTAATTAGGATGCTCCATAAATAATTAAACTAAATCTAAATAAATCAAACTAAGCCACTTACTTATTACTAAAAACTTTCAACCTTTTACTTTTTTCCCTTTTCTTAAAACTTATAATGTAGACATAGACTCTTGCCGGCGCTACTTTAAAATGTTTAAATTTGTATTTTTGTTTTGAATATGTTACTGTGTGAGAATTTTTCAGGTGATTATACTTGTGGCTAAATTAGAAGAGGACAGATGTAGTCGCAAGTAGTCAGTCTAACATGAGTGATGTGTCTCAACACATGTTACTGTATGAGTATTTTTCTTGTTACTGTATGAGTCAGGTGATTATACTTGTGGTAAAATTAGAAGAGGACAGAGATAGTCGCAAGTAGTCAGTCTAACATGAGTGATGTGTCTCAACTTCACAGAAGGCTCCTGACTGACACCTGAAAATTAGTTTGTGGGAAATGCCGAAAGGAAAGAAAATCAAGTAGAATAAACTCGTTTAATTAACAATAAAATCGTAAAGCGCAAACAGGGCATTAATATGGAATCTGTATTTACGTAACGACGATCGTAATAAAATATATACATTAACAATACTAAGCAAATCTTACGTTACAAATCTACGTTACAACGGTATGAGTGCAAACTTAAAATTTTTTTTTAAATTTTGTTTACAAGGAGAACACATTTTTTTTGGAAATCGAATCGATAGATAAGATCTCCCTCAACTGCGTTGCGCAGTAAATAGATTTTTATATTTTAGAGAGAGTCGGACATATTGACGATTAATTTTACCATAAAACTTTGATTAAATCTGAATTTGGAATCGGTCCATTGTCTAAATTCATATATATCTTTTGAATTTCTGAATGTAAATGCTTTCGTATGCATCCAGCTCTGAGGGATTTTGTACTGCCTCTACAAGTTTTAAATTGGATTTATCGATTTTATACGCCAGTCAAAATCAACACAAAAAATCTATAAATTTGCAAAACATGGTGTATCTCTGATTATTTAGTATGTTGTTTGGACCCATTAGATCTATGTATATCCAAGTTTGCTCAAAAAGTTGTGGAAAAATTTTTACACACGAAAAACCGCGAAATTTTTGGACTTGTTTCAGATTCTGCTATATATCTCCTAATCCAAGCATTTTTCTTCGAAAGCTATTCTTTTTGTTTTTTAAGAACATTAAATTTGTGACAAATTAACCCCAACCGGAGCTCTGTAGGTCCATTCGTCACCGAATTACGGCACTTTGAAAATAGGCCAGTTTTTCCAAAAATTGAAAATTTTAGTTTTAGACCTTCTTTGGACCGAAATTGCGTCGAAACCATTGGTCCTGCGAGTAAAACTTGCGCAATATAACTTGTAGGCAATTTAATTAGCTTTAAATAAAGCGCAAAGCGAAGTCTATCAGCCTCGTAGTTCTCTTAAAAACCCATATAAGGTAAAATAGCATTTTTCCAGAAATGTTCTATAACCTTCCCTATCTTTTGTTTTTTGGTTTGGTAATGAAAAAGAAGGCATGTAGTCATTTAAAAAAACGTTGAAATGTATTTTAATATAAACATAAATAATATAAAGTATAGTAACTTAAACAATTAATCAGTCAATCAAATTAGACACTTAGTCAAATAGGCCTGTCAAAATCAACAATAAATTAACAAAATATGATGTATCTCTGATTTTTTAGTATGTTGTTTGGACCCATTAGGGCTATGTATACTCAAGTTTGCAACTCCCAAAAAGGTGTGAAAAAATTTTTACATACGAAAAACTGCGAAATTTTCGGACTTGTTTCAGATTCTGCTCTATATCTCCTAATCCATGCATTTTCATCGAAAACTTTACACGTTTATTAATAACATTAAATTTGTGACAAATTAAGCCCAACCGGAGCTCTGTAGGTCAATTGGTTACCAAACCAAAAAACAAAAGATAGGAAAGGTTATGGAACATTTCTGGAAAAATATGATTTGACCTTTATAGGTTTTGAGATTTCGAGAGAACTACGAGGTCTACAGACCCCGCTCTGCGCTTAATTTAAAGCTAATTAAATTGTCTACAAATTATATTCTGCAAGTTCAACTCGTAGGATCAATGGTTTTGACTTTCGAGTGAAAGGGGGAGCCTTTCATGGCCCTTCGTTTGGTACCAGTTCCTGTATCAAAGAATACTATGTTTTTAATGTTGCTGGCATATCTTATTAACTACATAAATACATCTGTGTGCGGGGATCTAACTCTGATGGGTGAATTGTCTTGACAATATTTTGAAGCATGGAAGCAGTGTAATATTATTCTAGTATCTGCTTCCTCTTGTGAAGAGCATAGGTCTTCTTGTGTTGTATGTTTGATAGTTAATCCGTCTTCGCTAGTAAAACAGGTGAACTTATTACTATGTGACAAGTAAAGATTCCTCCTTTGTGCGTAGCCCATTCATTATGTAGCAGGTTAACCAGTTGTTCCTTATTTTTGCCATTGACAAGGAATTTTTTCCAATGCCGTGGAATCTTGGTTTTAGGCTCTATTATTAAAAACGTATCTCCACAACTAGACCAGGATCCACCATTATGAAACACTACCCCCCCCCCCGTTGGAATATAAGACTTATAATTTGTTGTTGTTGGTATTACCTACTAGATTAAGAATTCAATTGTTTACCCTTTTTTAATTACAGCATGTTCCGGAAAATAAAGAAAATCTGAAAAATAAAGAAAATATAAAGAAATAAAGAAAAAACTGTAACACCTAAAACCTTAAAGTACATGTAAATACAAAAAAAAATGTATGTGTCGAAAATTCCCACGGGGGGAGGGGGTTCACACCAGCCTCCGCTCTATACATTGAAGCTTATTGTATAGTCTTACTATTAGATATTTAACTTCTGTCTTCAACTCTAGGTTCATTCCGGTTAGTTGGATGCTTCTAAGAATTAGAAGCTTCCCCTTCATAGTGAAGGGTACCAGTGTGGTCTTTCATGGGTTAATATTTAACCCCACTAGTTCACAACAATATTTTGTACTATTTGTCGAATTTGTCGGATAATATCGCAAAGCGTTCCTTCGAACCTACCCCTAGCTATGATTACTATGCCATCGGCATAGCCCTGGCAGTCAATTCCGGAATCTGTCAGTTTGAGAAGTTCGTCAACCACCAGACGCCATATTAGGGGAGATAGCACTCCCGCTTGTGGACATCCTCGGGTCGTATCAACCCTGATGGTCTTTCTTCCCACCTGAGTTTCGGCCGTCCTTGTGGCCAACATCTCGCACATCTGACTCGCCTTTCTGAGATGATATCATACCCGCCTAGTCAGTTCTTCCTTGACGACCTTGTGTGAGGTGTTGGCAAAGATTCCCTCTATATCCAAGAAGGCAAAGATGGCTATTTCCTTATCCCTGAGTGTTCTTTGGATAAGTTCAGTCAGCTGAAAAAGAGTGATTTCTGTTTATCTTTCTGTTGATTTCCTTTGACAAATAGGTGTATACGTAATGTATTTTAGGTTATTTAAATTAAAAGAGGACCAATAATTAAATTAAAATAATTCCACGGTATCTTGATTCTCTATAACTTCCAAAGGAGCGTTGTAGAATCTAAAACTAAGACTCCGATACTCGACACACACAAAAAACACAAAATATTAGTCAAAGTTTACTAAATTTATTGCCATCGGAACAACATACACTTGATTTAAGAAAGAATACAAAAATTAAATAAAAACAAACATTTCATGTTTCTACTCAAACCTGAATTTATTCGATTTGATTTTTTTTTAAATTTTGTTCAATTTTATACCACAATTACGAGTCTATTTCTTTATACAATACAATTTTACATTCAATACTGTTCGATTTTTAGTGAATGGTACAGTAAAACAATTTTTAAAATATAAATTGATATTTTCTCGTTCAATGCAAATTTTAAACTTGATCTAACTGATCAAATGATGATTTTTAACTTCTCTAGAATCGGTTTCTCGAGCTGCTTTTATAGCACCCGACTATTCCTGGTCAAACAAATCGAAGTTATTGTTTTTGAAAAATATATTTTTTCATAGGAACTTTTGGAAGATTAAGTTTCTTGTCAGCCACTGTCGAATTCAGAGGGGTCGAAAATGCATAAAATTTATTAAAAATTATATTGGCTCGCCTGAAACCCAAACCAAGTATAATATTACATTTCAAATTTTGCCACAATTCCTAGAACATTTGTTTGTATTTTATAAATACGTATTTCGACTACAATGTAGTCATCATCAGTTTTAATTAGCTAATCGTAACTATCTCTGGGATATGAATTCAGAGATATGTTGCTTGTTGCTAATTTGGTGCGTGTCTCACAATGATATTAAAAAATTTCTGTCTTTTATACGATTTGACTGAGGGTATGATCTAACCTGTGCAAAAACAATCGGGAATATATGGTATGAGTTGTCAAAATTGTTCGAAAACTTATGTTGGTCAAAGTCGTCACCAAATCGGAGTTCGAATCAAAGAACATCTGGCTCATGTAAAATTTGGGAGAACCGAAAAATCGTGTATAACTGCGCACGTTATTGAGAACAACCACAAAATTGACATATCGAATCTAAAACTACTGAAACCGGTACAAAACCCCACAGAATTAGATGCATACGAAAGTATCTACATATGTAAATTGAGAAAACAGATAATGAATTTAGACAATTGCCTAATTCCAAATTCTAATTTAATAAAATTAAACCATTTTCAAAAAATAAAAATCGAATACCTGAATATCAAGGCTTCGATACCCTCACTCTAGTGATAAAAACAACGCCGCATAGTCACAAAAGGATACCGACAACAAATAGGTGGGGTTTTTTATACACCTAACCGGTTAGTCAGTTAACTCAAATAAACCTCAGGTCAGATCATACCCTCAGTCAAATCGTATAAAAGACAGAAAGTTTTTAATATCATTGTGAGACACGCACCAAATTAGCAACAAGCAACATATCTCTGAATCCATATCCCAGAGATAGTTACGATTACCTAATTCATACTGATGTTGACTACCTTGTAGTCGAAATACGTATTTATAAAATACAAACAAATGTTCTAGGAATTGGGGCAAAATTTGAAATGTAATTTCAAAAAACCTACAGTTCTTTTTGATTATTTTAATAATCTTTACAAGTATAATATAGTTATAATCCCCCTATGAATGACCACTTAGTCCCGCACGGCCAAGTTCAGTAAAATTATGGGTTGAGGTCCTAAAAATTAGTTCAATCATTTTCAACACAACAATTGGAAATAAAATTATATTTAACGTGTTTGAAAAATTAACATACCCTTTTATTAATACTTTTAAAACAATTAGGTAAACATTGTTATTAGGTACCTAATAGTGTTTGTATATGTATAGATGTATATATTGTCAGTTAAAATAATCAATTAATCAATTAGATACATTACTAATTATGGAAAATATTTATAAATAGGATCGTAATGACGGAAATTAAACAATTATTCTTATTTTAACTTTAAACAAATATTTTTATTTATAAATCTGTGCAGGGACGGATTAAGTTTGCTGCCCTAGGCAGCTGCAAAATTAGCCCCCCCCCCCCTCTTTTTAAGGTACATTTTCTTGCTGATGCTCGCCACTGGCGTCGGGCATCAAATATGGGCCACCCGATCAAATACGTGTTAGATGAATTAGTTTTTTATAAATGAGATAACTTCCAAAAAATTGTCCCATTAGTTTTTTTGCGTATTCACGTTTGAGGCATGCCTCTGATATTGGTCGCAAAATATTTGTCGCACAAAAATATGGTCCCAATTTTTCTAAACAGATTTTTTTGTGTCAATTAGATGAATGACAAAATATTTATACAGGAATGGAGTTTTATAGATATTTTGGGTCATTTTAAACAGAAAAAAGTCTATAAACAATTTAATGTTTCAAAAAACACAAAAATGGCCGTTTTCAAGGCTGAAAAACAATATAAAAAAATTCAATTTTTGACTATACCCAAATTCTAAAGTAATCTTTGAACATTCTTTAACAAATTTGGCTTTGTTAAGGAATGGATTCTATGGCTTTGTATTTAATCTTCAAAAACACACTAAAGCGTATGTAAAACCTGTGTATAAAAGAGATACGTTTTAGCGTATATTTGACGATTAAAAAACAAATCCTTAGATTGAAATAGTCTGTAATGACTCTTCAGGAATTTATTAAGGAATGTTCAATGATTATTTCAGAATTTTTGTAAACATAAAAAATTTTATTTTTATACCCAGTATATTTGTAAATATACAAGGTATATTAAGTTTAGACCCGACTTTGTAACGCTTGAAAATATTAATCCTTGACAAAAATGCTTCAAAAATGTATTCATAAAATGGCCTAATTCGGCCATTTTCACATGTCCGTCCGTCCGTCCGTCCGTCTGTGAAGCCGATAACTCAAGAACGAAAAGAGATAACGAGCTGAAAATTTTTGTGTGTGTTCTAGAGCAAAAAAGTAAGGTTAAGTTCGTTAATGGGCAATATCGGAACATGTTTCCCCCGCTAAGCGGGGGGGAAATATCCGTCTTTGAAACCGTAAGAGATAGAAAAAAAATTTTGAGACAAAAAATCTTCTTCTTTTTAAAATAATCATCTTTTGTTTGAAAAATTTTTCCATAAACTCAATAGTTTTCTCATAATTTGTGCAGAAAGAGCAAATAAAGGGGGGAATTACACATCTTTGAAACCGTAAGAGTTAGAAAAAAATTTGTTAACAAAAAATCTTCTTCTCTTTATAATAAACAACTTTTGTTTGAAACACTTTTTCATAAACTCAATAGTTTTCTCAAAATCTGGCCTCAAAGTTGAAAAAAATGATAAATACAATTGATAAGCGAATGAAGGCATGGTCTCCATGTACAAACGGGCACATGACAAACATAACATACATCAAATAGTATTGTTTTTATGTTTATTTCAGTTTTTTTAACCATAAGGTCAAGGATTAAGTGATTTTCCTTTTCAAAGAAGTAGTTGGTCTCGTACAGATGTCAAAATTTTGCAAAAATTTTAAGGTCCATCGATCCTATCAAAAATCATCAAAAAAATTTATATATATATATATATACATATAAATATATATATATGTATATATATATATATATATATATACATATATATATATATATATATATGTATATATATATATATATATATATATATATGTATATATATATATATATATATATATATATATATATATATATGTATATATATATATATATATATATAAATATATGTATATATATATAAATATACATATATATATATATATATATATGTATATTTATGTATATTTATGATGCGACGGTTAACGCTTTGCGTTTACCAAGGCGGTGGTTTGATTTACTAACGCTTTGCGTTGGCTGACTTATAGTTCGCTTTAGCTTACGTTTCGAGTTGGTTCACGCTTTTCGTTGGTTACCGATTCAAGTTAAATCACGCTTCGCGATATCACTGGCGCTTCGCTTTGCATATCTAACGGTTTTCATTGGCCAACGTTTCGCGTTGGCTGATTTACGGTTCGCTTTAGCTTTCGTTTCGCTGACTATCTGTTCGCTTTTGCTTACGTTTCGCGTTGTCAAAACTTCCTATTGACTAACGCTCCTCATTGACCAACGCTTCGCGTTGGCTGACATACGACTCGCTTAAGCTTACAGTTCGCGTTGGTTTACGCTTTGCGTTGTTTAACAATTCGCGTGAAATCACGCTTCGCGAATCACCGACGCTTCGCTTTGAATAACTAACGCTTTTCATTAACCAACGCTTCGCGTTGGCAGACTTGCGGTTCGCTGTAGCTTTCGTTTCTCGCTGTTAAACGCTTTGTCTTTAACAAGCTCACGGTTCCCGTTGATTAACGCATTGCGTTGTTTAACGATTGGCGTGAAATGACGCTAATCACCGAAACTTTGCTTTGATTAACTAACGCTTCGCATTAACCAACGCTTCGCGTTGGCTGACTTACGGTTTGTTTCAGCTTACATCTCGTGTTTGTAAACGCTTTGCGTTTACCAACGCTTTGCGTTGATTAGCTAGTGCTTTGCGTTGACATAACGCTTTCTATTGACTAGCGCTTCTCATTGACCAACGCTTCGCGTTGACTGACTTACGCCTCGCTTAATCTTACGGGTCACATTGGTAAACGCCTTGCGTTAACCAACGCTATGCTAACGCTTCGCGTTGGCTAACTTTTGGCAAGCTTAAGATTACGTTTTGCGTTGGTTCAAGCTTTTCGTTGATTAACGATTCCGAACACTGACGCTTAGCTTTGGATAACTAACGCTTCTCATTGGCCAACGCTTCGCGTTGGCTGACTTACGGTTCACATTAGCTTACGTTTCGAATTAACCTAACACTTCCTATAGACTAACGCTTTTCATTGACCAACGCTTCGCGTTGGCTGACTTATGGTTCGCTTTAGCTTTCGTTTCGCGTCGGTAAACGCTTTGCGTTGATTAACATAGCCGCTTCGCGAATCACCGGCGCTTCGCTTTGACAACTAACGCTTCTCATTAACCAACGCTTCGCGTTGGCTGACTTGCAGTTCACTTTAGCTTACGTTTCATGTTGGTTAGCTCTTTGCGTTTAACAACGCTTCGCGTTGACCTTACACTTCCTATTGACTAACGCTTCTAATTGACCAACGCTTCGCGTTGGCTAACTTAAGGCACGCTTAAGGTTACGCTTTGCGATGGTTAACGCTTTGCGTTGTTTAATGATTCGCGTGAAATCACGCTTCGCGAATCATGGACGCTTCGGATTTGAATAACTAACGCTTCTCATTAACCAACGCTTCGCGTTGGCCGACTAACAGTTTATTTTAGCTTACGTTTCACGTCGGCTAGCTCTTCACGTTGTATAACTCACGCGTGCGTTCGCTTCGCGTTAACTATCGTTACGATTTGACTAATTTTTCACGCTTACTTTAATCATTAACGATTCGCGTGAAATCACGCTTCGCGTTGAATCAGCGACGATTCGTTGTCACGTAGTTCACGGCTTTGTGTTGACCTAACGCTTCCTATTGACAAGCGCTTCTCATTGACCAACACTTCGCGTTGGCTCACTTACGGTTCGCTTAATCTTACGATTCGCGTTGGTTAACGCTTTGCGTTGATTAACGATTCTCGTGAAATCACGCTTCGCGGATCACCGATGCTTCGCTTTGAATAACTAACGTTTTTCATTGACCAACGCTTCGCGTTATCTGACAAACGGCTAGCTTAAGCTTACGGTTCGCGTTGGTAAACGCTTTGCGATGTTTAACGATTTGAATGAATTCACGCTTCGCGAATCACCAACGCTTCGCTTTGAATAACTTACGCTTCTCATTAACCAACGCTTCGCGTTGGCTGACTTACGGTTCGCTTTAGCTTTCGTTTCGCGTCGGTAAACGTTTTGCGTTTACCAACGCTTCGCGTTGACCTAACGCTTCATATTGACTAACGCTTCCCATTACAAACATTGAATAGGCAGAAATATTCACAATTCAAACATTGATATACAACTCAGTATATACTGGGTATTCAAACAATTAACTCAGTTAGTTGTTACATTACTTGTTTAATATTGTTTTTCAATCTTGAAAACGATCGTTTTTTCTTTTTTTTTATATTAAATTGTTTATAACTCGGAAACGGCTAACTTTACGATCAACTTGAATGATAAGAAAGCTTTTTTGTTTAAAATGATCCAAAATACGGTAAATACCTAAAAAAAACTCCATTCGAGCATAAATATTCGCCTTGTCCACCTAGTCTTCACCTTGGCAAAAACAGTTACAAAATTTCAATTTTGCCCCTATACCTAGATCAGTTTTTTTGTATTATAAATACGTATTTCGACTACAAAGTAGTCATCATCTGTCTAAATTAGCTAGTCGTACTTTATTGTTTGACAATTAGAAATAGATTGAAAGTCGAGATCAATAGACAAAAATAAAAATGAATAAAAAATTAACCAAAATAAATTTAAATTAAAATATAATAAATTTTATTGAAAGTACTCTTGTTAAAATTTATTTCATTCAAGTTTACTCTTGTTAACCTTACTTTTATTAATGTTACTCTTATATTGTCTCAGGATATGTTACTCGTTACTAATTTGGTGACAGTTTCACGATGTTGCTTGGTTTTACCCAGCTTATTATATATGTTTGGGCGACCTTTGATACTATTTTAAGATTGCACCTGATTGGTGCTGAGTTATGCGTTGCGCAGTAAACAGGTTTTTATATTTTGACATCTTTAGAAAGAGAGAGGCGGACATATTGACGATTAATTTTACCGTAAAATTTTGATTAAATCTGAATTTGGAACCGGTCCATTGTCAAAATGCATAATGTTTTTTTTGAATTTCTGAATATATATGCTTTAGTATGCATCCAACTCTGAGGGATTTTGTACTGCCTTAACAATGTTTAAATTGGATTTGTCGATTTTATAGTCATTCTCTATAATATGGGCAGCTACACAGGATTTTTCTAATCTGCCGTATTTCATATGAGCCATATGTTCTTTGAATCGGGTTCTTTCAGTAATCTCTTTATTAAAAAGTTAAACATGGCCAGTTTGTGTTGAGGTAGACTATTTGAATCCGAAGTGATGTATCTTTCTGTGTGGGTGGGTTTTCTGTAGATATCAAAATCTAATTTATCTGTGCCCAGGTTCCTGCTAATTTTTAAATCTAAGAAGGGAATCGAGCCTTCCTTTTCGACTTCTGTTGTGAACTCTATAGATGGATACATTTTATTAAGCTTTTCTAGAAAAGTTTTGGGATTTACTTTATCGGTATAAAAAATCGTAAAAATGTCATCAACATATCGGTACCAGACCGTTGGAAAATATAGGAAGCTGTTCTTGGCTTTTTCTTCTTAGTCGTTCATGAAGAGATTGCTTAGGAAAGGTGATACTGGATTGCCCATGTCCGTCCCGAAAGTTCTCATTAATTATCATTTGATAATTTAATATTTGAAAACATTTAGTTTAAAAAACTTGGAACCAGATTTTTATGTTTTTGTCTATTGGAATATTTTTTTCTATGGACGCACAGTTTTCAACATTTTAATTCGACATGGAATATTGTTCAAGATGGAGCATATTGTTTACTTTAATCGTAAAAGATAGTTGAGTACTACTGTTTGTAGTCCTTCGATATCTTTATATCGCTCTATTATATTGTAGCGGTATCGCTTCTTCATTAAATTATTATTATAATTTTGTTCATCATTTTTATCTGTTGCATAACAACTATAACTTCCCTCTATTATCACGGTTGCTTTGAATGTTAACAACCATGGTAAATTACATATTAAAATAATAACATTTCATAAATCAAACCAATAAAGATCAATTATATCTTTCACATATATTTATTATTTATTTAAATAATAATTATTTAATACAACTATTATTTGCCTTTACAATATCATCTTTTTTCTATATATTGATAAAAAAAAAATTCGTTACACGGGAGTTACGTCAACTGAGCGAATTTTTTTAGAATACATAAGTCACTCCCTAGCGGTCACAATTTTAGTGTGATGGATGACTCTGATATAATTTTAGTATTTGCAAGGCCAATTTTATTAATAAATGGCATAGGTCAAGGGAAAGGGAGCATAGAGAAAGAAGGGAACACTAAATATAAAATATCTCTCTTAATATTGGAAAATGGATCGAAAAATGTACAAAGAGTAGAGTAAATGTATAAATTAAACCTTGTTGTATTAAACCGAGAAAGAGACTCCAATTAACACAAGAAAAATTATTAAAATTCAAATTCTTTTTTTTGCTCAAATCAAATCAATTAAGGTTTGGTTATCATAGAGTTTTTGTTTTATTACTATTTTTTTTCTTAAGTGCGTGGTGTCCAATTGACATATATTTAGTAAACTTTTACTAATATTTTGTGTTTTTTTTGTGTGTGTCGAGTATCGGAATCTGTTGTAGGTTCTGCAGCGCACCTTTTGAAGGCTAAAGAGAGCCAAGATACCGCGACAAGATTTTCGTAACAATAATTTTATTTTGACTATGGTTTCGAGCACCGCTTCTTCATCAGAAAATATATGTTAATTACCTCGTCATTACCGTCATTATCATATATGTTTTGATGAGGAAACTATGTTTCGAAACTATGGTCAAAATAAAATTAATGTTACGAAAATCTTAAATATTTGTTTAAAAATAAATCATAATCAAGAAAGTTAATTTTACTGCAATTTATCCGCTCCTCGAAATTGTCACGTAAAAATGCAAATATTTACTGTAAAAGATGCTCAATTAATTGGTCACTAATTGGTCATTAATGGCCAGTCGATTATTTAGAAGTCATTTTTAAAAGGTCATCGAAAATTTGGGCATTCCAGATTAACTGCAAGGGTCCCAAATTAACTGTACAGAAACAAATTGTCTAATTCTAAGTTGATCACTACATTTATAATGATTTTTGAGTAAATTAATAGCCAGAAAACAATTTTGACACCCCAAAATAATTTCGAGTGATACGGTGCATACGGTTTTTCATTGCAAAGGGAATAGCTTATAAATGGTCAGATATTTTTAGTTAATGGTCATCAACACCGATTGCAAAAATTGAAGTTTAAAATATCAAGTTTCTTAGAAAATATTGGCGTACAAATTTCAACTACAGCTCAGATTAATGAGTTAAAAAGAGTAAATGGTCAGTAAACACCGTTACTCAACCCGAATATATGAATCTTCGGGAAAACCGGATAAGCAAACTCCTGGCTATTGCCAAAACATGGGAGAAGTGAATCTCCTCAAACTGAAATGAAGAGGGATCACAATGGGCCATGAGATCGACGTACAATATTTCTTATAAACCCCAGATATATCTATCACTTTAAACATCGTTAATTTGAGAACCTGAATATTAACGACCAATTTTTAAAATAGACAAATCATTTATGACCAATTAGTGACCAATTATTTCGGATTCTTACAGTTAATATTTGCACTTTCACGTGCTAACATCGGCCAATTTATCATCATTTATTCTGAGTGTAATTAAGTCAAAATTCTCATATTTAAACAAATATATTGGATTTGAACATTCATAAACTGTTCTAATACTATTTTGTAATAATGGTAACGATATATGCGAAAGAGTGTTTACAATAAACTGTGATTCATGTTCTTCTACATTTTTACTTCCTTGAGAAAATTCCCTCCGATTACGCAACTCCATCGAGACGAATTTTTTGTATAACAATAGTCTTCATTCATTTCAGCAATAGGTGCGACATAAATATTTCAAATAGATTATGATTACTTTTTATGTACGATTAACTCGTTTAAAATACATTTTCATATTCGTTACAATTAACATCAATTTTGAATTTAAATGATATTGGTGAGCGTATATGAATGTTTGCTTTCCATGTAGGGGAGAGTGATACAAAACGATCCCCCTAAGGGAATAACAAATATAAAAAGTACCCAGACAACGAATTTTGTGGTAATTTAGTAAGCGTAGAATATAATAATTATATTAATTAGAGATTTTTATATATACATTTTGTCCAGGTATGGTAAAGGATCATTTTATATACCCGGGTGTCTAAAATGATCCCCGAGATGGGGATAGTATGATCCCTGGGATTATTTGACCCCGCTATTAAAGTAAGGTCAAATTACAAAATGAAATTATAAGTAAATGTGGTTTATTTTAATTTTAGCAAAAATTGTCTTGCAAATTCTTACAAATACAAAGGTACTTTGTTGAATAAACAAAATTATAATTCTAAAAATTAAATCTTTTTTAATAACAGAAACGACGAGTTGAAATTCACAGTTTAAAAAAATTTTTATTTTTTTAACTTAGATATAGCTCTCGAGAATTTAAAATCACAGTTAGAGCCGTATAATTATAAGAGAAACAAAATAAATTACAAGATCATGTACATTGATAAAGTTGCTTGGGTTAAATGGTACTATTCCCCATTTTCAAATCCTTTAATAGTATTTAATGGTACAGTGGCTTTCATATATGCTTCTGCAAAGGTTTTACTGATTTGAAAAACAGATACTACTCGTCCTGACCTTTGCATGATCTTTGCAAATAAACATTACCTAATATATAACCCAAATCCCCAACTCTAAAAAAACATTAAATCATAACCTCATGGTATCAGTTTCAACGATAGAAACTTGCCGATTATATTGTTGAATTATATTGGAAACTAACACAAACACTGCTATTGCATTAAATATCCACACACTAAAACTACACAATATTGAATTATTGCTTATCTTACATCAAACAAGAATATTTTTATTTTTAAGTCGATTTTTGAATGCGTGCATAGTGTGCTTCATGTTATGGCAAATAATACAATATTCATAGAGGCGTTTAAGTGCGATTTTTGTGTCCCTGCAAATTTTAGTACCTATCCTGACCACTAGATGACAATAGCTGTTCGATTTCGGTATTTAGTGCCATTATCAGTACATCAGAATACAGTTGGTTGTGTTGGTAATGGCACTAAATACCGAAATCGAACAGCTATTGTCATCTAGTGGTCAGGATAGGTACTAAAATTTTTAGAGACACAAAAATCGCACTTATACGCTTCTACGTATATTGTATTCTTTGGTTATGGTCTGGGGAAACCCAGCCCCGGATCTACGATGTTTAGATTTTTTCGCAGAAAAGAAAGCACGCTGTGTAAAGCTGTAGCAAGATTAGAGAGAAAAAATGCTGAGACCTAAAGATTGAAGAAATGTCTTGTTTGTCTGTCGTCTTTCCTGGTTATATGTAAATAAGTTTCCTATATTTAATTTGATGTTACACAAATGAAAAAGTTATTTGTTAAAAGATAATATAGAGTGCAAATTTATGTAAAGAGTACAAAGGTTTCTTAATCTCCCGGTCACAAAAAATGCCACTCATTATATATTTGTGAGTTTTTTTAAACAATTTATATCAAACGCTGAAGAGAGGGGGCGCCACTATCAAGTTCTCGGGGTGAAAAAATCGTAGATTCGGGGCTGTCCCCTATTTTCGAATAAATAATGGTTCAACAAAAATTCGTCAAAAAATAAATAAAAAATTTTAAATACAGTTCTGTAGAATATTTGAATACATTTATTGACCAGAACGCCAATTTACCGAGTTTGCAATCTCATAATATTTATATTATATTATTTTAATTATGAAACATATAGTCATTATAGTCATCATCTTATAGTCATTAATTACATTACATTTCATGCATTTACAAACTTATTGTTAAATTATTACACTTGAAATAAAATTTTAAAGATGGTACTTCATTTTCGTTTTAAAATTTTTCTATATGCCTTGTTACTATTAACTATCAAAATTAAATCATCAATTCAAACTGAACATGGTACAGAAATATATGAACAACCAAAATCACAATTGGAATTTGTGAATGAGTTTTGTGAAGACCAGAAGTTACATATGAATCCAGCGTTGCCCTTCATTTTACTGGAACCACTTATGGAACGTATTGATGTAAAAGGTCGTAAATATAAAGTTTGGTGCGAAGGTGTTATTTTTTCAGAATTATGGGGTATAGCGCCTCCAAATTGCTTTACACATACATCTACAAACGAGCAAAGTTCTTCTTCAGTTGGTATGTGAACTTTACAAACATAATACACTTTTTACATTTTATTTTCTGGTTAATTTTTCAGGTAAATATATAATGAATTTTATCGAGGATGTAACATATCGTAACGTGTCCTACTTAGCAGTACTCAGAACATTTTTGCCACCTGGTTACTCAAAAGTTGATAACTTTTATTGTAATTACATTGGTTTATTTCAAATACGTAATTTTCGCTTTAACTTCAAGAATGTAATTATTTTACCACAAGTTCATGATCGTCGCGATTTGAGTGAATTACTGACAGATTGTCGCATTATCGGAGCTACTTTGGGTATGTTCTATTTACTTAAAGAAATAAATATTATTTGTTCGCAATGTTTGCATATTTGAACGAAATATTATTGAATGTTCAAAAAGACATTCACTATACTCCTTGGTTAACTTTTATTTTGCATAAAGGTAATTTAAGTTACGTTAGACTAGATTACAGCAGATATATGAACCTTCTGAAAAACCTGATAAGCAAGCTACAGGCTATTGCCAACATATGGGAGAAGCGAATCTCGTCAGACTGAAGTAGGATCACAATAGACCATAAGGTCGAAGTGCAATACTTTTTAGACCCCAAGGTGTATCTATCTATCGATCTATGTAAACTACGTTTCTTACATGTAGTTTTTCAGTGCTAACCTCTTATAAATATTCGACCTCAAAAACCATGTTACCACCTTCATCAAAGTAGGTTTTTTTCATTTCTTCTGCCAAAGAAATTAAAAAACTTCCCATATTCGTTTTACCACCCGCAGTAAAAATTGAGGAATATAGGTGATAATGATTTGTAGAACCATAGGAAGTAGTTCCAAGGAGAAAAAGTATTTTCGTCCTTGAACCCATATCCCACTAAACAGCCGAGCTGTTTGTAAAGTAAATAGCGAAAATTAAAATGTAAGAATGTACGTGCAAAGTAAAATAAATAAAAAAGTATTTTATTAGTATGTTTTTAAAATTTTATAACGCGGCAAGTTTTAATTTAAAATATTTGAACCAAAAGAAAATAAATTACTTGCTGCGTTGTAAATTTTTAAAAACATACTATGAGAAAACTTACGAAATAAATTTTTTCAACCAAATTTTTTTTTTACATTTTACATTGCACTTGCATTCTTACACTTTAGTTTTAGATATTTACTTTATAAATAGCTCGGCTCTTTAATTGGGATATCATCACTTTTTAAAGAGCAACTATTATATGAAGTATCTCCCCGAATACTCGGTCCTTCTTTACATTCATTTTGATCGGATATCACGACTTTTTGAAAGGTATATATATATATATATATATATATATAGATATATATATATATATATATATATGTATATATATATATATATATATATATATATAGATTGTGTTTGACAGCTTTTCCTATAGTGAATCAATGTTACATATTATATATTACTGACTGGCCTTCTGGTACTGTATGAAGTCAGTCAGTACACATATGATGAGCGTACACTATCGCAACTATTGACAAATGAAAAAAACACCCCTAAAACCACCCTTTTTCTTCTATACATGCTAGAAAGATGGGGTTTTTTCCATTGGACGCTTAATAGCTACAAATTAAGAAAATTAGAAAAACTTAAAATTTTTCCTCACCACTCCCTAAAAAGATGGGAAAACAACCCCCTAAAATATTCTTTTAACTTCTATTCATGGTAGAAAGATTGTTTTTTTTTTGCATTTGGTGGAGAATTTCTTAAAGCTACCTCCTTGAATATCGCTACCTTCTTGAAAATGGAAAAAACGCCCCCAAAAATCACCCATTTACAACTTCATATGCGAGAAAGATGCGTTTTTTTTTTCATTCAACGAAGAATAACTGCAAACTAACAGGTTAATTCGAAAAACCTAATTTTTTCATCGCTACCCCTTGAAAATCAAATAAACTCATGTAATGTAAATCATGTAAAGTGAAACCTATCTATGGGTAGTAACCACAACCCCCCTCCTAAACCCCCCCCCCCCCCAAAAAAAATCCCATCCCCCCAAGTGTGATGTGAGACCTATATATGCACAGTCCCCCGAACCCCCATCCTAAACTCACCCCCCAAAAATATTATTCCCCCCCAAAAAACCCTAATTACCCCCCCCCCCTTAAAAATTCCGATTCCAAAAAAGTTCCCCCTATTAATTATCTAATGATAAATACTTTTTGGTAAGTATTTTTGCAACCTTTTTTTTACAATTAATGTAATGTTATTTTCTGTGACGCGGAGCCAACGGGTCAAATCACCCCCTTGCAAGCAGAGTGATTATATATATATAGATATATATATATATATATATATATATATATATATATATATATATATATATATATATATATATATATAAATATATACATATATATATATATATATATATATATATATATATATATATATAGATATATATATATAAATATAAATATATAAATATGTATACATAGATTTATGTATATATATATATATATATATATATATATATATATATATATATAATTTAGCGATAGTTATTTTGAATATCTGATAGGTAGGATCGATGGACATTTGTACAAATTTTACGAAATTCCAACATTGATGCAAAAACAATAGCTGCATTTCCTTTGGAGGAAATGCGCTAATAAAAGCTTATAAATTTTGAATAAATGTACTCATATTGAGACAAACTAAACAATGGATGGAAATTTTTATTTAAATTGTTCCATGAACATAATAACATATTCGAAATCTATTGCCCATATCTGATCAAAATACCATGTAGAAAACACTTTAATCTGAATTTTTTGTTTTTTTCCACTTTTTCAGATGTTGCGTTGGGAAAATTGTTTTTTTTTTTTCGATCTACAAATAGGTTTTGAGATATCCCGATTCGAATGCAAAATTCGTGAAAAGTGGCTCAAACTTAAACACATAAATTTAATTTTTGATTTTCCATATGTTCCGTTAGGAAAATTAAATTTTCCCAAAGATTCTTATTTAAGGTTTTGAAAATTCCGCGTCGAATGCAAAAAACCGCATCCTTCTAGCATTTCTGGAGATGAAGCAACAAAGTTTTAAAAAATCGCGCACACCTCTCAATGGTGGTGTGTTGCTAAATTTTAAGTATATATATATAGAAAAATTTTTTGTTTTTTCCCATTTTTTCGGATGTTGTGTTGGGAAAATTGAATTTTTTCGATCTACAAATAGGTTTTGAAGTATTTCGCGTCGAATGCAATCAATCGCATCCTTATCAAATGTCTGGAAGTAGTTTAAACTTAAACACATAAATTTAATTTTTGATTTTCCATTTGTTCCGTTGGGAAAATTAAACTTTTCCAAAGGTTCTTATTTAAGATATCAAAAATTCCGCGTCGAATGCAAAAAACTGCATCCTTCTAGCATTTCTGGAAGTGGAGCAACAAAAAATCGGGCACAAATCTCACAAGTGGTGTGTGCTAAATTTTTAGTATAAATATAGAAATATGGACCAATCATAGAGCAGCAATATTTCCTATGTTAATTTTATCAAAACTAAAAATGCAAAAATTTTCAGTTTCCCGATATAAATTTCGTGGTTTGATAATTTTCCTTTCGGGTTGGTCACTATATCTAACTGTATGCCAAATATCAACTTTTAAGGACCTATGGTTTAGGCCCTGGAATTATGATTATGTTCCCAAAAATTAGGGGCCTTTCCGCTATTTTACGGTTTTTGAACCGAAATAACTTTTTAACCGTTTATATCTTAACGAAAAGCAAAAACGCGTTCTCTTATTGTTCTCTTATTATATATATATATATATGTATTTATATATACATATATATATATATATATATATATATATATATATATATATATATACACTACTTGACACGGTTTAAAGCTGCTTTGCTCAGAGACATATTATGGTGATCATGATTTTCTCCTTGACCTTCGCTGATGAAAGTTGGAGCATGACGCATTTTGTAAGGGAAAATTATTGATTTTATGAGTTTTGAAATTTGATGGGGTTTTATGGGATTTTACAGTATAGCGGAATCACGGAAAATCTGTACTAAAAGTTTACAAAGTTTTCCCGAGATTTTTCACCGATGGTCATATGAGTGGTGCATGCCAATTTTCCCAGAGTGTTTTTCTGATTAAAACTTCAATTCTTTACATCGGCATGCAATTTGAAAACACGAAATTTCCCTGTAATTTTTTGCATTTTTTCAATCTGCCGTTGTGGATTGCATGCCATAAATTATTAGAGCTTCAATTTGTTTGTACTTCCTTATGTTTAAAAGGCATGCAGTATAATATCACAGAAAAAAAAAACACAAAATTCTCAACACATAGAAAAGCGGTTTTCCTTATGATGTGCAAGCGTGCGGAAGCCAAGAACTCGTCTGTCTTTCATATTTTAGGGTTAATTATCAAGCCTTAATTATCACCATCTCCTGGCCTATTAATAAAAGTTGAACCAGTTACCAGAAACATATATGTTACTGAATGTAAGATTAAACATATTTAGTAATAAATACGCTTAGAATGTGACTTACTGGTTCAATTTTTATTAACAGGAGTGTACTGTTATTTATTTATAAACTCATAATTTATTTCTCATTTGTATGATATATATCTGGTGTACACATTTTAGGCAAAAATATCACCATAAAAGCCGTACCAATATCATATTTAACTGATACAAGTGATTATTGTCACGAGAGGAAAGGTGAATGCGCTCCGTTAAAATGTAAAAACTACAATTTCAATGTAACTTATATAAGATTAAGTTTACCAAAATCACGTTATGAGCAAAATTGTAATTTTGATCCAAGATATCAATGGGGTGCATCTTTAATGTGTCAAGAAGGCGATGGTAAGTGGACATATGTTGGAATGGGTACAATGGAATCCAAACCATCATGTTCAATGGATGAAACATTTAATTTTCAAGCATTTACCAGAATTGATGCATATCTTGAATGGATGATAGGTGTTATTATTGAAAATGGTGGCTTTGATTTTAAAGATGCGTAGTCATCAAATCATTAAAATATATTAGCGAAAAATACTGTCCGATCTAATTTTGATTATAGTATGTAATATCGATGTAAGTTTTATAATTTATATGAAAAATTATAATAAAATAAATACATTATTTAAATATTTATTTATTTAATTACAAAAAGGTATATCCATAGTGAAATCTGTAATATATATATATATATATATATATATATATATATATATATATATATATATATATATATATATATATATATATATATATATATATATATATATATATATATATGTCGGAAGTTGAATTTGTGCAAAGGACAAATTCACATTTGAAGATTTTTAAACACTTACATTTATAAGTGCTATAAAACTATTTTTTAAGAAAAGGGTTTATTTATTACAGTATGTCCGACATAAAAGGATCCGCCAGACATAGAGACCCGGAAATTAGATATTATCGATACTTATATATTCTTAGAATAAAATAAATTGTCTATTATAAGTGCAATAAAGAATAATTTCTTTAAGATTATCAATTAACACAGTAAGTATGGGTTCGGTTGGACGGGACACATGTCTCTACTTAGACGCAAATTGTACGGTACGAATGTAATAAACCAATTTTTTGTGATATACCTGAGATGGTACATAAATATGATGTAGTAATAGGATGACCCCTTTCCAATATTTTTACAAACATCAAGGAAGGGAGAGGAGTTTTCAAAAAGGAAGCAGGACAGTCAGTTCTGAGAGGACAGCGCCCGAGTACGGACCGTATCGTGCAGTTGCGTGTTAGTATCAACTGAACTCTGCTGAAAGTTACATGAAAATAGCATCACATGGAAATAGTGTTTGGATTATTGGTAGCCCTTTTGGACTAGTATAATTAATTATGTTTATTGATGAGATAACCGTGGTATGGCATTTGTTAGTATTATTCGTGTTGTATCTGTATTGTTAACTGGAGCTAACTTACCGTGTCGTAGGTTGAACTAATTGTAATTACTAATTGTGAAAGTGCGGGACACCGGGTATTATTGTAGACTAGTGCGTGTTTGTGAAAATGCATCTTTCAGTGTGCTATTGGAAAATTGGTAAGTGTTTGTATTTTATAAAAACAACAATGCCTGACAACATATATACTGGTTCAAACGACCATAATCCCAATTATGTAACTCCGACATATATATATATATATATATATTTATATATATATTAGAGGGTTTGAGAGAAAACAAAATTATTTGATAGTTAATATTTTTCACGTAAAAATGATCAGTTTTTATGTGAACCAACCCCAACTTAATTTATATATATATATATATATATATATATATATATATATATATATATATATAAATATATATATATATATATACATATATAAATATATATATATATATATATATATATATATATATATATATATATGTTTATATATATAGAAATTTTTTTTAACGGAGTCAAGGCAGAGGGAAACCTTCAAAAGGCACTGCTAACGTGGAAGCAGTAGTGTGCGACTTCTACCCACTAAAACCATCACCTAAGAAATATGGAAGCTATGGTGGAACCGGGGAATGCATTACTTCGCCATGGCTCCGCTCCTCATACACTTTCTTTTTTACCTATCTCCCAAAATCCGTTTTCTTCTGTCGAAGGATTTTCTCGATGAACGCATGGATGTCGTTCCATTTTTCTTCCGTATTTAGGACCACATCGATTATGTTTGAAGCGTCTAGTTGTGTACCAGTTGGTTGACTTTTTGATGCCGGTTTGACCAACGGGGACAAACAAAGAACGTGTGGTTAGCGGTGTCAACCTCATAGCAGTATTTACAAATCTCACTATCGCAGACTTTCATCCTACTTAAATTGGCCTTGAATTGGCCATGTCCAGAAATAAACTGGGTCCAGAAGTAGTTTATGTCACCGTGTTTCCTTTCTGTCCACTTCTCAATATCTTTTATGCGAGATTTTGTGCAAGTACTTGTATTAGAGTATCTTTCGTCGTCCCATTCTGTTTGCCAGTTGTAGAGCAGTGTATTTGCTGCTTCAATTATATCTCTGTTTTCATACACACTTACTCTCGCTTTAACAAGTAACTTGATAGGACGGACACCAGATATGACATCAAGGGCGGCATTTGAGACCGTACAGTAAGCGCTGCAAACTCGAATTTTCGGCCTCCTCTTGCATCTCTCTAGCTTTTTTCTATGGCAAGCAAAATTTATGACGCTCGACCACAAAGGGGCACCGTACAAGAAGACGGAAAGAGCAACAGAGCACAGCACGCGTTTTTTGCTCAATCTTGGACCTTCTAAGTGTGGCATTAGGCGGCATATATTTTGGGCAGTTTTTTCCGCCTTTTCTATTGCCTTGTTTAGATGACCTACCATTTTAATATTTTTGTACAACCAGATCCCAAAGTACTGTATCATAGGGCTTGAACACACTCTGGTATCACCCACCATAACGCTCATGTTGGTCACATTTCGTTTTGATGACAATAACATCATCTCAGTCCTTTCGGTTGCCAGAGTGTGGGCCATCTGATTTTCAAGGTGATTTTTTATCAACCAAATGGTATCATTTACTTTCTCTTGAAGGAGTTCCTGGTTTTTGGCAGTGATAACAAGCGCCAGATCGTCCGCAAATGCCACACTTTGCACATTACGCAGTATTTTAACGCGCAGTATTTCGCCATAGTATATGTTCCAAAGATATGGTCCTAGAACTGATCCTTGCGGTACATCAATGTTAACATCAATACTTTTTCCATCCACTATTATTGCTCTGTCGTGCAGGTAGCTCTTAATTACTCGTACCAATAGGATGGGGTACTTTTGACTCGGAGCGCCTTAATGACTCCTGGCCATGGGACCGTATTGAACCGTATTTCTGATGTCCAGCGTTATTAGCACACATTGTCCTCTGTTACCACATCGTTTATTGCGCTCTCTTTGGTCTATGGCGAGAACTGCACTCACTGCGTCTATAGTTGATTTCCCTTCGCAAAAGCCATATTGTGATTGAGAAAACCCTTCACATTCATTTTTTAATCGTTTCAGCAACAAATGTTCATAGAGTTTGCCTGGGATGTTCAGTAGGCATAGCGGTCGGTTTGATGTTTTTTCTGGGTTCGTCTTTTTACCTTTCTCTAGTAGAACTAGACGCGCAGACTTCCATATTTTTGGGAAGATACCACGACTTAAATAGTGGTTCATCATGTTTAGACAATCTTCGGGTAGCTTGTTTACAAATTCTTTTATTACCTCCGGCGGCAGATTGTCAGGTTCTAGAACCTTACCATTTATTAAATTTGAGGCAGCTAATTGTAGCTCCTCTCTTGTAAACAGCATCACAGTGTTATCAAATATTTGCGGTGCCGGAGTCACCGGCGTACCACCAGGGAACAGCCTTTGAACAATATTCAGTTTTTCCTTGAAGGGTATAGTTGTATCGCTGGGCCTTACAAATTTCTTTGTTACGATTTTGTAGTCAAGACCCCAACCATCCAGATCAACGTCGTTCTGTACGTGTCTCCAGAATTCTTTTTTCCGGTTTAATATCATCTTTCTTAATACCTTTCTTCTATGTAAATATATATATATATATATATATATATATATATATATATATATATATATATATATATATATATATATATAAATACATATATATTTATATATAACTTTATGTGCCTGTGGACTTTCTAACGGTCAGAGTTTTATTCCGATTGGAATGAAATTCGGTATTTGAGGCAAACTTGATTTTCAACAACTTCACTCCTTATACTTTTTTGATTGTTCTAATATTAAGAGAGATATGTTATATTTTGTGTTTTCTTCTTTGTCTATACCCCCTTTCCTCATTACCTAGGCCATTTAGTAATGAAGTTGGCCTTGCAAATACTAAAATCATATCAGATAAGATATTTCATTTTGATCACACTAAAAATATGACCGCTAGAGAGTGATTTGTGTATATTAAAGAGATTCGCTAAGTTGAAGCAGCTCCTGCGTAACAATTTTTTTTTTACCCAGTATATGTAAATATACAAGGTATATTAAGTTTAGTCCCGACTTTGTAACGCTTGAAAATAATAATCCTTGACATAAATGCTTGGAATGGCATTACAAAATGGGCTAATTCAGCCATTTCCACATGTTCGTCTGTCTGTGGAGACGATAACTCAAGAATGAAAATAGATCGAACGATAAACGAGCTGAATTATTTTGTGTGTTCTAGATAAAAGAAAGTAAGGTCAAGTTTGTTAATGGGCATAATCGGAACGTGTTTACCCCCGCCAGAGGGGAAAATTTACAACTTTGAAACCGTAAGAGATTTATTCACAAAAAATCTTCTTTTTAAAATAAACAACTTTTGTTTGAAAATTTGTTTCATAAACTCAATAGTTTTCTCATAATTTGTGATTAAATGTTCCTCGGAAAGCGAATTGCTAACAATTTGAATACGCATTTTAACAATTCAATCATTGATACACAACTCAGTATTCATAATTCATATATACTGGGTAATCAGTATTGATATACTGGGTATTCAAACTATTAACTCAGTTAGTTGTTACATTACTTGTTTTGTATAGGAACTGTCATTTTGACGTTTAGAAAATGACATTTTTATATATAAAAACCACTGACCTCCACTATTTCATATATGGATTAACTTATGCAATGCTATAAAAATGATTCGATTTTTGGTATACTAGAGCTATCTATTTGTGCAGCAGAAAAGGAACTCTAAATAAATTTAATTTATGAGTCTTACATATTAGGGGATAAATATGAAATTTTCATATAAATAAATTTAATCTTCGCGCCAGTTTTATGTCAGAAGAATAGTTATTCCATATAAGACAGATGGAGGTCAGAGATAAAAACACTTACCATTACCGTTAAAATTTAATTGAGCTGATATTCATTTTGAATTTATTATTTAAAAAAAAAAAGAATTGTACCGTTCTCATAATTATTGGAACACATTGATTTCAAGGTTAGCTTCCTTGTTCCTATTTATTTTATTTATAATAACTTGGAATATATTATTTTCTTTTGCAAAATTATATATTTTAGGTTATATTAGTTGATTTTTTTTATGTGTTAGATTTTAATAGTGATATAATCGTTATAAAATTGATGCGGGATGCTATGTAAGTTGATTGTAACTGAACAAAATTACAATTTTAACCCATACGCCAAGTTTTAAGAATCCATTTCAAAATGAACTTTCTTTTCTAGGGGTGTGACGTCTGTATGAGTTTTGTTTTCTTTAAACAAATACGGACGTCGGACGCTATACATATTCAGATTTATTGTTTGTTTAATTTGTGTTTTAACACATAATGGAAATTGGAACAATTGATGTCTTGAAAACAACAGTTTTTGACCGTAAAATATGGACGACAGCGAGAAAATCGTACAATTAAATCGCCGAAGTATAATCGTACAATTAAATCTGCTACATATTATGTCACATCGACGTTAAACAATAACCATATTTAAGTTACATTTAAATTAAGCGTGGAAACTTAAACTGGTAAAAAAGCGAAGATTGTAACCCATTTAAATAATAACACCAATTAAATACGAAAATTGACACAGCTCGAATTGTAACAACCAAATCAATTTTACAACAAACACCAATTATACAAAACATTGTTTTCATTATACCATCGGATGCTCTGCAAGGAAGGTTTCTATTACCTTGAGGAAACTTTTTACCTAATATAAATGGCACCTAAGCATGGTGAAATCTAGTTTGAATCTGGAAATTTCTTGTGTGACATTCTGATGGAAATAGGGACATGTTTCACGAAGTTCGACGTCGAATTGCTTTAATAAGCGGCTGTGTAATAATTGTACAGGCGTCTTCGTTCATTTAAATTTAAATTAGTTTTTTTTTTAAATTACTTTTTATGACTTCGAAAAGAAATTTTTTTTTAGTCGTATTTTTGAATCTTTATAATAATTTTTTCGTTTTATTCTTTTTTGGATTAGTCAATATTATTATTATTTGTGGGCTAATTCTGGAATAGTCAATTTATTCTTAATTTTTATGAACTTTCGTAATTTATTGATCGGAATGGTCAAATTTTAGTTGGTTAATTTATGTATTCATTATCAAATTATACGATTCACGATTCGTAGACTAATCTTTGAATATAAATGGAAATCATTTTTTTGTGTATATTTCAAAGGAAAAGCATATATATTTCAATCAATTTCATATCTATAAAATAAAATTTATTTTAGCTAGAAATGTCTATATTAAATTGTGACGAATCGAATTGATACGATTAGTAATATTTACCGTCATAGAAAATGGAAATTAAACAGACAAAAAAATTTCCGGAATGTATTCCAACTTACGAAAACACAAGTAACGTAATAGGGAATACGCAAGTGATTTAAATTTACTTGATTTTTTTACCCCCGATACTTTATGGTCTTGACATTACTCCTAAAACATTATTTTCTCATTTAGTTTGTATTTAATTCCATAAAATTGTAATTAAATAGTGCAAAATAAGCGAGCGAAATTCAAATTTGCGAAACGTTTCACCATTGGTTGAAGTGAAGCATGATGTCACAGAACATATGAGATTTATCGGCGTCGATATTCATACTGTGCTGCTCGTGTTTGAAAGAAAATTTGTTTTTATTTATATTTCTGTAGTGTTGTCCATTACCTAGTGCGATTTTGGTATACAGTGACATTAGTAATCAAGAACAATGACTGAAAGTGGTTTTGTCAAAGCACAATCGTACAATCTACCAAAAAGGGATGCTTTTATGATAACAGCATATTTTGTATCGAATCCAGATTTTACGTCCGCTGAGGTCAAAGGAGTGAAAGCTGCAAAATAATTATTGTACTACATGATATTTTGTAATTTACTAAATAGGTTTTCATGCACTCAGCAGTATTTACCTAAACATAACCTCTAAGATAAGAGTTAAGAGAGATAAGAGTTTTTGATTCTGGCCTCTTCCAGACTAAATTAATATTTTAAGATTTCTAAAAATAGAAGCTAAAAAAATAAAAAACTATTTTATATTAAAATTAATAAATATATATTCATTTAATTTATATTTACATTTAAATTTATATTAATAATCATTACAATCATTTGGTTTGCTAAGTCCATGATGTATTCCAACAGCAAAAGGTACAGCAACTTTTGGGTAAATTTCTACTAGTATTGGATGTTGAGTTGACTCTTCGAACTCTTTGAAATTGGCAAATCATCAATATGCACGTTGATTTGAATAGTTTCTTTAAACTGGCCCAAATCGATAGTTTTCAGGTGATCAATTAATGCTTTTTTCATATCATAATGACAATATTCTCCTGGTGCAACAGTACGAATAGTGGTATTTTTAGGAGTATTTAATAATGTACGGCAATCTTTTGGAAGATTTTTTAAGTCTTCTATCGACTCTACATTCTGAAGAATATTTAGTAAGGCGCCTGGTGCAGTTTGAGTAATGTGAAACTCACATTTCCATTGAGCTAACTCGTGACCCAAACTTAATTTTTTGAAATTCTTGGGAATGGGTTCGAAGATGGGATGATGATGATGATTCATCAGTATTGGTAATATTATTCGTATTAGAAGTCTTCGAAGAAATAGTGGGAATATTTAAAGTTGGTTCGAAGTTGACATCTTAAGAATCATTCTCATTATCTGCATGGTTTGAATTAATCTCTTCATTAATCGATGTATCGTCATTACTATCCGAAACAATGTCACTTGGAACTTCTGAACTTAAGATATGCTCAAAAACTTTTTCTTGACAGCGTCTGTTTATCCGTCGATTTTTTTGACTTTTTGATAAGTCTCTAAATTGCTTTCTTGCAGACATCTTGGTTTCAAATCTTAATAAAAAATAGTAAATCATGATATTCATTTTTAAATTCATTTTAATGCGTTAACCTTTAAGATACTTACAGATAAAACCAATTAAAAATAATCCACATTAAAAATAACGCACTTAAACTGGTTTTAAATACTTAATAACACTAAATAAATAAATTAAATTATAATATTACCTTTACAAGTCCTCCAAATAAAAGCTTAATAAGAATGTTAAATTCAAGGTTATACAGAAATAAAAACTTTAACAAAAATGCGCGTGCGCTAAATTGAGTAAAAATATAAAAAACTTGGGAAAAAGACTTCTTAAAGGCCTCCTATTTCTGACTTCCTACGAAACCATAAAAAAGACTGCTTAAAGGGCTCTTATTTCTGACTTTTTACGAAGACAGAAAAAAAGTCTACTTAAAGGGCTCTTATTTCTGACTTTTTACGAAGACAGAAAAAATGTCTACTTAAATGGCTCCTGTTTCTTACTTCTTGCAAAGTCAGAAAAAATAGACTCTTAAAGGGCTCCTATTTCTGACTTTTTACGAAGACAAAAAAGTCTACTTAAAGGCCTCCTATTTCTGACTTCTTGTGAAGTCCGAAAAAATAGACTCTTAAAGAGCTCCTATTTCTGACTTTTTATGAAGACAGAAACAAAGTCTAACTGAACTCCTATTTCTGACTTCTTGCGAAACCATAAAAAAAGATATCTTAAAGACCTCTTAATTGAGAGTTCTGAAAAAAGAGGCCATTAAGACGTCATAATTGTACTTGCTAATGAAGTCTTAAAAAAGACTTCTTTTTAAAGTCTTTCTGACTTGTATGTTTGCTGTGAAATTATACGGATTAAAGTACGAACTTATATTTGTTTTTTATTCACACATTCAACCCCAGCTACTGCCTGTATCTGGATCTGTCAGGGATTTTTTATTATATTTTAGCACTGCTAACGACTGCTGGGGTGCGTTCGCATGCATCACAATTAGGTGGCTTGACTGCTTGTACCATGTGTGAACTATTACCTACACTATTCCCCCTTCAGTGATTAGGTCACGTAATTGTTTAAATGATGGGGATTTTTTTATGACCCGGCCACTGTTAGTTTTATATTTTGTATTTATAGGCAATGTCACTACGCGTTCTCTTTTAGGGTTGGTGCACTTAGGGTCCTTAAGTTTACCAAATTTGTTTGAATTTTGAAGGTCCGCGAGTTTGTATACAAGTTTCAGTCCTTCAAAAGGTCTCTCTAAAACTTTCTTTACCCAATCAATTCGCACAAACACATACTCTGACGAACTTAAATTGTATGTATAAAAGTAGAACACTTGTTTTTACGTTTGGTTGGAACTGGTTCTAATTGATTCATATGGTTCCGTACACGATTAACAAAACTATTCTCGTTTGTTCGTTGTGAAGGTTCATTTAGAAAATCCCCAGGTAGTTTAACGTAGCCCCATATAACATCTCAGCAGTAGATAAAATGTTTGCGTTTAATGCGCATCTAAGACCGAATACAACTGTTGGCAAGGTTGCCGTCCTTTGAAGATTTCCATGAGCCTTTAACGCTGTTTTTAGTATTCTTTGAAACCGCTCTATTTTCCCATTATATTAGGGATGATATGCAGTTGTTCGTTTCATTTTAATACCACAAACTTCAGATAATTGCGAAATCGTTCAGATTGAAATTGTGTCCCTTGGTCTGATATGATGCTAAATGGGAATCCGAATCTGGCAATCCAGGTACAATAAAACGCCCGCGCTACTGTGTCGGCGGAAATGTTTTGTATGGAAATCTGTCTCCCCATCCGGTCAAACGATCAATACACGTAAGACTACGAAAATCTTTCTGAACATGGAATAGGTCCTACTAAGTCAATATGGACAGTTGCAAATCTTTCATCTAATTTCGGAAATTGTTCGATTGGGGCTTTATTATGACTTGAAATTTTGCTTTTTTGGCAGGAAATGCAAGACATTGACCATTTGGTAACATCTTTTATTACATTTTGCCAAACAACTGTAGAAGTTAATAACTTCACTGATGCTTTTATGCCGGGGTGGCTAAGGTTATGATACTGTTGTAAGATTTTGTAACGAAGTATGTGTGGAATGTAAAAATAAAAAAACCTTTATTTTTATTACAATTCAAACTTGACATAAGATTAATTTAGGTTATAATAGTATAGGTATTATGTATTTTTTCTGGTTATATGTATAATTATGTATGTGTATATTAGTAAATTAATATTAGTAGCAGTCGCCTCTGTGGCGTAGTCTTCTCCTAAACCTTTCCATACATCTCATTTCCGTGCCTCTCGCATCCATTGGGGTCCACATCTCTGATTAAAGATATCTCTCCACCTTTTACTTGGTCTCCCTTTTTTTCTTTTTCTGTCTCTTGGTACCCTTTCTGTTAGACGTTGTGTCCATCTGTTATTATTCATCCTATAGATGTGTCCTGCTCAGTGCCACTTGAGTACTCGTAGTCTTGTTATTTTCCTTACATCTATTATTTTTGTTTTTTTCCTGATGTTGGCATTGTTAACCTTATCGGATAGTTTTTGACCAAGCATGCTGCTTTCCATTTTACGTTGGCAGATAGCAATTCTTTCTTCGTATTCTTTTCTCAGTGACTACGCCTGGTGGCAACCATTTGTCAGGCATGGCAATATCATTACCTCTTAGAATTTTTTTCTTTACATTTCTACTGATACCGTTATTTTTCATTACTTCTCTCAATTCCCAATATTTCTTCCAGGCTAGAGTTATCCTTCTTTCTATTTATTTTCCTGTATTATTTACGAATGATGCTAACTGTCCTTAATATATATATTCTTTTATATATTCAATCATTATTTCATTTGCTATTATAAAGTCCCGAGGTACTCCGTTGGTTAAAATCTTGATTTTCATCGTGTTCGTTGACAGTCCCACTTGTTGACTTTCTGTTGCTAGTTCGATCACCATACTCTCCAATTCGGTGGCGCTTTCTGCAAAGACCACTTTTCGATCCAAATCTGTGGTGATTGTAACATTAGTTTCCATTTTTTCTGAATCTGGAATTACTGCAGATTCGGGAACGACCCCTATTACCTCCTCCTGAGTTCGCTCTACTCGCGCGATTTTCTAAGGTGGCTATACGGTCACATAACATTTGAATTTCGCGATATTAATAATATATTTTTTTTTTTTTTTAAATCTTATCATTAAAATTATCACCAGCAAATCCTTTCATTTTTCTCAATAATTGACTAGGTTTGAGTTCCCCAAGTTCGAATTCACTAATTAGATTTTTAATTAATCTTCACTTCTTTTGAAAATCGACAGCAACCGATTTTTGGCTTCCGTATATTTATTAGCATTGTTGTCTAATAAATATATGGAAGAAGTCCCAAATTTTTTCGACAATATTTTGCACTAAATTTACTAACAAGTAGTTGAATTTTGTAAGTTCAGATGTAATTTGCAAAAGTTGATATTGTGCCTCTACCTGCAAAAACCAAATTACTGGCTTATCACTCCAGAGAGAGAGGTAGCTTAAGCTGACTTTATCTACTGATAGAATAGTAGCTCCTTGCAAACTAGTTTCTTCTCCAATCATTTTGATACAATAATTCAAATTTCGTTTACCGTGACAGTAGATTTTTATAAATAAAATACACTTATGAAAATATTATTTTTATTATTTCATATTGTTTCGATGTACAAATTATACGGAAAGTACGAACTTATATTAGTCTTTTATTCACACATTCAACTCCAGCTACTGGTTGTATCTGAATCTGCCAGGGATTTATTATTATTATTTTTTAGCACTGCTAACGACTGTTGGGGTGCGTTCGCATGCATTACAACTAGGTGGCTTGACTGCTTGTACCATGTGTGAACTATTTCCTACAATGTTTAATTTGAAAGCAATCATTCAGAACCACAATCATTCAACATTCATCAACAGTATTTTAACCACAAAAAGCTGTAAATCCGCGAAGGTCATTAAATCCGATATCTTAGACCACTATGAGGAAATTTTTTTCATTGACGGTTTGAAAATTCTAACACCCCAAGTAGATGTAGTGCAAGTAGATCGACGAAAATTTCTCCAAAAATCAATTGATTATGTCTGTACAGTTTTATCAAGTCAGGACTGGTTACCAGTTTTAGAAAACCATGACTTTGTGCATACATTTAGATTGTTTTATGAAACACTGATCTCTGATTTCGAATCTTGTTTTCCGAAATCAAAAGCTAGATCTAGTAAACCGAAACATCCAAGGTCGGTAAATGGATTAATGGCAATACAAAAAAAGAACGGGATAATGTTTATCTCTTATTTGTGCTGAGTCAAAAATATCCAGTTGAAAGTTATTTATAAACTAGTAAAGGATAAATACATGCTGTCAGTACAAACAGCAAAAGCTACAAATATAAACAATGTAATTATCTTTGCTAGTAACAAGTCTAAAGAATGATGGGACATGATTAATCCTGAAGTTACAGTAAAAAAGCAGACAAATTGTAGTCAACTATTATAACATTAACGACCCATTTCATGTAGCTAATACTCTTAACGAATACTTTGTCGAATTTGATCTTGAAATAGCAAATCTAACGTCATGTATATCCAATTCATTTTATCAAACTCATATCATCCCCCAAAACATAGTGCATATCTTAAATAAAATAAGAAATCACATTCCGCTGGAGTAGACGAAATACGAACAATTTTATTAAAGAAGGCTCTAACTCTCTAGATGAGTTCCGTTTTGTCAATGGTCGTGAGTAAACGTGTGTCAAAGTAGTTTATTATAATACAAAATAATTAAATTTATAAAATAAAATAATCAAAAGTGCATTTACATTTTAAAATATTATTCAATATAAAATGAATTTACTAACCAGCCAAGTAGCCGCGCTTGGTAAGGCGCTCTACTTGGAACTGGGAGGTTATGGGTTCGAATTCCAACATCGGCAGTTTTTCAATTAAAAAATTAATGGGCGGTTAATTGACTAAACTGTCGGCGTATGGACAAGAACGAAGTAACCGAATGTGTTTGTGAAGATTTTCTGCAGTTTCCCTTCTCGAACTCCAGATGAATATCGGTATAGTTCCTATCAAAGTCAACCAGATTCCTACCAATTCCTAGTCTGCATATATGGATTCTTTGTCCTCCACTCACATCCTCAAAAAATTTATAGATAATAAACGTTAAAAAATAATGATGTGGGTAGCCTCAGTTATAGACCGTGTTGTCTCAGAAACGGAGGTAAAACCCCATTATTATTATTTAAAAAGACATTTTATTCATTTTGACTTTTGTACTAAAAGCACATTTATGGTTTTTGCATTTTGTGTAAACAAATATTAAGTGAGCAAGTAGTAAACCAAGTGCTTACAGTTAACAGTGAGATAACAAAACTTTAATTAACTCAATTAATAAATAAATTATTCCCTTCCGTGGGTCCACCTTGTCGTGGTGGGAGTGCCTAGTACCTAACCTGCAAGCCAGCAGGAGGGGAAGCTAACGGACCCAAACTTCTCAACGTAGGGATCAGTGTGCGAATGTCGCGCGCTGTCCTCATCGTCATCGTTGGTTTCGGTGTGCGTTGTTCGTACACTGTCGCAACTGGCCGACATTGTCTTCGTTAAAGACGTCTAACTGACGGTCACGTGCATCCCTGCTGGGAGTGGTCTGGGGGAGCTGAGGGTGGGCCCTCAGTTTCTCCGATATCTGATGTGAGCTCACTCTGCCGAGGCAGGGTGTGCGGGACTTAGCCATCAGCCACGTCGGTCCCTGGTAGGATAGTGTGCAATGGATGCAGAGATCGGAATCTGCATTGCTTCGGGCGAGTTCTAGCCCGTCCGCGTATTCCGGGGCTGATAAAGTGGAGGCCGGGCCCCAGTATTGGGGTAGGGCTATTAAAGTCCGAAGGTATAATCGTTCCTGGCTATTCCAGCCCGCCCCGTTGCACACGTTGACTGTTTTTTTTGTTGTTGTATGGAAAATCAAGATTTCTGAAGAGACTATGAGAGACATGCCACGGTCACAAGACCTTTGGCCGTTCGAACGCAGGAGCTTTTAGAGAGTCTTAATTTCGAATTCGATCAGGTACTTCCTTATAGTTTTCATGAAGTACCTCCTTGGCTGATCCCAAAGGTAAGGTGACGCTTAGACTTGGCTGGTCTCCGTAAAGAAGAGACCAGTTCCCAGTTCTATCGGAGCTGCTTCCAACAAATTATTAGCGAATACAATAATAATCATTGTATTAACGAATACAATGACTCTCTGCGTGTCTACGGATATATCTAAAACAATTTCTGGTGTGGGGAGCGCTATTGCCATTGGCAATAGCTCACACACTTGGTAGCTTTCCCCACAGCCATCCGTGTACACTGCTGAATTATATGCAATTTTGCAAGCCCTGCGATATTGTGAAGAGTTTTCGAACCTTCACAATACATTCCTCATTTGTTCCGACTAGTTGAGCGCGCTGCAAGCACTGCTTTCAAGGGACCCTCTGGTGCAAAACATCCAAGTGATACTCCACGTGCTCCAGCACAGGTCCATCGTTTTTGTATGAACGCCTGGGCACATGGGTATACATGGGAATGAGGTGGCTGATGAAGCTGCGTGAGTCGCGGCTGACTCAGATCACGTGGATCTAATTCCAATACGCCCAGAGGACCTGAAAGTGTGCATACGCTTCAGAATTAATGAAAAATGGCAGCGTGAGTGGAATAACCTCTCGGAAAAGCTCAAACAGGATAAGCCAAGCATCGAGAAGATGCCGGCACCTGTAACTCTGAGCCGTAGAGAGAGTGTGGCCCTTATCCGTTTGTGAATAGGTCACACTCAAATCTCGCATGCGTATCTTCTCTGCGGTGAGGATCAGCCAAGGTGTACTGTTTGCAGGACATATTGTTGAGGATATGCCTCTATTGATGTGTAGTCTTTGAACCTTTACGGTAAAGACTACGGCTTCGAAAGAATGTAGCACGAGGATTATCATTTAATGCGAGCTCCGTGAAGAGGGTGATTACATTTTTAAATGAATCTCACCTTCTACGGAGACTCTATTGCAAACATCTCATATTTTAAAAAAGTCGTCTCTTTTATGTCTTTTTTTTATGTACAGCCTCGTACAATTTTATCTTCTTTTTAAATGTTTTGTGTTTTTATATTATTTATTGAAATTTATCGGTGATATTGGGGGCCTTTTACACCCACAATATCACATTTTGTTTCACATAGTTTTAAGTTTTATTGTGTTTATTGTAATAGTGTGGGCTCTTTACATCCACACTATTACACGTTGTTATATTTTTGGTTTTTAAAACTTTTGATTGTTATTTAGTTTTTAAGTTTTAATTTTTATATATATTGTTATCTAGTTTTTAAGTATTTTTATTTGTTGCAGTTAAGGCCTTTTACACCTTCACTGCAATGTTGTTATTTGTTGTTGTTAATTTTTTTTTGTTATTTTTTTATTAATATAGTTTACTTTTTGTTATTCTATTCCTACCTAGTCAATTCATTTGACGAGGTAGAGTTGTCACATATCACAATACTGCTAAGTTTTGTTATTGTTATTTTTTTAACCTGCGGGGACTAATGAGCAAGTTCTCGAAGCCCCAAAAGGGGGATGGGTTTTATTGGGTAGTCTGACTAGCCAGGAGTCCCACACTCTGTGCGTCAATACATTTCCCACCTCTCTGCCGCAAAAAAATAAAATAAATTAATACAATTAATTATTTTATTAATTAAGTTAATAAATTATTTGTGTATAACAGTTTGTTTTTGTACAAGTAGTCCGTTTATAATCAAAACATTTAACAGGTTATAATTTAAAAATTATTATTTTTAAAAAAATTATTATTTTTAAATTAAAAAACCTTAAGGTACATAATAAACGCATTAACAACAAGGCTGCAAAAAGAAAATTAAATATTTAAACAAAAGGATCTCCTAGTGTAAAGCAATGGTAAACCACCACTGGAACTTACCCAGGAACGGCATGATCTCCAAAAATGGAGAAACATGCTGGTCAAACATGTGTCATGTTCACAGACATGAAACTTTTCTTCATTATCATCAACTCTCTAGATGCCACTTCTTTGTCATTTAATTAAACGTTCGTTTAATGAAGGCATATTCCCTGAACAATTAAATATATCAAGAGTCATACCTGCCCAGAGTATAGACCAATATCATTTTTACTCTCTCTGTTCAAAATTTTTGAATACCCTTTCTTCGAACGTTTACGTTCCTTCCTAGAAATTAATAATATAATAAATCCTAATCAACACAAATTCTGCAAAATAAGTCAATGGAAACAGCATTAATGTCTTTTATTGATAATGTCGTCTCCCTTATCTACCCGAGTGGCTTATGGAAAGTATATTTATTCTGATTTTAGCAAAGTTTTTGATACAATTTATCACGGAATTTTGTTATACAAATTAGAAAAAGGTTGTATCGGAGAAAAGCTTTTATCGTGGATTGAGTCCTACTTAAATAAAAGGCATCGAATGGTTTGCTGTAGCGGTGTATTTTCGGGGCCAAAGCCTCTCCAAATGGGAATTCCACAAAAATCTAGTCTAGGACCCATCCTATTTATAATTTACATAAACGACCTTCCTCGGATTCAATGTCTTTCACATAATTATATATTGCATGCTGATGCCGCAACAATATTTTCATCAACCACAAATAAAGAGAATCTGAACAGAAAAATTGAACTTGAAAACACTGTTAGTAACGGTTTATTACTAAATAAGGAAAAGATAAAGTTATTGTACTTTTTTCCCTTAAAAGTGTAAAATTCAAAACTGCAGTAGTCACAAACGTTGATAACTTTAAATTGCGTGGTTAGAATATTAGCTGTAACCTAAGCTTCGCACACTGTCCTCTTGCCACCTACTTGCCAGATTGGCTTACCTACTGAGGATATCGCGTGTAGTTTGTAACGATTTATCGGTTTTAATGACTTTACTATTATTTTGTTTACCCACATATGGATATGGAGGTGTTATGAAAATTTTTAACCACAAAAGACGTCTTCGTCAACAGAAGATTATATTGAGAACCATGTTCAACTTCAAGCCAAACACCTCTTGTGTCACATTCTTCGTGAATAATGGTATCCTCACTGTACCATCAATTTATACATAATCAATTTAATATATATTAAATATATCAATTTAATTATTTTAAATCAATTTATAATTAGGACGTGTGGAAGTAAAAATAAAAGTTTGAAAATTATAGGATACTTAGTTTGTACCTTGAACTTCAAAAAACTGCAAGGACTTTCTGGTTGTTTTCATCTGTCGCGTATGTATTAAAAAGTAGCAAAATATACAGTGATTTGTTTCAATACTTCATTTTAGACTACAATTTGGACGTGTGGCAGGAAAAATAAAAGTTTGAAAATTACAGGATACTTAGTTCTTACCTTACGATAAGTTACCACCGCTTGATCAAATTCAGTACGGTTTGTACATGTTTTCAAAAATAGTGCCTTCCGACTTACCACGGATAATGATGGGTATGTCATCGGCGTATCCTAGCACATCAATGTCTGCCGCAGTTAATGTGTCTAATAGTGAATTCACTACTAGGGACCACAACAGTGATGACAATACTCCTCTTTGTGGACAACCTTTTACCATGAGGTTGACACTATTTATTTGCGCGTTTATGTATCTGTAAGAAAGCGTTGAGTCTATCCACATAGCAATGGTATCATCAATATCTTTATTTCCTACTGATTCCATTATTATATCTTTCCCTGTGTCGAAGCCACCTTCTATGTCTAGAAATGTGCACAGGGCAATTCCTTTAACTTCTAGGGCTTTATCGGCATTATTTAAGAAATAAGCCAATGCAGCGTCTGTAGATTTTACTACTCTATTTCCAAGGTCTTAGGATGTTTACAAAGGTAGGTTCGTTGCCTTTGTTTAATACTCAAAGGTCATTTCTTAAGATATAATGCAAAAGGTACTCACCTCGCTTACTTTATTCAATGATAAGTTGGTTTCCAGTTTTTTGGAAGAATTCTACAATCTTCTTGATTTCTGATGTTGGATCTCCAAAAAGGTACGCTGAGCAGATAATAATCTTCTGTTTTGCCCTTCCTATGTTAATTGTTATGTACGCCGCCAGTAAGTCGTCATTGTAACATTCTGTGTTAGGTACATAAATAATATTTTTATTAAATAAAATGCATGATCTGGGCTTTTGTCTGCAGTAGTTAGCCCCATGAACTGGCTTTGTTTAGCCAAGACTCTTGGATTAGCGCGACTCCTGCTCAGAACCGCTGTTGCGGCCTTTACATGATCGAGGTTAATCTGAATCACCCTAACCATGGCACTCATTTGGTTGTTATCTATTTTTTTTAAAGTGGTCTTTGTGATTTTGGGCTCTTTAGTAGGGGAGACATTACGCTAGAAGGTCCTTGTTCTGGCAGTGTCTTTTTGACCCTAGGTTTTTCTTGGGTACTTTAAGGAGGGTTTAGGCTTTGACTACTCTTGAAATTGCTTCCTTTTGAGCAGTGTAGCCAAATTCCCTCTCTTTGCATGTGTTACACTTGTTCCAACAACCGCTTCATCTGTTGGAATAGTTTCCTGGATGATTGTAGTGATAGAGAACATGCAATTTAAATTTACTTGATTTTTTTACACTCGATACTTTATTTATTATATTTTGCGAAATAAATGTTATTTTTATTATGGGAATAATTTTTCATGATATTTCGTTTATTTTCTTTCACCGTTCCCATTCCTATAGGTTTGTAATCTATAGAAGCTGTTGAGTATTCTACCCGAAGGAACTTTATGCTCTGCAACATAACCCCTGTGCTTCACTTGGTGTCAGCAGGTATATTTAAAAATTTTAATTTTTTATTATATTTCGTTTATAATTTTCTTTTGCCACTGTAATTCTATATAGGTTTGTAATCCATAAAGGCCGATATTATATTATCCGAAGAAAACTTAAGTTTCATTTCGCAACCGTGGGCATAAATTGATGTCACAGACACATTTTTAAATTTTGGGGAAATACTTTCATTATCTTTTGTTCAGTCATTCTTTCAACACTGTAATTCTGTACAGGAATGTGACGCTATGAATACTAAAGTGTTGTAATCCGTAGAAAGGCAAAAGTATAGATTAAGCTCACTTTCTGAAATTAGTTTAAGTTTGTGCAGTTTAATTTTTTAGTTGTTGTTTTGTTTGGCGTTGTATTAATTAGTGTCCGTACAAAGTTTACTTCTTGTAAAATGTATCAACGAAACCTCATTGTATACATTTAGTTTTGAACATAGTTCAAACCTTTTGTTCAACGACTACTCGTTGTTAGCAATAGTTGATCGTAACTATGTACTTTGTTGAACTTAGTTCAACTTCTTTTGTATTTAATTACCGTTTACATGGGTCATTAGTTACTCGAACGATAAATTTACATTATTGTATTCGTTTGTAGTACCTGGCGGTTCTACAAACACATTTTAGATTCCGTAGCTTGCTTCGTTGATTAGTATCGTTGATGTCCGAAAATAAAAGCCTTCAGCTTCCATTGGTATCTTATGTTCCATCACTGTCAATCTGTATAGGCTTGTGTTTGCGAAAGTTTTTCAAAATTATGCACCCGTAGAACGGTGCAGGTACATCTTTTTAAGCACACTTACCGGCGTTGTTAACTCTAATCCATTTTCCATATTTGGTGGCAATAAACATTGAAAACCTTTCCCATAACCAAGTCATCCACAACCTCCTAGCGACAAGAGAGGACTGGAAAGAGTTGCGAGTACCTTCAACTGCTCAAAGATCGAATGGGCAATAAACTCATTCGATCCCTATAAAGCACTGGAGCCAGGCGAGATTACCCAGTGCTTTTACAAACATTCGTCATGCAGGAGCTGCGTAAACTCAGCTAATTTTTTCAGAAATTGGTAATAAATATATCATGTAATAAATAATAGCACGAATATAATTTATTTGTATTCTCCTAACAATAAATTCCTATTTATGGAAAATATCTATTTATTTTATTTGTTAATAGTTTTTACATCGTTGCAATTTTGATACAGTATTTCGAAAGCTTAAACTGATTTAAGTCATTCTTCCCAGGAAATTCATTTAAATGCATTATAAACAAATCAAGTGATCATGATGATTCATTTGTAATATTCATTATTATTGGTATTGTATTTAAATTGAAAATATTTCATACTAGAGATACAGAAAATTTTTTCATTTGAACAAGTTCAAGATTTTATGTTTCCCAATCCCTATAAGCCCCCTCCCCCTTATCTGATTTTGCCCATTAACGAACTTCGATGAACCTAAAATTGCTGCGTACAGATTCATACATATATAAGATCCTTTACTTCCTGAAGCAAACGGCTGGAAGAGGTATATATATATATATATATATATACCTCGTCCATCCCTGTTTCCTTCAGGACTTGATTGGGATAAAGGAACTTGATTGGGTCTAGGGATTGTAGCTTCCCAGAATGTATCTGGTAGATTCCCAGACATTTTATTCTATTTTGTATGACGGTGTCACAGTCTATAAGGAAGTGTTATTCATTTTTCCCCAAAACCTGCTGTTGCCGTCATTTCCCAAGCCTAGCTTCCTAAAATGTCCCCTCAGTCTACAATGCCCCGTAAGAAACCTCGTCAGAAGATTGCATCTTTTGCGGTTATAGGTCTCGAGAAGATTTTTGACCTGCTTGAGCTCCGAAAGGTTCCTCCAGAGAGTGATGCTCTTGGTGTTTTCTTCTATTCCGAGCTCCTCACAAAATAAGTTATCTCCCTTTCTCGCCGGGACATCCGCTTTCTCATTCCCCTCTATATCCTGGGAACCAGTGGATGGTGACGTTATTATGGTTGCCCATATTCTTGGCTGTGTTTAGGCACTTTCATACCATCTTTGAGTTGATAACGTAGGAACTCATCGCTTTGATGACCGCTTGACTGTCGGAGCAGATCGCTATATCACGATTCCTATAGTATGTCTATCCAGATGGAACTGGGTGCATCTTTCAACAGCCTGATGAAAGATGTTGGGGAATGTGTGTGTTCAAATTGTTTGGCCCTTGGTCCAAACTCACCTGCCCCGAGTTTGTTTGACCCATCAGTATAGCCTTTAATAGTATGTTTTTTGAGTGAGTTCATCTCCGATTCGCCGCTCCACTCACTCTTGTTCCTTAACTCAGTGATGAATCGCTTCTCGAAGTTATGTTTTTTCATCATTTCATCCTTGGGTTGACCCAGGAGAGGACCATATTATCCTATTTCTATTTCTATATCTTCGTTTTCCATTCTGAAGATAGACTTTCGCGGTTCCCTCAACCATCAAGTGTAGAGGTGTGAGATCAAGAATGACCGATAGAGCATAACTCAGGAAATGCAAAGGCAGATCAGCTGTTGCACTTTTCTAGGGTTTGCCTTGACCCTTTTGGCCCAAGCTAGTGCCCCGTACGTGATTAAATGTCTCTTCACCATAGTAAACATCAACCATAGACTCCCGGGGTTGCATCTCCATGTTTTCCTACTACGCTTCTACACATCATTGATGCTCGCCTAGCTTTGTTAGTTACTTCTTCTTCGTGTTTATTCCATAGAAGCTTATTATCTAGTGTTCCCCTAGATATTTATCTTCATTATTCTTCTTATTCCACTCCAAGTTTATTTCGGCTAGTCAGATGCGTTTTAGATTTGGAAGCTTCCTCGTTTTAGTGAACGGTATCAGTGTGGTCTTTCCTGTGTTAATATTTATCCCCTCTAATCCACACCAATCTTCAGTACTATTTATCGCGTTTTGGATAATATCGTTAAGCGTTCCTTCGAACTTACCTCTGGCTATGTTTACTATGTCATCGGCATAACCCTGGCAGTTAAAACTAGAATCTGTCTGTTTTTTTTTAGAAGTTCGTCCACCATCAGACTCCACATTAGAGAGTATAACACTCCCCCTTGTGGACAGCCTCGGGTTGTATAAACCCTGTAGGTCTTCCCATCTAAGTTTCGGCCGATCTTGTGGTCAACATCTCGCACGTCCATTTTGAGATGCCACCAACCGCCTAGTCAGGGCTTCTCTGACGACCTTGTGTGAGGTGTTGTCAAAGGCTCCCTCTATGTCCAAGATAGAGGATCTCTTTGGATAAGTTCTGTCATCTGAAAATTATCTGTTGATCATCCCGCTCTATAATAATGTTGGTGGAGGCGCAGTGGCACACTCTTCCCCTAACTTATATACGTTACGCAGGAGCTGCTTCAACTTACCGAATTTTCTTACAATACATCAATTTCTCTCAAGTGGTCATAATTTGAGTGTGATCAAAATGTAACATCATATCTGATATGATTTTAGTATTAGCAAGGCCAATTTTTTTACTAAATGGGATAGGTAAAGGGGAAAGGGGGTATAGAGAAAGAAGAATACCAAAAATATAAAATATCTCTCTTAACATTAGAAAAATCGAAAAAAGGAGTAATGTTGTAGAAAATTATGTTTGCTACAATTCACTTTCCGATCATTTTTCACAAACTCTAATGTGAACAGGGATATTAAGAATTTTAACTTTCAGTATTAAATTGTAAATATTAGTGTAACAGAAAAAATGATAAGGCACAACATTATAGTAAAACTAATTACCTACAACTTTAATTATTAAGGGAGATATGCCAAATTTGTGTTTCCCCCTCTCTCTAAATCCCCTTTTTTCTTTGACCGATTTTACCCATTAACGAATTTGACCTTTTGAATACCAAAAGCGCCTCAAATATTAAATTTAATTTAAAACGGAAACAACTGTGACTGCTAGAGAGTCCACAGATACATTAATATATATATATATATATATATATATATATATATATATATACGTATATATATATATATGTATTTTGGGCAGTTTTTTCCGACTTTTCTATTGCCTTGTTTAGATGCCTACCATTTTAATATTTTTGTCCGACCTGATCCCAAGATACTGTATCATAGGGCTTGAACACACTCTGGTATCACCCACCATAACGCTCTTGTTGGTCACATTTCGTTTTGATGACAATAAGACCATGTCAGTCTTTTCGGGTGCCTGAGTGAGGGCCATCTGATTTTTAAGGTGGTTTTTTATCATCCAAATGGTATCATTTAATATCGTGATAACAAGCGCCAGGTCGTCCGCAAATGCCATACTTTGCACATAATGAAGCATTTTAACGCGCAGTATTTCGTCATAGTATATGTTCCAAAGATATGGTCCAAGGACTGATCCTTGCGGCACACCAATGTTAACATCAATACTTTTCCATCCACTATTATTGCCATGTCATGCAGGTAGCTCTTAATTACTCGGGCAATGGGCCATGGCGAGAACTGCACTCTCTGCGGCTATAGTTGATTTCCCTTCGCAGAAGCCATATTGTGATTGAGAAAACTCTTCACATTCATTTTTTAATCGTTTCAGCAACAAATGTTCATAGAGTTTGTCCAGGATGTTCAATAGACATAGCGGTCGGTATGATGTTTTTGCTGGGTTTGTCTTTTTACCTTTCTGTAGTAGAACTAGACGCGCAGACTTTTATATTTTTGGGAAGATAACACGGGTTAAATAGTGGTTCATCATGTTTAGACACTCTTCGGGTAGCTTGTTTACAAATACTTCTATTACCTCCGGGTGCGGATTGTCAGGTCCTGGAGCCTTACCATTACTGTAGCTCCTCCCTTGTAAACAGCATCACAGTGTTATCAAATATTTCTGTTGCATGAGTCATCTTTGAACAATCTCCAGTTTTTCCTTGAAGGGTATAGTTGTATCGCTGGGCCAAATTTCTTTGTTACGATTTTGTAGCCAAGACCCCAAACATCCAGATCAACATCGTTCTGTACGTGTCTCCAGCATTCTTTTTTCCGGCTTAATATCATCTTTCTACTTTTAGTGTACTCGAAGTGCATTATATTAGCATCTTCTATCGAAATTGACCTCATTCGATTGGCTCTAGTTGAGGCTCTCCGCATACTAATGTAGATCTTTCGGTACTCTGCTATTTCTTTATTCCACCAATACACTGGCTTTCGTGTAGCTATTTGCAATTTTTTGGGGAACGTTTTGTTGCAGGCTGCTGTTAGGAGTTCAGCGCATTTAGAAGCATCCAGGCAAACTATATTTTCCTCTTGGAAAACCTGTCCCATTTCCTCGCAGAATTTGCCATCCAGCCACGCTGAGTACTTCCAACCTTCTATAGTAGTTTTCTGGGTTTGGGTCGTCGGATTGTCACCCAGAGTCAAGTGTAAGCTGATACACAGGTGGCCACTCAGGGTCTCCACCTGTGATAGGATTTGCCAGTCAAGTACTGAAGTGGATATTTTCTCGGTACTCAATGTGATGTCTATGCATGATGATCTCCTTCCGCGTTTAAAAGTTGGTTCGGTGCCATTGTTTAAGACTTCATGGTTTTCCGAGGCAATCATTTCCATCACCAAGTCTCCAGTAACTATTACTTCTTTCTTATGCTGTCTGATGCTCAGGTGTAGTGATGTGATGAAGGATTTGTATTCGTCTATGTTTACGTTTGGGGAAATATAACATCCATATATGATTAGCTGCGGCAGTTCAATCCACACGAATCTTGGCCCTTTATTTGAGTTGGGAATACGTGGGCAGAGAGGTTGACAAGTTATAATTGCAACATTTGTTGCCTCGTCAGAGAATAGCAACTGCCTTCTTGCCAGTTTCCAGTGTGGCTCGGGTATTATAATACTTGCAGTTTCTTCGTATAATTTTTCATCACTTTTGATTTTTTCTTGTGGTTTCAAAGTATTATAAACTATTTTTAATTCTTGTTTAGTTAATATGTGTTTTGAGATTTTAGTGCCAGACCTAATAGTTATAATAACGCGTCAATCGGAACACACCCAAAAAAACACTTAACTATGTGTACTTGGTGGTTAATGGTTGGTATGACTGGAGACAGACACATGCAAGTCAAGGAAGGAGACCGATGAGATATAGACATGTGTGTAAGGGACCCGCCAAAAGTAGTAACGTTTATTTGTAATTGAATTAATGGTTAACATTATTTTTGTAATTAAAGAATTAATAAATATTTTTTGTGTAACTTCAAATAATTAATAATAAACAAATAAAATATAATGAACTATTTTTATTTATGGCAAGATAACAACGACCAAAAATTGACAATACCAAAAAGTGATTACACCAACGTGATTAACCTACGTTGTTCGTGGTTAACCTACAATAGTTTTCTGTTTAAAATTTTTTTGTGAACTATTGTGGATCGAACAAATTAAAAATAGTGAAAAATTGTCAATTTGTATTTTGTCATAGACACTTTAAGAAACTCAGTAAATAATTTAATTAAATCGATAAATCGACATTGATTAAATTATTGTGTCGACCAAAAAGTGTATTTTGTTCATTATACTTTACAAGTTTGTGTTGCTTACAAACTTTTTTGAACTTTTACGGTTTCCACTACTAGTACTTCAACTGCTAGTACTTGACATCCTGGATTTTATATATCATCTTTATGGGAAAACAATATTTTCAAGACTCGATTTAGTGAGAGCTTACTATCACATTGCTATCCGCAAAGAGGATATACCCAAATAGCTATAATTACGCCTTTTGGGTTTTCGAATTCCTTAAAATGTATTTTGGATTACGAAATGCAGCACAGACATTCCAGAGGTTTATGGATAATATTTTTAGAGATCTAGATTATGTTTGGATTTTGTTAGATGACATCCTAATCGATGATCATTAGTCCAGAAGAACATCGAGTACATTTAAGAGAAGTGTTTCGCAGATTATCCAAAAACGGCCTCACCCTCAACCCAGAAAAGTGTGAATTGAGTGTAAGCTCCATAAAATTTTTAGGATATTTCATAACATCAGAAGGAATTAAACCTCAAAAAAATAAAGTGCAAGCTATAACTGATAACCCCAAACCTAAAGACGTAGGTTCCTTAGAAGATTTTGGGGATGGTAAATTTCTATAGATCTTGTATCCCTAAAGCGACTGCCAAGCTAAAACCATTGAATGCCTATCTACATGGATAAAAAAGAAACGATAAAACGTTCATTGCGTTAAGGCGTGCATGCTTCTTGAAAAATGATGGAATAAAAATACTTTTGGCTAAAAATGGGTAAAGACATTGAAAACTGGGTACAGTGTTGTATAGCCTATCAAAAAGCTAAAGTTACAAGACATAGAATTACACCAATTGGTACATTTCCAGAGGTTGGAAGATTTTAACATGTACATGTAGATATCGTAGGAAGGTATGTGATTGCTTAACAATGATTGATCGCATTACTCTGTGGCCTGAAACCATTCCAATCGAAGATATCTCAGCAGACGTGGTTGCTAAAGCATTTTACACAGGTTGAATTAGCAGATTTGGAGTACCACATAAAATAACAACCGACCAAGGGCGATAGTTCGAAAGTACATTACTTATGGAACTAACAAAATTTGTAGGAATACAAAAGTTGGGTACAACTTCATATCATTCGCAATCTAACCGATGCGTGGAGCGCTGGCATAGAGTTCTTAAATCTGCCCTGAAATGTCATTGAGAATGTGAAAAATGGACCAAATTTTACCAACTGTGCTTTTGGGGCTACGTATTACTATTAGAGAAGATACAGAATTCAGTGCAGACGAAGCAGTTATGAGTCAAAAATTACGGTTACCAGGATAATTCTTTACACCAACCGAAATAACTGATGATATTAACGGAATTTTCACGGATGTACAAGAAACGATTAGCAAAGTGCGTCCTGCACCTTTCAGGTCTAGCAAGAGGAATACGTTTGTTCAGCAATCTATACAAAGCTGTACACACATGTTTCTACGAGATGTTAAAGTGAAGAAACCCCTTACACCTCCATATTCAGGACCATACGCAGTCAAGGGCAGAACCGACAATATATGTACTTTGAAACTACCTAATCGGGAGCTAACTGTGTCTCTAGATAGAGTCAAACCTGCGTTCTTGTTAGAGCCTGCCGAAAAATTGTAACGTAACAGTGCGGGAGAAAGAAGACGACACAAGCAACCAGGATGACAGTAAAAAGGCGGACACTCCGATTCACAAAAGAAGTTTGGACGAGCAATTAAGAAAAATCTGAGGTTCCTAGACGCCGTTATTAGGAGGAAGTTCTGTAGTGCCAGACCTAATAGTTATAATAACGCGTAAATCAGAACACACCAAAAAAAAAAAACACATAACTATTTGTACTTGGTGGTTAGCCGCCAAAAAGTAGTAACATTTTTTTGTAATTGAATTAATGGTTAACATTATTTTTGTAATTAAAGAATTAATTAATTTTTTTTGTGTAACTTCAAATAATTAATAATAAACAAATAAAATATAATGAACTATTTTTATTTATGGCAAGATAACAACGAACAAAAAGTGACCAAAAAAGATATTGTCCAACTGGGCCAAAATCATAGAAAGAATAATATCACTAATATGATCGTCTTATTACTGCAATTGTGATTGAACCGAAAAGTAAAATTGTGGCTGGAACCAATAACCATTGCTGTTCGATACGTGGATAAGATTTAATAGCATCCACAATTATTTTAAGCTCAGCCTGTGCTACATTAATAAATTTGGTTATATTGTCAAATCGGTCAATCATTTGTGTATTTAATTTATGTTTTGAATAGTTTTATCTTCAATTAGTAATTGATTATTTTTCAATACCATTATAAATCTTCAATTTACATGATTAATTTCAGTGGACATGTAGTTTATTTAATTTAACTGTGACGCGTAGTCATGAAAATACTACGTCATAATTTTTGTATACGCAATATGCAGTTTATTTAAGATTTCTTTCTGTGAAACTTTTTGTTTTTGTTTGCTATTTGTAACACCCTTTTTTACTTTGTTGTAAACTAATGTAAAGCTGGCACGGTGTAAAGCTGCAAAAAACAAACAAAAAAGTTTAATAAAGTTTTTCAATTTGACGTTTAGTTTTTGAGGTATAATTAATTAAACATTATTAATATATTCAGCCAATCACATTTGCATTTGGGTGTCGCTACACTTATTGAGAACTCTGATTGTCGCTACTCTAGCATGCTCTACTGTGGCCGCCCTACTCCACCAATCACAGAGCGTATAGTGTAAGGAGGTGAGAAGACAGTAGTGGAGTAGTGCGGCCTCAGTAGAGTTAGAGTTATCAATAAGTGTAGTGACATCCGCAAAAATTAAAAAATGCCAATGCGATTCAAAAACTAAGCGTCAAATTGAAAAACTTTATGAAACTTTTTTGTTTCTTTTTTTTAAGCTTTACACCGTGGTATAGTTTTTCTGAATGAATTTCAGAACACATTTTTCATCTTATTTATTTATACGCATTTTATCTTTTTGCAATTTTCTTAACATTACATAAGAAAATTTTTCTTTTTAATTATAATATTAGTTTTTATTTTACTTATTGATATGTGTCTGTGCTAATGTTTCTGTTTTTGGCTCATATTTTTTCTAAAAACCCACTTAAACATTTTCACATTGTTTCTTGTGGTCATTCTATGATTTTTGTTTTTTCCCACTTTTCATCTCTTTGCATCTAATATGTATAATACAATTTGTGTTTTTCTTTCCGGTTGTTCAATTGTATATCACTTAATTCATGCGAGTGAACTTTTGAAACGATGGCAATAATATTTTTCGACTTTTCGAACTTCCGTATATGATTTGCTGGCATTTGATGTGAGTTTAGAACTATTCCTGAAAAGTATCAGGAACTGTAGAACTCAGATGCATGCGAGAAGACTTCACAATTGTTTTTGATCTGCTGCAAAATGATCTGCTACGGGAAGTTGGCAGATCATTTTGTCAATTGACTTTTTTATGGCAAGATCGCCAGAACTATTCCTATAAAGTATCAGGAACTGTAGAACTCACATTTATTTTTGATATACTGGACAATGATCTGCTAAGTTGACTCGCAAACTCAATTCTTGGTTTGTGTGTGTATTTTGTGGTATTTGGTTTGTTTTATGGCAAATGCTTCACACTTTTCAAATCATCTGGTTTAATGTCATTTTTTGACGTTTACTGTGTGATTATTGTCAAGCCAGTTTTTTGAATTCACCATTCCATGTCAATTTGGTTTTTTGTTTTATCTTTTGCTTTTGAAAATGAGAACTCAAGGTTCTCGAAACATTGAGTTTTGATTTATTTTAATTTTCAGGCAAAATTTAGTAAATCAGGCAATATTTCTGTTGTCATTATCTAAAACAAATATCAGAAAAGGACTAAGCGTTGATTTTTTGCAGTATAATTCCGTTCCTAACACACACACACACACACACTTATATATACACTCCCGTTCAAAAAAACCGAACAGACATGAAATGTTAATTTGCTTACATTTCATAAAACTCTTCACTTTTGCAACTCTCTGTATATTATTTATTTATAAACAAAGATAAGTAGTATATTTTTTAAATGTGAAAAAAGACATGGAAGTTTTATATTTTATATTTTTGTCAACAATTTATGTAAACAACAACTGAGACTGATTCGATCCAGATCTGTTCAATTTTATTGAACGGGAGTGTACATATATATATATATGTATATATATATATATATATATATATATATATATATATATATATATATATATATATATATATATATATATATATATATATATATATATATATATATATATATATCTATGTATATGTATATGTATATATCTGTGTGTATAATATATAAATGTGTGTGTGTTAGGAAAAGAATTATACTGCAAAAAATCAACGCTTAGTCCTTTTCTGATGTGAAATAATATAAGTCTCAGTGTTCTTCAAAAATCGTAGTGTACGATGAAAAAACACAGATACAACATTTCTTTTCTTTATATACGTGCAACAAAGATAGCAAGTAGTGTATATGTTAAAAAAGTTCTATTTGTAAAAGTGAGATGAAATACTACACGCAATTCCTATGTGTACTACGATCTTGTTCATATTATAGATATGTTGTGGATATGTGTATATCAACTAAGATCTGATTAGGGATGAGCAATTTCATTTTCAATTTTTTATTTTATACAATTAAAACTTTGAACATACCGAATATATAGACTGACAGTGGTTCCCTTTTAAGTTTTCAAAATTACTCGATCGGCTTCCAATTTCATTTTTGTAGCATTTTACTGTTAATAGATACGAGAAAGGTTTGTCAGCTAATCCTTGTCTTGTTAGAATTTAGTGTGTGAGGACGATATTAATCCTATCTCATAGTTGGGAAGTTCCAAAAGATACTTTTCACCAATCAATTCAAAAGATTAAGAAATTAAATAACGATAGAGGACAAGTTTAATAAATATAAATATTTTTCTTTTTTGTCTCATGGGCGTTTTTCAGGTTTTTGCTGACCGGTCCAATTGATTCGAAGTAAGATAGCATGTTCGAAAATACAAAATACGTGCATAATAGGGAATATGCATGAACATTTTTTTTCACATTTATTTTCAGAATATGAAAATACTGTTAATACTGTATTAATATTTAAAAACGAAATTAAAATCCGACAAATATCAAGGAAGCTATAAGCTTTTAAAGATTATTATCTGTCTCTTTCTTGCAAAAATACTAAAAACGGAGTTTTACGTGTATTTTAAATGGTGAAAGTGTAATATGACGTCACATAACATATCAAGAGGGCTATCACCCTCTTTGTCTAATCGGGAATTTCAATCATTCATATCTCGCTTATTTTTAAAGTTATTTAAAAAGTAATTTTACCTTGATATTTGTCAAGTAAACATGCTTCAATTCAAGTGAAAAAAAATTTTCATGCATATTCCCTATTGTTGTGGTTGAATCGATTCGTCATAAATCAACTTAATCTTACTAGGCTTGCATTTACATAAAGATGTTTGAAATGATACATCTACTATTATTATTAAGATATCACTCATCAGATCATTATAGTTTTTAATTTACAAATCTACTAAAAGTCAAGTTATACAACAAAAACGAAGTTTTCTCTATTCGATAGGATTGCCACTATCCCGTTTAATCTAATATGATATATATTGTTTTAAGTGAAGCTGACTGGCACACTCACTCATGTATACAAATTCTACTGCTTTTCTAGACATGTTAGAAAGATGCGTTTTTTTGCATTCAACGCGAAATTGCTTGAAACCGACGGGAAAAATTGGAAAACTTCAATTTTTTCATTTCAACCCCCCCCCCCCCCCCGGAAAATAAAAAAACACCCCAATAAACTTTTTTTTTAAATTCATGTAATATTAGTTTCTGTGATGCGAAGTCAAGGCCGAAGGCCGCCTCGATGGTCAAGATGGATCTCCTTGCGTGCAGAGCGAGTCTAATATAATATATAGCCCTAAGTGAAGCTGTCATACTCACTCATGTATACAATTTTTAAGGCACTTCCAGACATGCTATAAAGATGCAGTTTTTTGCATTCGACGCGAAATTGTTTGAAACCGACGGGAAAAATCGGAAAACTTCAACTTTTTAATTGCAACCCCCCGGAAAATCAGAAAACACCCTACAAAAACTTTTTTTACAATTTAAGCAATGTTATTTTCTGTGAAGCAGAGCCAAGGCCGAAGCCCACCCTTGGGGGTCAACTGGGGGATCCCTTGCGAGCAGAGTGAGTTTTATACTATATAGAGCCCTTTGGGTAAGTCACTCACGTATACAAATTCTAACCCACTTCTAGATATGCTAGAAGGTTGGATTTGTTGCATTCGACGCGGAATCTCTTCAAACTTATGGAAAAAGTCGGAATGCTTTAATTTTCCCAACGCATCCTCCCGAAAATGGGAAAAATTCTTCAAAAATACGTTTTTTACTTTCTATTCATGCTAGAAGGGAGCTGTTTTATTGCATTATGTCAAGGCTAATACCATATGCTAATATATTATAGATTAACTGTTTGTATTATAAATAGGTTTATTCGTCCACTTTATAGGGTTATTTTTAACTCCAATCTCCGCAAAGGACTTCAGTTGGTTCACCGGGTTATTTAAAAAACTCAATCATAATTAAAACGGAATAAGTTTGTAAATTAGAGACTAGATTTACTTATTAAACTTATTCTTAAATTTGGGGGTGAGGTGGGGGTGTAATGGGGTGTAAATAATACATGTGAAGTAAATAAAAAGCTGCATAGCAAACAGTCTAACCTCAAACCTACACGTGGTGCCCCTGTTCAAAACTAATCGAGGTTATGGCGTCCGAACTGGCGGAAAACCTTTGTCACACCACCGCCCGGCACGCGTGGGTGGGGACCTATGTAAAAACCTCCCCTAATTCTATGGTCTGATGATGTGCCGACGTTCTGCATGACTAAGGGAAGTTAGTATTAAGCGATCCCCGCCCCGACACCGGGTGTGGGCCTCTGGGTGTGTAAAAGGCCAATTCTTAATACATTATTTACTCGTGGGATCAAATATGGTTGACACATTAAATAATCCCAAGTAAGAAGGAACTGGAAACAGTACACCTCCATCTACAGATGCTTTACCTGGACCCGCAGGGACGTCGCAAGGCCGAACAGCAGGGGAAAGTGAAGTTTCTCCAATGAACCTAGGGTCTACATTAGTGGAATCGGGTTCCTTAACAGACTCCGAAATCTCGGTTAATCTGCCAGCGCTACAGCTGAAAACCAAACGTCTTGGAGGCCAACAGCGAAAGCGGTTGGCCCGGTAGAGAGCAATGGCTCAACAAACAGCTGCATGAAGTGGTGAAATTCCAAGCTCACGCCAAACTGCAGCTAGCAAGACTACGGTGGAGTCAATCCCTGTCCGTCCACAGAAATGGCAGGACAGAAGGGGAAACACCACCACACAGATGCAGAAACGGAGCAGGATGTCTGTCTTCAGGAAGGCTGGTCTTCGCTTCGAGGCCTTGACGACCGAGTGGTCGGCGGAACAGGCCGGAATGCTCCGCGGTACCCTTAAACGGGCGATTGAAGAGTCCCTAGATAGGGACATGACCATCGTTCCCTGCTTTGAAAGGTACACCTTGGGACCAAATGGACTCGAAGTGATAGCTACGGACGCTCTTTTCAGGGACTGGCTTATAAAGACGAAAATAGCCGCTTGTGAGGGTGCGAGGTTGAGTGCATCCATTCTTCCTCCTCGCATCGTCCTCAAGAAAATGTTAACTGGATCCCAGGAGTGCCAGCATCTAGGGAATTATGCTGAAGAGGATAACCCGCCAAAATCGGGATCGGCCCCAGGGATTGAAAAGTGTACGATCGGACTGAACACCTAAAGGGCTCCAGACTGCCACTCGAGGTGCCAGTTCGATCGCATGTCAAACTAGCCGGAAGGTGGTTTCTCCACTTTGTTCTAGTTTGTGCCTGCCTGTCACAAACAGGGAAGGCGCCCAGCAGGAGTGGGGGGCACCTAAACCGGAAATAGCCAAAGACTTTTGGCAAAGCCAAAGGTGCCGTTACTGCGAAGATTCTGGAGAGGGTAACACCGGTAACTTCCTCAACACCTGAGGCAGTTGCCGGAGTCACTTTGTCCGAACTAAAGAAGCAGACGTCTGTGGTGGATGAGTGGTGGTTGGTGCTCAGGAGTCTGGGGCATCTTCTACTGCTCCTTCTACCACACTAACCGTAGACTCATTATCATCAAAGTCCACACGTAAAGATAGATGGAGGCCTAAAACCGAAGTGGGCCTAAACCACCATCAACTAAATAAAGGTAAGCCAATTATGGTCAGTTTCATCCAAATTAACTTACATCACAGCGGAGCAGCAGCAGCAATTTTAAGCAAAAGGCTAGCTTCATACAATATAAACATTGTTCAGGTGCAAGTACCATATATACATGCGAATGGCATTAAAGGTCTAAGTCGGTCGGGGGTTAAAGTTATTTCCGGGACAAATAATCCTGGAGCTTACCTGGGGCCTTGACGCGGTATCTATTCCGCACCTGTGTGGTAGAGATATTGCGGTGGGCTCGGTGCAGGTTAATCTCCTGAAACAAGAGAAGGGGTGATTCTGTGTTCAGCGTATTTTCTATACGACTCAGAATCACCTCCTCCTCCAATAAACGTGGAAACAGTGATCCAATATTGTGAATCTCGGGGTCTGCCATTGATCCTTGGCTGTGTCGCAAACTTGCAACACACGCAATGGGGCAGTTCGGGCATAAATGCTAGGCATCGGGCTCTACTGGGAGGGACATCCCGACCGATCTCCTGGAGATCAGTCAATAGAGGCATATCTCCAACCTTTGTAACAGAATTAGGTCAAAGGTCATTGACATTACTCTCTGCTCACCGAGGTTGTTATAATTTCGGTCGGAGTAGAAAGTTTCAAATAATCCCTCCTTACCTGATCAAATATATGCACACCAAACTGTGTACCGTAACCTCGTATTGCAATCCCAGACGTACTGACTGGGATGCTTACAGGCAGGAGCTCTCTAGGCTACTTGCCATGGATGCGAATAGGTTGCACACAAAGGCAGATGTAGATTCGGCCGTTAGGTTACTTCAGGATGCCATGATTTCGTCGTATGAAAACAACTGTCCTGCAGGTGTTACTACCGGTTCTAGATATGTTCCGTGGTGGAATAGAAATCTAGATAGACTACGCCATGACACTAAAACATCCTTCAACAAAGCGAAAATGGTTGGTCTTAACTCGGACTGGCTAATCTTTAGGGAGAGACAGTGAGAGTATAGTGAAAAATTTTAAAAAAGACTCTTGGAGAGAGCTTTGTGGTAACATTAACATGATGCCCGCTCTCTTTAGAGTGCAAAAGGTAATACCTAAGGAAAATACTGCAAAAGCTGGGTTGCCTCGAACTAGCAGGTCAATCACTTACAGTGTCTGAGACCACGACGCATCTACTTTCCACGCTTTTCCCTTGCTTTACCATGGGAGAACCGGACGATCATAGGCGTGATGGTGAAAGGGCAAACAGGGAGTATTGGGTCACGGCAAAACTCATCGTAAGCATTACAAAATTGAGATGGCATGTGGCAATATTTGCTCTTTACAAGTCTCCGGGTACCGACGGCATCTTCCAGGCACTGCTACAACAGGGCTTGGACATAATTGTTGCAAGGCTCAAGGAGATTTTTAAAACATGCATATCTTTGAGTTACATATCCAGCAAATGAGAAGAATCCCACGCGGTATTCATACCTAAACCTGGACGCCCAAGCTACGGTGACGCAAGATAGGCATATTCTTGATACGTGTCTTGTAGAGAGACCGCTATCAGAGTGCTGGTTTGGTTACCAAGTCGGCCTTTCAGTGGGTGCTGCATTTCATCGACTAGTAGGGTCGATGGAAGGTACACTTTCAGAAAAGGCAATGGCCTTAGGGGCTTCCTTGACATCGAGGGAGCCTTCAATAATACAACGGTTGGGGCGATACTCACTCACCAACGGTAGAGGATAACTTGGGAAGATGGATCTGCAACATGCTCGAAGTGAGGTGCACTAACACAACTTTAAGGGGACAATCAGTTGGAGGCAATGTGGGTAGTGGGTTTCCGTAGGATGGAGTACTTTCACCATTACTGTGGTGCATAGACGTGGATGGCTTACTTACCGGTCTCAAGGAATCAGGGATATTTGCTCAAGGCTACGCTGATGACATATTTATACTTGTCAAAGGGAGAGCTTTATCCCATACGAGCTTTAGCTGTAGCAGTAGAGCTATCCATTTTTAGCTGTAGAACACGCACACACAATTGCAGATCCGTATCTCTATTCATGAACATTTTTTCAGCGACCAATATTTGCCGCTATTACAAAGTCGGGACTGAACTTTATATACCCATATTTACCCTTATGTAGAATGAACTTAATATACCTTTATGTATAATATATACCGGGTATAAAACGGAATGTTCATGTTATGCCACATGGTATGGTATATTCTAGTGATGTAACGAATATTCGCCTTCGCGAATATTCGCATATTTTTTGACATTCGTATTCGCAAGAAACGATGCGAATGTTTGGCGAATGTATTTTATAAACAAAAAGGAAATTATATATGGATGGATATGGAATTATAATACTGATAATGACAACTGATAAGATTTTTTAATTTTTTATTTACTTAAATTTGCATAAAAACAATGATTATGGAACAGTTTTGAGATAGGCAACTAAATTAGAAATACTTTCTCGTTTGTTTTTGTTAGTCACTTGAATATATTTTCTTTAGGTCGGTTTTGGTACATTGTCGCGAAGAAGCGGCAAATAATTTATTTTAGCAGTACCTAGCTTTTAATTTTCTCGCATAGCACTTGTGGCCCTTACTTTGCGAGAGTAGTTTTTATCACACAACTTCTCATATTCGCATTTCTCATATTCAGCGTCATAAATTGTGAAATAAGTCCAAACTTCGCTAAAATGTGCTTTATTTATGTTTTTATATGACTTTGTCACTTTTGAATAACAGTTAAATTTGACAAATGCAATAATACTAAGGACGTTCCAGCACTGTGTTATGCAATCTCGATAACAAATCGGTTTGATTTTATTATAGCACAAATACATACATACACATATACAACACATAGACAAAAACACTGTTCACATATACAAAATAATGTTATTGTGAAGAAAATAAATAAATTATATAATATATTTAATTATAAATTTATATTTATTATATTTCGAAAACAAAACGGTAACACACTATTTTTTTTATATAATAAATATTTAGCTTTACTCTCCTAGTTTTTTTTTTTAATTCTGTCGAGTATTTTTTCTAATACAACAGATAATAGTTGGGCGGGCATGAAGTTTTACTTGCTTCTAATGAGAGAGAGTGAGAGAGAATGATAACTTTGATATTAATTATATCGTGTTCTAAACGGTCAAAAATTCTGAAACTTCGGGATTTATTAGAAAACATTATTTATAACCTGTGAACAAAAATGAGCAAAATCTGTCAAAAAGTGGTGGTATGCTGAAACATCCTTTTGAAAGGTCAACATTCGCATTCGCGAATATTGGAGATAAATATTCGCATTCGCGAATGTGAAAAATCCAACGTTGGTTACATCACTACTATATTCATACCTCGATCAATATTAATTATGAAGAAGTGAATGAAACGAATAGTATTGATTTTATTGACTTTTTTCTTTCTTTTAAACTACTAAAACTCTTTTATCGCGAAGGTAAAACATTACTCTAAATAATCAAAAATTATTATTACTAATAATATTACTATTACTAATAGTTTTGCAAGGTTTACGGTATAGCGAATTTTTGCTTGATATCTCAGCAAAAGTTGGCATAAATTTTTCCACTATTTTTAATTTGTTCACTTACAGTGGCGTATGAAAATAAAATATACTCCCATGTAGGGCATACAGGCGCACTATGTTTTAGTTTGCTAGCTTGGCGCGATTGAAATTAAAGTTTGCTTCATTTCCTTGAAACACACTAAATACTTGAATAGCAATATTCAAAATTGTTATATTATAAATTTACGAAAAATGTACTAAGCACACGAAATAATTAAGTAGCAACTGAAGCCAATAAAAGCTTGTAAAAATATATTCTGAATTATTATAAATATACGAAAACTAAAAATTTTCACTGAAATTATGTAACTCGGCCTTACGCCATACCGTGCTCTTGATTAAGTATAAAGTTGATTCTGAGAGTGGCACAAAGAGATTTCAATGGTACTCGCAATTTTATGCATCTACACATATTAAACATTAAATGACAATAACAGTGTCTCAAATTTAAATCAAACTACTTGCACTATTATATAATTTATTGTCAATTTTGTATGCCCCTGTATTATCGCGTATGCGCTGTAACTACCTACGTAGCTATACATACATATTATCTATATGTATGAACAGTGAATTGTACACACAAATGCACATACACAAACTCACATACTCTTCGAAAGAATGTATTTTTAGAGGGGTGTATGTGCGGTATTATACACACATCTATAGAACACATATATTCACGATGGCTGCCACCGCTATAGAGGTCCCATGCCATTGTATACATTTAATGGACGAATGTATTTAGTAGTTAACATACATTGGTCTAGTACATAAGACATTTTGTAGAGACCAACAAAGTTTTACTGTGAAGGAAAAGGAAAATAGACAAACCTACCTTAATTTTTATTAAATGTTGTTTTTTTGTGTGTATCTAAAAAAGTATTGTTTTTAACGTTTGATTTAAAACGTTAACATATATTTTTTATCAGTGAACAAAAAAGTTATTATTTTTGTGTTTGTTTCCTTGAAAAAAATGTGAATAGTATTCAAAATGAATGTGAAAAAAAAAATTCAGTGAAATTGTTCTTGTTTTTCAGTTCTATAAGAATTATTTTCAGTGGAATGAAATAATAAATTTATATGTTCGAATTTTGAGAGTTTAATGTGAAATAAGTTTTCTTTTCATTTTAAGTGTGGATATTTTGTATGTTTACCAATGGAATTTTTATTTAATACGATAAAATTTTCTAATGTAAGTGGTTTTCTTTTTAGTTTTATCCTTGGAAATTTTAGTTTTACATGGAATATTGTATTAAATTATTGTGATTTATTAATATGGAGATTATTGGATTTTAATACCTATTGAGAATAATCAATGGCTGTGTTTACTCTTAACAGACTAAATTATCGTGTTTAATATAAAGGTTGTGTGCAAAGTTTAAGATCGATGTTCAGTTTTCTTTGGATCTGAACGATTTTGATTCCTCTAAGGCCAAATACATTTTTGTTCCTTGGCCTGTGTCGTGTGTATATGTGTGTGTGTGTCTATGTGTATGTGTGTGTATGTGTGTGGGTGGGTGTAACACCTGTATGTAAATATGAAGAATTTTTCAAAGGAATTATGACTCAATACTTTTCGAAATTTAAAAATGAATTTAAAAAATATGGCAAGTTTTTTTTGTCCATGTACGCCGCCCTAAATAATCTATACACTGGAAATTTTGTAAAAATATTCTATGTATGTCTCATATCAAAGGAATTTGTATATCTATTTCTTTTGTGAGATATTGAATTACAAAATTGGTATTTTATTAGATCGTATTATTTTTAATAAAATAGTAATCGTAATAAACATTTCGAAGCATATGTACGAATATTTTGGGTGGAGAGAGATGGTTGGTAGTGGGTTGTTCTGAAAAAATTTCTATTGGATTAAGAATAAAAAGATTTCCTAAATAAAACAAATGAAAATAACAACAAACTGAGTTAATTGCTTAAATACCCGGTATATACTGAATTTATGAAAAGTAATTTCAAACTAAAGTTGTTTATTTAAAAAAAAAATCTTTTACGGTTTCATAGATAAACAGTTTTGCCCATTTTGCATAAACATGGTCCGATTTTTCCCATTTATGAACTTGACGTTACTTCTTAGCTCTAGAACACGCATACAATTTCAGCTTCGTTATCTCTTTCTGTTTTATAGTGTTAACGGTCGGACAAGCAAATTCGCGGAAATGAACTAATTAGGCCATTTTATGAACACCTAAACTTAATGTACCCTGGTGTATATTATATACCGGGTATAAAAGGATATAAAAAGTCATATATTTATTTGTATGAAGTACTACAGGGAGTACCACAATTTAATGCCATTAATTATAAAAATCCTCAAAAACTTGTGAAAGCATGATCAAGCTCTACCAATTCGACACGTAGAACTATGAATTATTTATATCTATATCTATCTATCTATACTATATACAGCTTGTTTTTTAAAATACACCTAATTTGGAACACGGTATAATATGCATATCTGTATATTTATACTAATATAATAAAGCTGAAGAGTTTGTTTGAACGCGCTAATCCCTGGAACTGCCCGTTACTGCCTGTTAGATAGCTGGTTTATTGAGGAAGGTTATAGGCTATACAAAAATTTAACGCGGGTAAAACCGTTGGTGGTAGCTTGATTGATTAATATCGGGGTAAAAACTATTGCACTTCGACCTTATGGTCCATTGTGCTCCCTCTTCTACCTCAGTCCGACAAGACTCGCTTCTCCCATATGTTGGCAATAGCCTGGAGCTTGCTTATCAGGTCCTCCCGAAGGTTCATATATTCGGGGTGAGATGCACCGAATATCCTGTATCTGCTGTAACCCAGAGGTTCGCAGTCAAAGATTATGTGGCTGGATGTTTCTTCCCCCTCGTCACACAATCTGCACATAATGGATCCGTTATGAAGTTCCATTGTGTGTGAGATGCTTCCGCAGGGGATAATGCCCGGTAATGAATCCGGTAACCCTCCGCAGTTGCGTATTGTTCTGCCTCAGTGCATCGAGAGGTAGCCTCTTTGTTGAACTCTGAAGCAGTACCTTCCCTAGCTCTTGCCTAGGGAAGAGCTAGGGTACTTTTTCCCAGTGATCACGATGTTTAGCACTTGACCGCTCGTTGATCACCAGTTTACATGCAGTCCTATGAATGCCCTATGAAGGGCATTCCGACTCCCTTCTTTGCTAAGGTATTTGGTTTTTCGTTTCCTTCGAAACCACTGTGACCCGGTACCCAGATCAATTTAACATTGTTCCATTTTGCAAGCTCCAGCAGTTTCTCCAGGCAATCCTTGACTACCCTTGAGGTGACCTCAGTTCCAGACAAGGCTTTTAAAGCAGCTTGACTGTCCGACAGAATACATACGTTCTGGTTTATGTAGCCTCTACGTAGGTTCTCACGGACGCAAGCCAGTATGGTGTAGACTTCTGCTTGGAAGACGGTGGTATATTTTCCCAAGTTGAGCGGCATCCAGTGGCATCCTTTTGTTTGCATTAGGTCGCTCACCATAGATTCCCGTCTCGGTCCCTTCAGTTTTGGAGCCGTCTGTATACCAGACGATTCCTCGCTTGAGGTAGGGCGGTTCTCCTTCTGACCAAATGGCCTTATCACATACTACAGTGAAAGGTTTTGAGAAGGAGTATATCTTGGGAAGTATATATGTGCCCATTTCAAAGACGGTGTCTGAGATAATTGATGTTCCCACAGTACTTGCATGTCCAACCTGATTTTTATTAATCCAGTTATTATTGTAAGGCAGTCTATAGGTGCTGGATCTCGCTTTAGCTATTATTACAAGGCTTAGCGGTAGCAGACTCAGTATGACTTCCATGGCAGTTGTAGGTGAACTGCTCACGGACCCAGTGATGTACAAGCAGGCCAGTCTTTGGATTCTGGACAGCTTTTTGCATGCTGTGATCTGGTTTACTTTTGGCCACCACACTAGAGCAGCATGGGTTATAATGGGCCTCACTACTGTTGTGTAAGGCCAGTGGATCATTTTGGATTTTAGACCCCAGACTTTTCCACATGATCTCTTGCAAAGCATGAGAGAAGATTTGCTCTTATTTGTTTTGTATTCCAGATGAGGGTTCCATGTTAGTTTAAAGTCCAACATTACTCCTAAGAACTTGCCTTCCCTTGTGATCTGTAGTCTTTCACCGAAGAGGATGGGTGGTTTTATGTTATCCACCTTCCTTTTCCGTGTGAATGGAATTAGTGCGGTCTTACCAGGGATTATTTTCAATCCCTGATTGAAACAACATTCCTGTTCGAGTCTTAGAGCGTTTTACTCCGAGATTGTGCCTTCACAGGGCCCCTGTATTGAGGTTCGTCAGTAAGCTGTTCACTGTCAGGCTCCACAGGAGTGGGAATAAAACACTACCCTGCGGACATTCCTTTGTGGCTCTCACAGTGACAGACTCTCCAAGTAGGGAAGTTTGTATTCTTGTTCCTATCAGCATAGATTTTATCCACCTACAAAAGGTGTCTTCTACTCCGTGCCGACTTGTAGAATTAACCATGGAATTGTAACAGGCATTGTCAAATGCCCCCTCTATGTCAAGAAAAACGCACAAGATGGTTTGTTTCCTTGCAAATCCCTCCTCAATCCTATATGTAAATGAAATCAAATACAAATGAAATCCTATTTGTCGTTCCATTGTTTTCAGTAGAAACGATGACAGACTAATTGGTCTAAAGTCCTTTCCCGTGGAGTGATTAAGCCTCCCCGGTTTTGGCAAGAAAGTCACTCTTACTGGATTCCATACTGTTGGGATATAACCCGTAGCCAGGCTTGCCCTGAATATATGACCAAGCAGAGTTAAAAGATGCTCTGCTCCTTTTTGTAAAAGCACTGGGTATATCCCATCTGGTCTTGGTGCTTTGTAGGGATCAAATGAATTTATTGCCCATTCGATTTTTGAGCGGTTAATGGCAATCGCCGCTCTTTTCCAGTCCTCGCCAGTCGGTGGGAGACCCTGGTTAAGCTGCTGTTGAGAAGGATTTTCACCGTCCACTGCCACTGAATCCGGATCAATGTCTCGAGTGTCTCCTTCGCGAAGCTTGTATACTCACCATCGGGTTTACGAAGTGACCCGATGGTGTCAGCGGGTTTCTTCGCCTGGATACGATGGTGGTGTTTTATCTTGCTCCGTCAGATGTGTCTTCAACATCTTGACAGAGCTTCCTCCATGAGTCCATTTTGCTAGTTCATTTATATAAACATACATATGGTGAAAAATTCTAAATGCTTATAATGAAATATTTTGGGAAAATAAAGTTTTGCCAAAGTTACCTCCTATTCTCTCTGTACGGAAGAGTAGTTGAAACACATGTACCAGTATGTATGCACATGTTTGAACATGTCAAAAATCTCAAAAATAAACTTAAAATAAAATGGCATTCAATACAGTTCAACAGTTCTTAATCAGATTAGACAATAGTTCCTACAATTTTTTTAATCAAAGTCGTATTTTATGAAATGAGATGCTATCTTCGCAAAACACATTGTAGTATCTCATCGAGTTACAGAATGGATCGCATATGGTTTAAAGGTAAATCCACGGAACTCATCTTAAATTCAACCCGTTTGTATATAATTATATTCAGTTTAACTCCTCGATGCTTAAATACTTTAATTTCAATGAGATGCTGTTATGTCTTGTGTGAAGTTGGCATTTCATACTTTTAAACCAAGAAAATTTGTTTTAACTGTTGACTATTTACAAAACGGGTTCAGGAAGTTATCATCTAATTTAAAAAAAAATGTGATTTTGAAGATGAAATTATCGGAACTATTGTTAAACCTTATCAAGAACTGTAGAACTATACTGGATGCCACTTTATTTGAAGTTTATTTTTGAGATGCTAACTTCACACACGGTATGTACCCAAAACCTCTTTTCAACCCTTATAGCTTGGAACCGCCAAAATTCTCATTAGGTACTTTCATTTTAGGTCATGTAGTCTAATCAGGTGGGCTGTTTTCGGAAGAATAGCGAAAAACTACAACCTCTCTATAAAATTAATACAACTTATTAATACAAAAATAAAAAGAGTTAATTTAGCATATTATCTTGCCAGTATGTGATCCCACCAAAAACAAAAATGTGAGGGGGAAAAGTTTTCACATACAAAAAATTGTAAAATGTTAAATACCTTGCACCTGAGAAGCGTTCACAATAAGTATATACCAATGATTTTCTGGATGTTGTTATAAAACTTGGCCCTCGCATGACCCGAACCTCTAGTAGGTCAATTGGGTCAAAATATCTCCTCCATAAGCTAGCTCCAAGCTAGCCTCTGATAAGTGCGTAGTCTATTTTTGTGATATTATGACAGACCCGAACCCGTACAGACTACGAACTTATCAGAGGCTAGCTTGGGGTTTATAGAGGTGATATTTTGACACAATTGATCTATTAGGGGGTCGGGTCTATCATAATCTAAGAGCACATAAATAGCACTCAAATGTCATAATTTAAATTGACGATATCGCAAAAATTGACTACGCACTTATCAGAGGTGCTTGTGACTTGCAGGTGTGGTATTTTGGCACAATTGACGATTTAAGGGTTCGGGTCTGTGATATTCTGAGAGCACATAAATGGCACATAAATATGTTGTAATTTAAATTGGCGATATTGCAAAAATAGATCACGCACTTATCAGAGGGTAGCTTGGGAGTCGTAAGGGTGATATTTTGACACAATTAACAATTTAGGGCTTCGGGTCTATGATATTCTGTGATCACATAAATAGCACTTAAATTTATCGTAATTTAAATTGGCGATATCGCAAAAATATCGCACTTATCAGAGACTAGCTTGGGGCTTATAGGGGTGGTTTTTCATAAAATTAACGTTTTAACGGTTAAAGACTGTGATATTCTGAGAGAACATAAATAGCACTCAAATGTGGTTTAATTTGATTTGGCGATGTCAAGAAGATGACTAATGCTCATTGTTAAGGTCAGTTTGGATCTTCGAGGGTTTATTTTTGGGGAAATAAAAAAGTTATGGATTTGACTCTTCGACATTTCAAAAACACATAAATATTATGTTAGTTCAAATACGAGTATTGCAAAAATATCCGATGCTCTCCTGTTTTGATTATAAGCTAGCCGAGCACTTTGAATTTACAATTTTCGGCGAAACAAAAAAGCACAAAAATTTTAATTGCAGCACATAATTAGCACAAAAAAGCACTTAATTTAGGTATGAAGTGAATTCATTTTAGGGACTTTGCTCTGCTAGCTTTACAGAGATTAGTTTTTGCTGTAATATCAATACTTTTTTAACCCGACTTCAAAAAGGAGAATGGTTCTCAATTCGTCTGTATTTTTTTAATTTATTTTTTTTAAATGTTTGTCACCTCAGAACTCCGCCATTTATGAACCGATTTTGAATTTTTTTGTTTTAAAGGGTTTGATTTCAGATTGATCCCATTGTCACCAAATCGTATTCTGGTGAGGGGATCCCTTGGGAATCGAGGAACATCCTTATTTTGTGTGTGATAACCGATTTTTGCGAATTTTTAATTTTTTTTTGAAAGGGTATAGTCATTCATAATGGGAAAATAAGGAAATTTTTTTAAAAATCGACTTCAAAAAAATTTTAAAAAAAAAACTGAAAATCTGTTTTGAAAAAATGTACTAAAAATGAAAAAAAAAAAAACGGAAAAAAAAAAAGTGTTATAAAGAAATGCACTAAAAGTTAGTAGGTCGTTTAGTTGGTCTACCCATATTTAGACAAATAAAATAAGTTATAGAACTTCAAAGTCACTAAAAAGCGAGAAATAAAACCTATTTTGACAAAATGGAAACCCGACTTCAAAAATCAAATATTCTAAAACAAAAAATGCACTAAAAAGTAAAAAAATAATTGCATATTCTTGTGCCAATTAGTTCTCTTAAGCAAAAATTTTTTAAATATATATGTACAATTATTGTTATTTTGGGAGGCGGTGTCGAAAAGTTATGTGAATTTCTCTATGCTGACACCGACTCCAAAAATAACAATAATTGTACATATATATTTAAAAATTTTTGCTAAGGTGAACTAAAATTAGAACAAGAATATGCAATTATTTTTTTACTTTTTAGTGCATTTTTTGTTATAGAATATTTGATTTTTGAAGTCGCATCTTGTCAAAATAGGTTTTATGTAATGATATCTTCTTCTCACATTTATGCTTTTGGTGGGATATCTCTATTTTTTGCTCTAAGTATTTTTATGCTCACTGTATGATGCATGGAATGAAATATTCATATAGCCTGTATATTTTAGAGAAGAAGAAAACACTTAATATAGAATATCTCTCTTAATATTTAAAAAGTAAAAAAATGTCTGAGATGTTAAGTTAAAGTAGAAAATCAACTTTACTTCAATTCATTACCTGATTATTTTTCTCAGACTAACTATACAAAAAAGTCTATAAAGTTAGCACAGCCGAATGAGCACAATCTATTTTAATTAACACAACGATTTAGTGCTCTTTTTGTGCTAATTAATTGAGCAATTTTTAAGTTTTATGCTCTTACCATTTCGCTGAAATCGATGGCTGTGGTATCTTCCAAAAAAGCCAGCACAACCATATATGAAAATTTTGTTTATTTAATTTTCACTAGCACAGCGATTTAGTGCTAATTATGTGCTTTCAGAATATGTCATAGGAAAAAATTTCGGATCACTATCTGTAAAAAAAGCATCCCCACCCCGACGAGGTGCAAGAGTAAAATAATCAAAATTTTCTGCACAATCGAACTTGAATAGTCGATTTCGAACGTATTACTAATGGGCTTTAAAATTATTTAGGTGGCGTTTTTATTGCTCAACCGTTCATGTCAAAAAACCACCCCCAGTCCGACAAGGTGCAAAAGTACTCGAAATTATCAACTCAAACGAACTTTAAAAGTTGATTTCGAACGGATTGATAATGGGCTTCAAAATTAAGTATGTGGCGTTTTTTTTTATCAGTTCGTGAAGGAAATTGCAGAAAACCTTCTCAAGCATAGCCGGTTACTTCGTTCTTGTCCATACGCCGACAGTTTAGTCAATTAACCGCCCTTTTTTTTTAATAATTGACAAACTGCCGATGTTGGGATTCGAACCCACAACCTCCTAGTTTCCAAGTATGCATACTGCGCAGACATAACGTCTTAGACCGCTCGGCCACTTTGATTGGTACCTATCAGGGTGAATTTGCCTTTTGGCGATGACGATGGATCTTCGATCGTTTTCGGTAAATCGTTAAGATTTACCAAAATACTGGTTACTTTTATCGAATAGACGTCTAGAAGTAGAACATCTCCTGAAATAATACAATCAATTACTTTGTATATTGCATAATCTTGAATATGAATTTCTTGTTTTCTTGTCTTCTTGTCTTAAGGAGGTTGGTGACTCAAATCAAAATGATAAGAACTTGATAACATTTGGTGATAACATTCTTTAGTATTAAATATGTGAACACAAATTTTTTCAAATTTATCTTCTGTCTAGTTAGCTTAAGTAATTAAGCATTAAAGCAGAATTATTATGCCCGGAATATATTCTTATATACCGTCTATTTTGGAATGCTTTGCTAACAGAGAATCAATGTTAAATGTTATTTACTATAAAATTTCAAATTCGCCCCCTTTACCTAGATCAGTTTTTTGTATTATAAATACGTATTTCGACTACAATGTAGTCATCATCAATATGAATTAGCTAGTCGTAATTTACTCTTTGACAATTATAAATAGACAGAAAGTCGAGATTAATAGATAAAAATAAAAATAAATAGAAAATTAACTATATTAAATTTTACTGGATTTATTATATTTTAAATCCAGTATATTTTAATTTAGTTAATTTTCTATTTATTTTTATTTTTGTCTATTAATCTCGACTTTCTATCTATTTATAATTGTCAAAGAGTAAAGTACGACTAGCTAACTCATACTGATGATGACTACATTGTAGTCGAAATACGTATTTATAATACAAAAAACTGATCTAGGTAAAGGGGGCGAATTTGAAATTTTATTTCCAAAAACCTAGAGTTCTATAGTAATTACACAAGGCTTCGTAAAGAAATAAAAATGGTGGGTGTACTTTGTAGTCTGTAGTGTGTGTGTGCATACGTAATGAATAATAATATTATAAATCAAGTGGGCATCTCTAAATCCCCACTCTTAAATGACATCAAACAAACATCATAACACAAGCAGCCAGATGTTTGTAAGTATGTGTATGTATGTATGGTTTTATAGTAAATATTTATTTGTTTATTTAACATTGATTCCCTATTCGAAATGCTTTTGAAAACAGACTGTATATAAAAACGCTATGCTTATACACGTGAACTTCAATGTTCAATTACTCGAGAACTGGTTAGACGAAACATCTGAAAAAATTTGTATTGTCATATATAATACTGAAGAATATATTCACGAAACTTCATTAAATTCTAAGCATTTTTAAATTTTTTATGCTTTAACATGTTTAGCATGGTAACATTGTATTGACGGCCACCAACCTCCTTAATTTTTTGTTTGTCACGTCATCAATTATTAGTTACCGATCATTCCTTCTTCGTATCGAGCAATCCCGTCGCATCCTTGGGTTTGGCATTGGCGAGGTCCAACCAGAAAAATGCTGTCTCTTATGCTTTCGGTGAGATTCTTGGACAATAGATGTTCAACTGATATACTGCCAACCGGGAAAGAATACTTTGTTTTTTTTTGGGTATTGCAGCCGATTGCGGGAATATCACCCTTCTTTTTGACTTTTTGGACACTGTTCCGATACCCGTGAGAAAATTTCGATATTTCCAATATTTCTGGCTGGGGTCGTTTTTTAACTTACAAGGGTCAAGAAATAAAAACGCCACTTAAGCAATTTCAAAGCCCATTATGAATGCGTTTGAAATCGACTATTCAAGTTCGATTGTGCTGATAATTTCGAGTACTTTCCTCTTGCATGTAGTCAAGTTGGGGGTGGTTTTTGCCGTAAAGGGTTGAGCAATAAAAACGGCACTAAAGAATTTTGAAGCCCATTATTAATGCGTTTGAAATTGACTATTCAAGTTCGATTGTGCTGATAATTTCGAGTACTTTACTCTTGCACCTCGTCGGGGTGGAGGTGCTTTTTTTACAAATAGTGATCCGAAATTTTTTCCTATGACATATTCTGAAAGCACATAATTAGCACTAAATCGCTGTGCCAGTGAAAATTAAATTAAATTTTTCATATACGGCTGTGCCAGCTTTTTTGGAACCTGACACAGCCATCGATTTCAGCACAAAAATGGTAAAAGCACAAAAATTAAATACTGCGCAATTAATTAGCACAAAACGAGCACTAAATCGTTGTGTTAATTAAAATCGATTGTGATCATTCAATCGGCTGTGCTAACAGTATAGACGTTTTATAATAAGAGATTTAGGATTTTGATTATCAATCTTAAATCGTAAATATTTGAGTACCGAAAAAATGATGAGACACGAAATTTTTGTAAAATTAATTTTTTATAACTTTGCTCCTTATAGATTTTCCAATTTTTCAATACTAAACAGATAATATACCAAATTTTGTTTTTCCCCTTCCTGGCCCGATTTTGCCTATTCACGAACTAAGCGTTTCAAATACCAAATACCAAAAGCACCTCTACATTTCATTCTAACCAGATTAAAATTGTTCACTAGAGTGTCTACAGGCACATCGCTTAATTTCAGACTTTTTTTGGTTGGTTTCAACCATAGCCCATTCTTCCTACCAAAAATCAACTTTCTAGGACAACGGGAAGTACCCTAAAATATTGATTATTATTATTATGGTCAGTGAGTCCTCAAAACGTAGTTTTTAGGTTTAGGGTACAAACAAGCTGTAAAATTGAAATTTGGTACGTACCGAAGGATAGTGGATGGAGCTTCATAGTTTTTTTTTTGTTTCCTAAGATATAGAGGCCTAAAACTGTCTATAATTCTTATAATTCGGGATGTAACTACGAAAGTTACGCTCAGACCCCACCATTTTTTTTGTATTTCGAATCTATGTACCGTTAAATCAATTGCATCAAATTTTCAGTGAAAAAAATCCGGAAGCATGTTAAATTCAACAATTGAAAATTTTTTTTGATTTTATACTTATCTATAGCTCGGAAGTGCGTCCGGTCAAGTTTAAAGGGGTGTGGCTTCGTATGTAAAATCGCCCCCCTTGTAACTTTTGAACTAAAAGAGCTACAGTGCTGAGTTTTCGAATATAGCAAGATTACGGAATTATAACATTACCTTTCTTAACCTTAGCCTAAACTCATCGTTGAGGCATAAATGGTTAAAAAGTAATTTTAATGCAAATATCGAAAAACGCCGACCACGCCTCTAAATTAGAAGGGCAAAATTATGAAAAGACCCCAAATCGAAAATTGTTGCATGATTACGAAACCCGAAGGAATGAGGATGGTCTTGCTTTTGGACCTCGGATTCGTTATCAGCGACCTCGAAAACGACCTTGACCTTCAAAATTGTTTTATCACTGTTACTATTTGGGGTGCTTTTGGGGGGGAGGTAACTTACCCTAATTTTCTCATTTTTCGAGGTAATGCAGGGGTTAGTGCTGATGAATATTCCTGAACGTCTAACGAATCCAAGAAAAAAATAATTTTTAAAATCGGTGCTGTTTCACCACTTTTGCAGATTGTACAGTATTTTCCGGCTTATTTACTGGACTATTAGTGTCACATAAAAAACGATGAGTAACAAAATTATAGTAAAACTAATTTTCTGCACTTTTACTTCTTATGTATTTTTCGATTTTTCGAATATTATGGCAGACATGCCAAATTTTGTTTCCCCCTCCTTCTATACACCTCTTTCCTATTGTCTGATTTTACCCATTAACGAATTTGACCTTTCAAATAAAAAAAGCGCCTCGAATAACAAATTTCATTCCAAGCGAATTAAAACTGTGACAGCTAGTGAGTCAATAGACAGTGTATTAGCTCATATACTGTTGAGCATATATGTACACTCCCATTAAATAAAATTGAACAGACCTGAAATGTTAATTTTCTTACATTTCATAAAACTGCTCACTTTTGTAACTCTCTGTATAATGATTCGTTTATAAACAATGATAACTAGTATATATTTTAAGTGTGAAAAAAGAAATGGAAATATAGTAAAAAACATTTACTACAAGAATAATCAAAATTGTGAGAGACTGATTCGGTTCAGATCTGTTCAGTTTTATTGAACGGGAGTGTACATGAGTTTTCGGGGTATGAGAATATAAAATTTACATAATAAATTTATATTCATTTTCTCACACTAGGTAAATAAGTTTCTCTTTTCCATATCATTACTTTTTAAGGGCAAACTATTATAGAGGGCTAAACTTATAAGTCCTCATTAATTTTCTAAGTATATTCATTCTCTCACTAGGTAAATAACTTGGACCTCTCTTTCATATCATTACTTTTTAAAGAGAAACTATTATGTTAAGGATATCCCCGAAAACTTGACCCCTTTTTACATTTTTAGTGAATTTCCTCCAAAGGAAATGCAGCTATTGTTTTTGCACCAATGTTGGAATTTCGTAAAAATTTCTTCAAACCTACTAGATGTTAAAAATCACTATCGCGAAAATTTGTATATATATATATATATATATATATACTTTTTTTACATATGTACTTTTTTTAAATGTCTGGACTCTCTAGCGGTCACAGTTTTATTTCCATTGGAGTATTGGAATATTGAAATTTAGTATTTGAGTAGCTTTTGGTATTCTTAAGGTCAGGTTCGTTAATGGGTAAAATCGGGCTTTTGGAAAGGGGGTTTACACGGAGGGGAAAACACAAAATTTGACTATCTCCCTTAAGATTTGAGAAATCGAATAATTTATCAGGATTTAAGTTGTAGATACTAAGTTTTACTGTAATTTTGTTTCTTATCATTTTTCTGTTACACTAATATTTACAGAAATATTTACAATTAAAGATTGTTTAAAATGTCTGTGGACTCTCTAGCGGTCACAGTTTTATTCCGATCTCCCATAATATTTGAAAAATCAAAAAATTTATCAGGAGTTAAGTTGTAGGTATTAAGTTTTACTGTAATTTTGTTTCTTATCATTTTTCTGTTATATTACTAATATTTACAGAAATATTTACAATTGAAGATTGGAAGTTAAAATTCTAAATTTCTCTGTTCACATTAGAGTTTGAGAAAAATGATCAAGTAATGAATAGGGAATATGCATGAAAATTTTTTTTCACTTGAATTGAAGCATGTTTACTTGACAAATATCATACCCGATTAGACAAAGAGGGTGATAGCCCTCTTGATATGTTATGTGACGTCATATTACACTTTCACCATTTAAAATACACGTAAAACTCCGTTTTTAGTATTTTTGCAAGAAACAGACAGATAATAATCTTTAAAAGCTTATAGCTTCCTTGATATTTGTCGGATTTTAATTTCGTTTTTAAATATTATTACAGTATTAACAGTATTTTCATATTCTGAAAATAAATGTGAAAAAAAATGTTCATGCATATTCCCTATTGCTTTGACGTCGGGCATTATGTGTGCAAAAACAGCCTTTAATGAATGGTATTTATCGCTGTGCAATATATGTAAGTTCTATTCATTTTAATTCAGATTGACTGTTAATTGGAAATAAATATAGGAACAAATGACTATATCCATCAGTTTATTGACCCGCGTATTGATTTGAATGACGACATTACACTTGTTCGTATATACAATATGCCTTCTACATACTCCATAGAATAGCGACATCTAAAAGTATTTTATTATCCATGTGCACTTGTAGACAGATGGATGTAAGGTAGACCGTATTGATAAGTACTTGACTCACCATCATATAATAAATATAATTATATTAGTTTGAGTATGCATTGTCTTGTTAAGTACTTAATGCAGTTTGACCAGAACATCGTCGAGTAAATGTTTTACTCTTTGTTTATATTAGTTCAACTTTCCTATTTCAGAATCATTTCAGATTCCATAAGAAAACTCAATCAAGTTGCTTCACTATAAATTACATACTCCATCGATACCATTCTACCAGAGTATATATATATATATATATATATATATATATTTTTTTTTTATATATATATATATATATTATATATATATATATATATATATATATATATATATATATATATATATATATATATATATAGACCGTTTTCAAAAGCATTTCTAATAGAAAATCAATGTCAAATAAATAAATAAAATATTTACTGTAAAACTATACATACATACACATACATACGGAAACTGAATGTTTGGACTGGAATATTGGGTGACCATGTTATAGGACCATTCTTCATTGACGGCTCTTTAGATTCTCAAAAATATTTGAGTTTGTTACGAAATAATATTTTGCCAACTGTTATAGATCTTCTTAATTTGGACCTGCAATTTGTATGGTTCCTACAAGATTGTTGCCCTGCACACATTGCCGTGATAGTAAGGCTGTTCGTGGAACAAACTTTCCAGGCACGTCCTATGAGTGGTTTTGGAACATACAAGTGGCCAGCCAGATCGCCAGATCTATTTCCTAACGACTTTCTTTGTTGGGTTTTCTCAAAACACTGATCTATTCGCCGAATAGGCCTGAAAATTTGCAACAATGAAGATAAATAATTGTTGACAATTGTGCGAATATTTCTCCTCAAGTGCTAGAAAATGCCCGAGTAGATTTCTACTATCGACTCGGATATTGTTTAGCAAATAATGGAGGAATATTCGAACCGTTGGTTTAACTTTTTTTTGTCGGAATTCTATTTGTTTTCTTTTTTGGGTTTTATTTTTCTTTTAATTTGTGTGGATTGTTGTTTGATGTGATACCGACCGACCGTTAATAGAATACTATCATTTATTTTCAAACATTCCACATACAAATAATAAAGGATATTCAAAAAATAATTTTCAATTGTTCGAAGTAATGCTAAGCTGAAGAAGACATCAATGAACATATTTAACCCACTCTCATTACATGTTAATGCCGTACAAATCAGTCCAGCAAGCATACACAACAGACATACTAAAGAGTGGCCCCACTATATTTATTTCTTCACTAAGCATATTGTGTATAGTTATTATAGTAAATAATATTTAACATTGATTCTCTATTATCAAGGCTTTCCAACACATACGGTATGTATGTATACATTGTTATTTAAATTTAGCTGTACTAGTATCCAGATAAGTTTCAAGGATGGACATTTGTATTATGGTTTCATAAGTGGTGTTCTTTTTTGAAATTTCTACAGTCGATTTCTGCCGAATTCATTTGTTCGTTACAAAAATGTTAGTATTTTTTTCGAAAACAAAATGCAAAGGCACAGTAATTGTAAAACTTTGAAGCATAGCCAGTTTGAAAGGCTTTTGTTGTATTACATAGCGCGGTAGTGTGTCAGGGCGGCCAAGTTAAAACAATACAGCCCATGATTATGTATATGTCACGGTAAAAGTAGATATTGCGGCAAATGTACACATTTTCCGGTAAATGTGCACATTTGCCTCCTCGTTTGTGTAATGTGCATTCAACTAACATTTACAATTTCAAAAAAGGGAAATGTACATTGAATTCACAATGACCATGTCGTTTTGGTAAATGTGAGCATACAAAATACGAAACCGCAAAATACGAAATAGAGATATCGATATGGGTCGAGTTGGGTTGGGTCTGGTTGGGTTGGGCCGAGTTGGGTTGGACAGAGTTTAAGTATAGACGCTTTCAGTCTATCTACTATGTTTACAGGAAGGATTAGAGACGATTTTTATGTTAACTATATCTCAGGAACCAAAAAAGCTATGAAGTTCAAAACGTAGTGTGAAATCCATCATCTGACGGGACGTACCAAATTTCATGATTAAAGATTTAATAGCTTTCAAGATATTTTACCCTAAAAGTCGACATTTTGGTGATTGGCTCACCCATTATAATAATCATTAATATTCAAAGGTACTTCTAATTGTCCTAGACAGTTGATATCTGGAAGGAAGACTGAAACCACACAGAAAAATTTGAAAAACGTATTTTTTTACCTGGACAATGTGCATTTTTATGAGTAAATTACATGTTTAATCTTATGGCCTATGTTTTCTACATGGTAGTTTTATTTGAATAGTCTTAATTATCATAAGATAATCATCAATATTCTAGGCTGAAACCAACTAGAAAAATATGAATACCGGCTAGTTTTACAAACTATCATTTTCCAATGCGAATCTTATGGAAAATAACAACTACCTGAGTTAATTGCTTAAATACTCGGTATGTACTGAATTTATGTAAAAAATAGTTTATTACAAAAGTTGTTTTTTAAAAAAGGAACATTATTCGTCTTTACATTTAACCCAAATATGGTCCGATTTTGCCCATTCACGAACTTGAGCTCACTTTTTTGCTCTTGATCACACAAACAAAATTTCAGTTCGTTATCTCATTTCGTTCTTGAGTTATCGTGTCGACGGACGGACATGCGGAAATGGACTAACAAGGTAATTTTATGAACACCTATTACAAAAGTTTTTTCTTTGGCGATCAATATTTTCAAGCGTTACAAAGTCGTGACTACCGGGTATAAAAATATAAGGTTGGAGCTTAGGTTCTGATTGGTCAGATATTTTGCATGCTTAAATAAACGTGTATATACCGGGTTTTTAAGCAATTAATTCAGTTAGTTGTTTGTTACTTTCACTTGCTATTACTTACTTAAAATAAAATAAAAATTGAATTTATTTAAAATTAATTATTAGTTTAATATAAAAAAACCAAAAATCTATTACAATTAATTTATTAAAATAAATTTTATGGTTGTTGGGAAATTCTTTAACGTTATCTTCTGAAAAATAATTAGCTCAAACATATGTCATTTCTCTTGATTACAACAAGTCGTGTGTAGCACATCGCACCTTTTTATTTTTGTATATTTATTTGTATTTTAACACATTTTTCCGTGGTTAAAAAGCATGAACATTCTAGTTCTAGGGTACTTCCTGTTATCCTAGAAAGTTGAATATTGATAGGGAGATAGGTTTCCGGATGAAACCACCCAGAAAAGTTTTAAAACCAGTTAATAATACCTTAATTTAATATACTTAAATAATGATAGTTTCGATGATCTGTGATTGGATAATTAATTTCAATTGCAATCTTATATGTTAACGGTAATCAATAACCAAACTCAATAATTATTCACCAAACTAAATAAAATTTTCATTCATACAAATATTATTTTTTTACTTTTTTTTTACTACTATCCCATTTTATTAAACGTTTGTAATTACCTTTAAAATTTTTGGCCCAATTCCTAGAACATTTGTTTGTATTTTATAAATACGTATTTCGACTACAATGTAGTCATCATCAGTATGAATTAGCTAATCGTAACTATCTCTGGGATATGGATTCAGAGATATATTGCTTGTTGCTAATTTGGTGCGTGTCTCACAATGACATTAAAAAAGTTCTGTCTTTTATACGATTTGACTGAGGGTATAATCTCACCTGAGAATTATTTGAGTTGACTGACTAACGGATTAGGTGTGTGGAGAGCCCCACCTGTTTATTGACGGTATGTTTTGGTAACTATGCGGCATTTGTTTTGTCACTAAAGTGACGGTATCGAAGCTAACTTTGATATTCAGGTATTAGATTTTTTTGAAAATAGTTTAATTTTATTAAATCAGAATTTGGAATTAGACCATTGCCTAATTTAATTATCTGTTTTCTCAATTTGTATATGTAGATACTTTCGTATGCATCTAATTCTGTGGGGCTTTGTACCGATTTTAGTAATTTTAGATTCGATTTATAAATTTTGTGGTTGTTCTCAATAACGTGCGCAGCTATACACGATTTTGAGGTTCTCCCAAATTTCACATGAACCTGATGTTCTGCGATTCGAATTCCAAAAGTGTAATTTCAATAAACCTAGAGTTCTCTATGATTATTTTAATAATCTTTATTGAACGTTTGTGTCTTTCAAAAAAGTAATGATATCCGACCAAAAATATAAATGTGAGAGGGGCAAAGTTTTCGCATACAAAAATAGTAATATTCCAGCAAAAAACAAAGGTAGTGAAATCTATGAAAGACCCAAGTTTTTTAACAAAATCGAGAAAATCATATGTATACATTTATTGTGTGAGTTTATCAGATGCAGGGTACTTATTTAATATTTTATTAAGCAAGTTGTCAGATTGTATTTTACACTTAATATACAAATAATAAAACTTGCCACGTAAAATATGAAATACCCTTCATAAACTTACAGCCTTCATAAACTTACACAATTAATGCATACCAATAATTTTACCACTTACTTATGTTAAAAAAACTGGACCCTCAACCCTCAATATTATCTAAAATTTTATGTTTTCCTAATATTTTTAAATGTTTTATTACCTAGATTGGTTAATTTATATACTTTATTATTTTTATACTTTATTTTTTGCATTGATTATAATATATTTTTGTAAAAATTTTTTACAAAATACAAATAAATAAATAAACTAGAGATATATATAAATAAACTAGTAGATAAATAAACTACAAACTAAATGAGATAGATAGAGACAAGATGACAAGTGATTGAATTTTTACGATCACAGTAATAAAGTAATAATTTTATGTCCCAATTTCGGTTGCACGTCTGTCGATAAAATATTTTGTAGGCAGAGCTCAATGTTGTTGCACAATGTTCCTCGTTTGTAGCCTACTTTACATATTACTAATACATATTACTATTTCTTTTTTTTAAGAAATAACTAAAAGTTGTTTCAAAATTGCAATTATTTTGAAGTATATTTACATCACTGACAATGGTTTGGGGATCTGATAGTCTGAACTGCATACAATCATTTAATAGGCTTTTAATAAATAATAATATTTTACTTAAAAAATTTTAAAAGTTTTGTCGTCATTAACTATTAAAAAAATAAATTTGTATTAAATTGTAAGTTCCCTTTTTCATTTAAAAGTTTTTAGTTTTTTCAAACTCATATTGAATGGTTATACGAAGTACTTTAACTGTAATATATGAGAAGTAGTCGTGTCTAGAGCTGTGGAGCTAGAGATGGTTGTGAAGGTACTTTTAAATTTTAGTGGATGTTTTTGTTTCATAACTTATATTAATTGCATTATATAAAAAGGACAAATAGTACACTCATTAAAAACTTTACATTGAATGATATCTATAAACTTAAAGTTTAAAAAAAATTAGTTTTTTAAAAACTTTATTTTTTATACATGCTGCTTTAATTTGAACTTTTTTTTGTACATGTACTTTTAAATGTTTCAAACTTCGTTGATTGAAAATAAATATACAGCTCAGGACTAGGTCAATAGGGAATATGCATGAAAATTTTGTTTCACTTGAATTGAAGCATGTTTACTTGACAAATATCAAGGTAAAATTACTTTTTAAATAACTTTAAAAATAAGCGAGATATGAATGATTGAAATTCCCGATTAGACAAAGAGGGTGATAGCCCTCTTGATATGTTATGTGACGTCATATTACACTTTCACCATTTAAAATACACGTAAAACTCCGTTTTTAGTATTTTTGCAAGAAAGAGACAGATAATAATCTTTAAAAGCTTATAGCTTCCTTGATATTTGTCGGATTTTAATTTCGTTTTTAAATATTACAGTATTAACAGTATTTTCATATTCTGAAAATAACTGTGAAAAAAAATTTTCATGCATATTCCCTATTGTATTTTGTATTTTTCAACCATTATGTATAAAAGCGCTTCTTTGATGAATCTATTTGTAGTAGATTATTTGCCATTCGATTCTCAACGAAATGACGAAATTTCTGAATGCCAAAAACAATAGCTAATGAATCTCTGGAAAATGTACTATACCTTTTACAGTACCTGTAAGTTTTCTTAATGTGAAAACTAGACCTCCATACATTATGAATTTTTGATGCAAAATTACACCAATGCCAGTACCCGAAGAACCAGTGAGAATGCAAGTTTCGGTGTTCGAAGCCAATTTGACAACATCAATTAATTTTTGTTTAGCCAATTTAAAAGCTGAAATTGCACTTTCATCAAGAATAACTGACTTTGCTGGAGTTCTACCATGTTCAACAAATTTATTCAATGGAGTCAAAATATTACCACAATTCCGAATAAACCGATTATAAAAATTAATCATCCCTAGAAAATTTCGGAGTGATTTTCCAGGACGTGGTGTCCTGGGAAATCTAATTCGGATACGCCAAAAATAGATTTCGAAGAATTTATTAAAATTCCAGCTTCATTGAGAATGATGAAGGCGGTTTTTGGATTTTCAGTGTGTTTTACCTCGTTTTCACTCGCGATAAAAAGGTCATCAATATACGTAAATACAAAATCTACATTTTTTAATAATTCTGCCATAAATCGAGAAAAGGTTTGAGCTGCGTTGCGAAAAATTCAAACAGGCCAAAAAGTGTACAATCGTGTACTTGTACTTAATACAGGAACCTGATATTAAGCTATTTTTAAGTCCAACTTAGAAAGTACCTTTTTATCATGTAATTTCACATTGAAATCGTATAAATGTGTAATTAATGGGTACCGTGATCAAATTCAGTTGACGATAGTCATCATAGGCACTCATCTAGGTCTGCATATAAAAAAATTCACGAATTCCTGAAAATGTTTTTTTGCAGCTGACAACACTTCAGGAAATAGCCTGCGATATTTAAAACATATCGGATAAAAGTTTGTCACAATGCGATGTCGAGTGTTATGTTTTACAAATTTTTGTTTAATGCTTCTTTTTAAATAAAAGTATTTAAAACATTCTTGTAGGACAATAAATTATTTAAAAAAAATAACTAAGATGTTTTCTTCGTAAATCTAACAAGGAATAAGTAATGCAGTTTTACCAAATAAAAATTTTATTTTTATTAAAAAGCATGGCTGGATCCTGTCTACCATTGTGCGTTGTTGTATATTTATTCACCGCAGTTTGTTACATTTGTTTCTCGAACGACCGTCATTTTGTAAAATTAATCCTTAAAGACGTTTAAAAATGACGTTTACACAGACTTATAATGCAAAAAGTATTTTATTAAGGCAAAACAAGATATAATAATACCGATATAAAAAACATGAAAACAGTTAATTTTTACAAAAATTTAACTGACAAAAACAAGGTCCGCATTCTGGGGTATCAGGGATTCAAACCGTTTTTTTTTTTTACATAATTTAATTGGTGGATTATAGCATTCAGCTTGAGAAGGCACTACTTACAATATTTTTCAATATCAATGGTTATATTTTAGCCCGATCCAACAACCGTGATAATGTCTCAAATAAGTGGGAGCAATTTAGACTATATATTTTAATAGTTGATGTTTGGACGACCTTTGTACACTAAACAGAAATATTTTCATGACTACTCTTAAACAAGTGTTGCGAGGAGTTAACATAATGAAACACAAATTATCCATGTTTGTTACTTTGTTGCTGTTTTCTTTTGATCTATATGTGTACCTAATACGAATCTTTACAAAGTGTAATTGTCGCGGTATCTTGGCTCTCTTTATCCCTCGAAAGGAGCGCTGTCATACCTATAATAGATTTTGACACTTGACAAACAAAAAAACAAAATATTAGTAAAAGTTTTACTAAATATCTGTCAATTGGAACAACACACACGTTTTAAAAAAAAAATTAAATTTAACAAAATTTTTATAAAATAAAAACCTGATTTTATTGCTTTCAAAAGAATTTAAATTTAATTTCTTTTTCAACAATTTTTCATTTTACAATGGTACTTTCTGACTACGTCAAATTTAGACTGAATTGAATCGAACAAATGTCAATTTTTAATTTTGAACTAATCGAACAAGTGCCAATTTAAAACTAACTCTGAATTTTATGAATCGAATGTTAATTTTTAACTTGATCTTGAGGAATACAATATCAATTTTTAACTTAATTCAATCGACAACATGTCAATTTTAAACTCTGAACTGACTGAATTGGACAAAAGTCAATTTTTAACTGACTTTGATTAGCAGTGGCTTTTTATATCCGTCATGGATCTTTCTTGAACGTGGTTGTTGATGTTTTTGTGAATATTTAAAAAAAAATATATTTTTGTATGGATGTTTCTCGAATAATTTAGTTTCTCAACAACCATGGGCGCATTCGGAGGTACTGATTATTTATAAAACTAATTAAAAATTATAACGCTCCGTCAAGTATCGAACCAGAATGACATTCCTCTTGTTTGATATTTCACTATCCACTTATCACATACGGCCAGTGCTAATTCAAAACTTATATACAATTTTACAATACATAGATTACTGTAAGCTAGCTTATTCTGTTTACTCAATCATACTTGTTTATGCAAAAATTATTCAACAAAATTTATTTGTGCATGTATTTGCTTTTGAACAAAATCATACTTGACTTTTGATTTAATTTAAATTATATTTGATAATTTACTACTCTTAATAAAATAAATTATATCTGATCTTATAGTTTTTCCTTTTCAACTTTCTACTTTAAAAAAACTTTGTCTAAAGAAAAAAAATAAATCGAAACTAGATCATGTTCTTTTTGCAATTAAAAAAAAACTTCTTCTTTTTCCAAGGACAAAAATTTTTCCTTTTAAATATTTTTCTTAATATTTTTCTATTTTATAATTAGAATATGTGTTGGATCCAGAAAAGTTATTCTCATTAATTTTCAATACAATATAATTATACATACACATAGTTTGACTGTATTATATTTTCTTCGAAATTTTATTGTTATCAGTTGCATAATTAGATGAATAAAATCTGCTGGAGATTTTATTCACAAATAGTCAGTTTTTCTAAAAATTTGTTTGCGAAATTTAATTTCCTACGTGAAATGCCATCTCCCTCTTTAGATAGCACAAGTTAATAGGCTATTTATTTTCATATATCATATCTACCATAGTCGGATATGTTGTCTTAAATACCGACACCAACATATATGACAATAATAGTAATCAAACTAACACATATGACAGACAGACTAATAAACAAAGTATAGTACATACATATTGAATGGCGCGCTGCATAATATAGCTCAATACGAACTAGTAAATGAGGAGTATGATAGGAGGGTATCCGACATCCTCGCGAGCTATTTGTACAACAAACACCAGAAGCAGCAGCAGCAGCAGCATGCTAGTCATATTAGTTATAAACCACGCCATTTTCTAATGTAAACATATATTAACGTATATCATTATTAAAATATACCATCATCATTACATAGAGCATTAATATTACCTCCTATCTCTATCACAGTCGTACGAAGATGATGATTATACGAGTAATCGTCAGGAGGATATCATATACATACTTTTAAAGCTTAATCAATAAACCCACTATCTTGTCTACATGTCTTTCAATGAATGATCCCTTTAATAGTATTATAAGGAGTGTTCATATTATTCTACTAGGGAATATTATTATTCTACTAGGGAATACGGTTTGACGAAGATTGTGTAAAAGGCGTTCTTTATTTAAAATTACTCAATCGCTGCATAGGTGTATCATCATTTTATGATCATCTAAAATACTCCCAATAGGTATTTACTAGTGATGTAATGAATGTTGGATTTTTCACATTCGCGAATGCGAATAATTCTCTCCAATATTCGCGAATGCGAATGTTGACTTTCAAATAAAGCGCGCGCAAAATGTTAGAGAGAATGTTAGAATGAACGAAATTAGTCACACAACACAAGTTCATTCGATTTGTTTTGATTTGAGATTAGTTTAGTATTATTGCATTTGTCAAATTTAACTGTTATTCAAAAGTGACAAAGTGATATAAAAACCTGAGTAAAGCATGTTAGCAAAGTTTGGACTTACTGAACAATTTATGATCCTGAAAATGTAAAATACTAGTTGTGTGATAAAAAATACTTTGCAAAGGAAGGACCACTAGCTATGCGAAATCACCAAAAATCACCTCATTTTCTTATTCAAATATAAGTAAATAAAAATGTATATCATATCATTCTAAAGATTATTCTAGGTTTATATTATACTCTTTATTATACTCTAGGTTTTTTGAAATTAATTTTCAAATTTTGCCCCAATTCCTAGAACAATTATTTGTATTTTATAAATACGTATTTCGGTATAAGGTAGTCATCATCAGTATGAATTACTGCGTGTGAGACCCGCACCAAATTAGCAACGAGCAACATTTCTCTGACTCCATATCCCAGAGATAGTCACGATTAGCTAATTCATACTGATGATGACTACCTTGTAGTCGAAATACGTATTTATAAAATACAAATAATTGTTCTAGGAATTGAAGTAAAATTTGAAATTTAATAAATCTTATCAATTGTATTATCATTCCATATCCATCCATATATAATTTCCTTTTTGTTTGTAAAATACATTCGCCAAACATTCGCATCGTTTCTTGCGAATACGAATGCGAATGTCAAAAATATGCGAATATTCGCGAATGCGAATATTCGTTATATCACTAGTATGTACGCAAACTCAATTTGGTTAATATTTTCATTACATGTTTACAAGATTTTCAACTAGTTCTTTCATACAAAAATCAAGTAAGCTCTTAGTTCACAAAACTAAAAAAGAAAAAGGATCCTGGTTAAATAATGAATAAATAATGAATGGTATATAAGATTCAGTTTAAGGATGACTTTGATTCGTACGTTGGACATACACGTGCTATAAATAATCACATCACATTCACCATCATATATACGGTATCAAAAGAGGTCACCTCACAACTGGACACGCAAATAACTATATTTCCAACAACGAGCAGTTATCTTAATTAATCTCCTATGCTCATTAGCTGCTGTATCCGTGACAACTCAATTCCTGGAAGCGGTGTATTACGATACTTATGCTTACGTATCTCAGTTGGCTTTTTTGGTCCATGTTTATCCCCACCCTTTCCCTTGAGTTTTTGAGTCATTGTCATTTTGAAGACGTTGGCTGTCGCATATTTCACTGCCCATTTATACCTCACCTTCAATTTCACTGAATATTCCCGGTCAAAACAGGCATTCTTTTGTTTTTACTTCGCTTATATGCCCTTCGTGCGAAATTTCTAACGTATTTCCCAACTGCTTTGGAACCGACAAGCCTATCTTGATAAAATACTGATTGTTTATAAAGCTTTATTTTCGATTATAGGCGTACACTCCCGTTAAAAAAAAATGAACCAACCAGAAATGAACCTGAAATGTTAATTTTCTTACATTTCATAGAACTCTTCACTTTTGTAACACTCTGTATAATGTATAATTTTATTATTATATTCACCAAATATATTTGATCTCAATATCAGTGTACTTTGTTTCTTTAATCGATATCAGTGTATATACATCCTTCTTTAATTTTTAATATAAAAAAAATGTTTAGCACAGGCATAATTGGCAGATGAGTATCTAAAACTGTTCTGATGCAATTTTTTTAAATCAATTGTTTCTACATGGTGATTATATAGTTCTGCATTTTGCCATGCAGAACTTTTTTTAACATAATTTGAAAACATTGATGTTTTCGAACGGAATAAACTCTTTGCATATTGTTTGGCTACTTTCAAACATAAATGATTTTGTGGCTGTTTAAAATAAATTAAATATTTTAGAATGTATGAGTTTTTAAGTATAAAAAAGTCACAAGTTTGACCATATTCTACCCATTAAGCATCCACCAAAATGCGTTTTTAAAACGAAGGATTTTCAGATTCAACATTATAAAGATAAACTCATAATCCCAAATATTTCTATTGTAAAGAATATGAAAATTAATTTATCCGTTCGAAAACAACTGTTTTTGAGAGTATTTAAATAATTTCGCTTTAAAAAAAATGGGTCAAATTTCACTGTACAAAAATTGCATTTTTACAATCAGTGCAATGGAAAAAAAATTCAATAACAATTTATGATATTGAATGTGATAATAACATGATACGATATTATCCTATGCTATAATATTATTTAAAAAGCCTGTTTATATATATTAATATTAACAGGTTTTTATGAGTCAGTCAACTGATGTTTATACTGAATTGGTATATCGGATATTGTAATAACGGTAATTTCGTCAAAATTTAAAGATTCGAAATTTTTTTTGTTTTCAATTTTTAACAGGGATACGCGTAGGGTATTGTTTTAAAGAAGTACTTTTAAAGACACGAAACATATTTTTTTAAACTTTTTGATGAATAGATTTTAGAAATTACCCGAATAAAAGTTGTTTTGTTCTTAGACGGATATGTTATGGTGATCTTATTTTTTATTCTTGATAAATTTTTTCCAAAGACTATGTATATCAAAAAAATGCAATCTTAGCTAATAAAGACTTAATTACTCAGTTTTAATATTCTGTTTTCGTCAACTATCCGATTTTGTTAAAAAAAGGCTCCCCTTTGAAAAGTTGATCTTCGAATAACCTTGAAGGTCTCGGTGTTAAGTTGAAAGTTCATTCAGATAATTTTTACAAAAAACGAAATCAAAATTATCTTGAAGAAATATTCAGGTGCCTTGTTTAAAATGAGCGTTCTGTACAAATCTAAAAAATAAATGAATAGCATTTATATATTATATAAAACAAGACTTCGATGTTGGCCAGTTGTTATTGTTTTTTTTTTGTGTGTAAATAAAACAAAGATAAGTCGTATATTTTATAAGTGTGTAAACATAAATGGAAATAGAAACTATATTTATATTTTTTTTAAGAACATAAATTTTATATCAGTGTGAGTGATGAAGTGAGTAAGCTTTTTAAAGAGATTTTAAAAAAATATATGTAATGTAAATACATGTAAAGTGTTATATCTTCCTCTTACATATACAAATTAAATAATATGTTGTATCTGTCAAAAACATTTACTACATTAGTAATCAAAATTGTGAGAGACTGATTCAGTTCAGGTCTGTTCAATTTTTTTGAACGGGAGTGTATATGGACAATTTTGATTGAGTAAGTAGTACTACCACTAACCTCAAAGTTAACACCTTTAAAGTTTTTGTATCAGAGTTTCCGCATCCCCGACGATAAGTTCCGCTCCTTCCCATGGGCTGATATTGGGACCGTTCTCCATGAGCCAGTTTCTATACTAACATACAAAAAATTTTTGTTTTGCAATCCCCTGCACTATAATTGAACCAAGCTGAATGAAAAACGTTCCCGCAGTTGATGTTGGTCTGTAGACTATTTTAATTACAAAATTACCCTTTAATCCCTTAGAAAAAAAGAGGAATATCAAATTATTCACATGTCGGTGTTTCAAATCCAATTCTTTATAATCGTATTTGATTTCACTTGTTTTCCCTATTCTGACATAGTAAAAGAAAGTTCACAAAAACAATTATTAATTTGTTAATAACAGTGCGAGTGTATTTCTATATAAAAACTTTGACACAAAGTAAAGTAATGGGTCCTGTTAATACATTACACTAATTCATAAGAGATTGAAAAAACCAAACCAATCAATATTGCACTGTAATGTAGTGATGTAAATTTGTCCATCAGGACCTTCTTAAAAATTGTTCCTAAGATACATTACGTGCCTGTCACCATTATGAGTAACATCCTAATGAAAAATAGTCGTAATTGTATTTGTGAGTACCATTTTTTTCTTATGTCAGAATACGAATTACAAATCAAATGTAATGTATTTACAGGACCCATTAATTTACTTTGTGTCCATGGAGACTTACGTTCAAAAAGATTCAAAGAGTATTTTCAAAAGTTTTATAAAAATTTACCGCAAATGTCTAGACAAAAATTGTGTGGTTCTTTAGTTAACAACCGCTTTTAGTAATATCTAGTTTGTTATAGGTAGAAGATGTACACATGGTCACAAGAGAAGCGCTCATTTTTCAAAATTTTATAATTTATTTGTGCTTTATTCCATAGCTGGGCACAGTTTGACTTCGTTCGGCTCTGAGTGAGAGGTAGGAAGAGAGATAGAGTAAATACAGGATGCCTACCAATTATTATTTTTTTCTTATTTAATTAAAACATTTTCTGAAAAAAATATAATAATACCATCCCTTTTTTATGGTCACTATTTCTATTATGCAAAGTATACAATACATTGAATACATACTCTGGAATTCTGGACTGGTAATTTGGGGCATAAAATGTACCTTTTTAATATATTTGTGTATGAATAAAATATAAATGTTATATAAATCTTTTGGTCCTTTACGTTTACCGCTTGACCGTTATAATAAAAGAGGGAAAGTTTTGGTAAAAATTTGAATAGAATTGAAAAATAGTTTAGACTTTTAGAGATAGCTGTAAATTTTTTTGAAGGTTTAGATTTTAGAAATTCTGAATAATTTTCCTAAACTATTACAAGTATTACACATCGGAGAACTAATAAACAATTATTTACCCGATTTTATTATTTTTTCTTCGTAAGGGGTATAGTGTTATCGGAATTTAATGATACTGGATACAATAAACATACTAATAATAAGGCTGGGGGGGGGGGGGGGTAATTTGTTACTGATTTCTCAATGGTTAAAGTTTACATAAAGTGGGAATTTGAGTTTTTTCGAGTTAGTCTACTTTGAATTGAAAAAGTGTAAAGTACTATTCGTGCTAGTTAAAATTATTTTTCGCATAATTTCTTTTTTCAAAAAAAATAAAAGTAGTAATTTTAGCGATACGGTAATTTTACAATTTAATAATCGATTTAAAGATTTTGAAAATATCAATGTAATGAGTGATTTTTTAATGGCTCCTTTTAATAGAAAATTTAAAATTCCCGCTTTAATAGAAATTTTTCTCAATTTTTTTCTGAATTCAATGATTGCGCGTTATTAAACCAAATTATTACCCTTTCAAAAAATTATAATTTATTAGGAGTAATGAACACGAGCACAACAAGTATTTGGGAAATCGTCGCAAAAAACCCATCTTTGTTTGATTATCCGGAATTATTAAAAATAAATAAATAAAAACCTTAGTAGTTGTTTCGCATCTTCTTATCTATGTGAATCGGGATTTTCACATATGAAACATATAAAATCAGATTTGAAAAATTCCCTTACCGGTAAACATTTAGAAAATATAATGCGAATATCCACAAATACGTATATTCCGATTATTAAAAATTTATCAAAATGTAATAATCGAAAATAAATAAAAATTTTTTTTTTTTTAAATTTTTTGATTGCAATAATTGGCAGCTCACCCTATATTTAAACATCTCCCGTCTTACTTTAAAACATACATCTCTTGCTTACTCTCACTCAGCTTATGGAGAGCTCAGTTGCTCTGAAGAGAAACCCCTGCCCATTTCATTTATAAATATACTAACAACTTTTGTTCTAAACATTTTCCTAAAAATAGAATGAATAAGGTACAAATCAACTAAAAATATTGAAAAATGAGCTCTACTTTTGTGGCTTATCTTAACATGTTATATACATGAATTATCAAGTGTGAGTCGACACAAAGAAATTTTATCAATTTGTTATTTATATAACTGTAGTCATTAATTGTAGACGAGTTGTTTTTAATATATAAAAATGAAGGTGAAATTTAATGATTAAAAGAAACTTTTTTTTATCATGGAATTTACTGAATGCGATTTGTTTCAATGACTAACTAGAATAGTGACGAATATGAGAGGCATGTATACAATGCTGTTTCACAATAAATTTATAAAGAAATAATATATCTATATCTGTCTACACGTTAGTTTCCAACCGAAGGTTCCGTTTCGGTAAGTTTTTGCACAAATTTCGATTTTCGTTCTGGTTTTGGTTTCGGCAAAAACATGACCGAATCCAAGAGCGAAACTGAAAGTTCATTCGTCAGTTATCGCGCACCGTCTTCTGTAGTATACTTCATATTGATTAACTGTATGTTATATATGTGATTTTGTTTGGTTAGTTTATTATGTACAATGGGTTAGCGCTCCCTTTTTAAATTTTTTAGTTTATTTATTCCTTATTTATGCGGTTTGTGGAACAATGTTTCGATAAAAAAATTGTTAGTATATTTATAAAGAACAACGATCACTCGAAGCATTTTTTTTTTCGTAAACCGAATGCACTCAGGCACTAATAAATTATAAAATTTTGAAAAATGACCGCACTTTTGTGGCCACGATTTGTGTTAGTATTTTAATTTATGTTAATATTTTTTTTTACTTAAATGCTGATTTATTAGTACTATGTAATTGCATTTTAAATTTTGCCCCAATTCCTAGAACATTTGTTTGTATTTTATAAATACATATTTCGACTACAATGTAGTCATCATCAGTATAAATTAGCTAATCGTGACTATCTCTAGGATATGGATTCAGAGACATGTTGCTTGTTGCTAATTTGGTGCGTGGCTCACCAAAAGTGAAACGCTTCATGCTTTTCGACGCACCAGTGGAACCTCACGCTGAATTTATTGTTCAGACGACGCTACGCATTTTTAGTTCGTGTCCACAAACTAAGCCGTTTCCCTGACAATGGTGTCTTTGCAGGTCAGCAGGCTAAAGACATGAATCCCAATGTTTACGTCCGCAGAATCAGCCAACGGCAAAAGATTTGCGCCAGGCTGATAAGATTTTATGTACTGCAGCTCTGGTGTACCGAACTGAGGTAGTCTCATCCATTTCTTGGCCAGTCTTTTGATGGTCTTGTCTGCGTCTGTCAAGGGACCTTTGGCACCACGCAGAATGAAGTCTAGCCTAGAAAGGATGAACATATTCACAGCTTCTAACTTTTGCTTGGGGGTGAGAAGAGAGTCATGTACCCTTTATATTCCTATGTATCCATAGGAACTCCAAGATGTGCGTACTCTTCTCCTCTCCCTCTTTTAGGACTGTCTTCCTCGTTGGATGATAAATTCTACACGCAACGTGGAGCATTTTGGTGGTTGGAACTTTAAACCCACCCATTCAGCGGTTGATCCTACTGAATCTGGAAGTATCCTTAAGGATTAATTTTGGCGAGCAGAACGATATCATCAGCAGACGCCACCCTTTTGAGCGGTTCGATCGCTAAATTGAAAATTATTGGATTAAGTAGGCAACCTTGCTTTATACCCTCACGGATGGGAAGGGGACGAGTTTCCCCGTCTTTAGTGCGAATTGTTGTTGTATTTGTGTAAAGATCGGTTACCAAACTTCTCATGTTGCTGGGTAGCCGCATCTTATACTCTAAAGTTGGGTAGATACCTCCCTTCCCACAGGCAACCGATAATGCGCAAAACTATTTTGACTGAGTAGTTCTTGGAAAAAATCAAGATATTTAGTCCGTTTTTTCTCCTCTTTCAGAGAACTCGATGATGTAAATAGTTATAGCTAAAATATCGTGGAGCACTATATCAAGCTTAGTTAGCAAAAAGTTGCCTGGTAGTTGCGATCGAGAAATTCCAAAAGATAACATGTCCCGTCTTTCACACTTGTGTATCAAGAATTAGTACAGCCGGACAGCATTATGGCGTTTTATGTAGATAGTACAGGCATAAAATAGACATGCTGAAACGAGATACATCGAGTTCAGTTTATAGGAGGAAAAAAACCGTAACATCAACGGAACGATCACAGGAGTATAGAAGACGATACATCATACTCTGATGATCTCGCGACCGGTGATCTTGAAACGGGGAGAAAACTTCAGCTCGTTTTACAGCTGTACGAAGTTGCGATTGAGGAAGATACGAGGACCAAAATTTCATCTTCATCACTATTAGTCGAATCAAATACTCGGCCTAATTCGGAGGCTGCATGTGGTGTTGCAGAGAGCAAGAATCCTCCATTACCTTGCAACTTGATCGCGCAAGAATGCCGTTAATGGGTCAGAACTATTGAGTACCTGACAAGCTATACTTCAAACTAATCTGTCATGTAGACATTCAAGGGGCAGGAGACCCTTACCCCTTACTGATCTGGTAGGTAGTAACGGGTGACCGAGACTCGTGGATGTGAACAACTCCAAACGTTCATAAGCTTGCAAGTGCCTCTATCTAGTTCCTTAAGCTCTTTTATTGTCCACTTGATGGAACTAAAAGAATAGAGAAGAATGGGTAGGGCAAGCATATTAGCAGCACGGATAACTCTTATATTTTCCCGATAACTCGAATTCTCAAATTTGTCTGAGACAGTGCCTATACCTGCCACGAAGAACTTTCTAAACAGTGGACGCACTATGCATGTGTCTTTCGCCAAGACCAAGTATATGTATAATTATTCTTCATAGAGATGTTTCACGATGCTTCCATCCGTGATCTGCACGCCTGCATATTAATTAAGGATGTGACCCCGCTTACAATGTATGACGGCACACTTACACAATCTGAATTCCATGCTAATAGCTTTCGTGTACTGATGGATAGTTTAGAGAGTTCCAGATAGGTAGGCTAAGGCTACCGCCGTGATAGACGCCGAGTTTGTATCTCATCAAATATGTTGAGACAGTATGTTTACCAGAACCGATTGTTAACTTGATTTCCTGATTGTTAAAATATTTTCCTACAATCTACCCAAGCCATACTCAAGTCCCGTTGTGATTTTGACGAGTGTCTTGACATGTATTTGCCAACAAGAATATTATCGGTGTAACCTGACATGCCACGTTTGGAGCCGCGTATTTCATATATGATCATCCAAACCGGTAATATGATTGTGAGTTTGTGATCATTAAGAATGGAGCTGTGAACGCTTTATACACGGTATTAAAGCCTGCTATCGGTGGGTAATTTCTTAGAACTGTAAGGTGTACTTTGTTTGGAATAAGAACTGTTCGTCCTTGTGCGAACCAAGTTGGAAATGTTCCATTTCCGAAGATATTTCAAGTTAGTGTCTAGCAAGATGTGTATGTGTGTGAGGTAATCGTTTCCAACACAAGTTCGATACAGCGTCCGTGACAGATATCGATTGATTCTTCTTGCCTTTGAAGGCAAGGAAAACTTCATCAACGGCACAGATGTTTTCATCACTTGCAGAACCTTTGGAACAGTCGGATTGGTGTTATATTACTATCTACATTTGTCGACTTCTCATGTATCACGGCAGTATCCGTCGGTTTACTCAACTGCAGGTGATTTCTTACGAAAGAAGGTGATTTTTCGTATAAACGAGAAGGATTCAAGAGAAGGCCTCAGTTACTCGAATACACTTTTTCCGTTTAACAAGCTTTTCCGAGGCAGAGATAGCCACGTATCTTTTCAATTTCTTTACAAATTAATATACTTCTAGTTACTTTTTTTTTTAATACATACAAATTTTTTCCGAAAGTGAAATTTTTTGGTATTTTGCCTCACTTTTAGCTTCTGCAAATTTGTGAAAAGTCTAATTGTATCGTAAACTTGCAGTAAACAATTTTGCAGAACTATGTTTTATGAGTCCAATTTCAACTCAAAGTTAACCACTTTACTGCTTCTGGGAGCGGTTGGGCCTCATCCTACACTTCTGGGAACATTTTCTTTCAATTTCGATTTTCAATATGTAATACTACACCAATTTTCAGAACTATGTTCGATCGGTTTTTTTTACAAAACTCTACACGTTTGATCCCCCACCCACACTCTTCGCCTCACCTGAGACTTCTGCAAAATGCGGCTTTTGCTTTGACGATATCATGGGAAACTCATGAGAAAAATCACGACTATGTTTTATCAGTTCACTTTTATGTAGCCAGCTCTTAGTCTATCAGATAGTTAGAAAATATCAGATAAGTGTTGTCACAATGTGATGTCGTGTATTTACTATATTTAGGGTCAAGAGTGAATTTCGCTTTTTAGTATAGTGATTTCTAGTTCTTTTTTTAATGGTTAAATAAATATTTGATACTTCAGTACCATTTTTTTAGAGGATGTTTTTAATTTATGCAAAACGACTTGTAAAAACTACACTGCACAGCAAAAAACGTGGCGCAGTTAGAAAAATTCATTTAAATGATTTTCTTTAGAATTTTTTTACATATCAACTACATTTTTATAAACGTGTATATGTTTTTGTTGGCCTGGGCGTAAAATTGCATAAAAAAACATTATAATTTACAAAAAGAATATTATCTATTGATCTCGATTTTCTATCTATTTCCTATCTATTTCTAATTGTCAAAGAGTAAATTACGACTACTAATTTGGACTGATAATGACTACTTTGTAATCGAAATACGTATTTATAATACAAAAACTGATCTAGACACGCACCAAATTAGCAACAAGCAACATATCTCTGAATCCATATCCCAGAGATAGTCACGATTAGCGAATTCATACTGATGATGACTACATTGTAGTCGAAATACGTATTTATAAAAATACAAACAAATGTTCTAGGAATTGGGGCAAAAATTGAAATGTGATTCCTTCATCTTATTTAATATTTTCTAGAAGTTTTTGAACGATTTGTATCTTTGTCTCACTATTTAGTCTCTGATCAAATAATGCAAAAAATTACACTTATTTTTCGTTCAAATAATATAAGTGATTAACAAATTTATCAACTGTGACTTCTGATATGTTTTAATAACTTTTGAATCATCTTGCAATTTTCTCAAAAACTGAATATTATTTAAAGGAGCTATTTCACAATTGGAAGTCGAAAACCAATAAATCGTATAACATTTTATTATTATCAATAAAGCGATTTTACAACCGATTTTTCCTCTAGACTTGTCAGTTTGAATTCATTTTTGAATAAAATTATTTTGAGACTATATATTCCTTTAGCCATTCATCTGGCGAAATAGTATGCTCCTGGTTTCTTGTATTTGATACCTCTGGGAGGAAATTTACTCACAAAAATTATGATTAAGTCTAGAAATTGTTTATAGTCTTCTCTATGGAATGTTTCGTTAATTCTATCATAACAATTTGAGATAATCCGATGGTGAAATTATCTCTATTTATTTTATTCCAATGACTTTTAAATTTTTTAACAACGGAATATTTGGTCCAAGCATAGAAGTCGACAATCCAAAAATAAAATATCACGTTTAATTTTTCGTTCTAATACAGCAGAACAGGCACCATTGAAGCTGTCGTATCAAAAAGAAATGCTACAACAATATTTGCCCAGTTTTCAATAACTTTATTAACTGCTGAAGCTCTTTCTACACGAGGTACCTGCAGTTATCTTTGGGGCTCCTAATAATTTATCAACAAAGTGTCTGTCAGCATAAATTTTATATAAATTATAACAAAATACTAAAATAAAGTGATAAAGAAATTAAAAGAATGCAAACACATAAAACTGAAACATACAGATGTGTGTGAAGCTAGCACCGCCATTTTGAAAAACCAAGAAAATAATCATTGTGCTAGGAATGTGCTACGTTGTGCCGCAAGCCGATCTTAGGAATTTTGAAAAAAAAAGTGAAAATTCGAAAAACACGTTTTTCAGGCCAAACACCGCCATTTTGTCGGAACGAAAAAAAATGGTTTTGCTAGATTGTACTAGGGTTGTGCTACCATGTGCCGCAAACCACGATTCGATATCGCAATTAGTTTCGTAGAAAATCGCGTTTGAAAAAAAACCTCAGCACAGCCATTTTGTCGGAATGAAGAAAAAATGGTTGTGCTAGCTTGTGCTACAAAATGGCGGTGCTGAGGTTTTGTTTTCAAAGGCGATTTTCTATGAAGCTAATTGCGATATCTAATCGCGGTTAGCGGCAGAACCCTAGCACAATCTAGCACAACCTTTTTTTTCATTCCGACAAAATGGCAGTGTTGGGCCTGAAAAACGTTTGTATCGAATTTTCGTTTCATTTTTCAAAATTTCCAGGATCGGCTTGCGACACAACGTAACACATTCCTAGCACAAACTAGCACAATGATAATTTTTTTTCTTTTTTCAAAATGGCGGTGCTAACTTCACATACATTACATACAGATACAACGTACAAAATATAGTAGAACAGAACATAAAAATATTAATGTAAAACGTAGTTTCATATTCTTAAATTGCGCTCCGGCTCCGTGAGACGAGGGCTAATATTTTTCGCAGTGTTAATTTGATGTTTTTTTTAAATTTATTTTTCTCTTATATTCTTTTAACACAAAACTTCTTTAATTTTTTAAGGATCGATCTACTCCCACAAAAAAAATATCATTAATTTTTTCCATGTTTAGTTTTGAAAGCAGGTTCACTAAATTTAAATTGTTGTCTGATTCTATGTTTATATATTTGTGTATATACAGACCGTTTTCAAAAGCATTTCTAATAGAGAATCAGTGTTAAATAAATAAATAAAATATTTAATATAAAACCATACATAGACATACATACTGAAACTGAATGTCTGGACTGGAATATTGTGTGGCCATATTATAGGACCATTCTTCAATGACGGATCTTCAGATTCTCAAAAATATTTGAGTTTGTTACGAAATGTTATTTTGCCAACTGTCAAATGCCAACTCTTCCCAATTTAGATCTTGAATCTGTATGGTTCTAACAAGATGGTTGCCTTGCACACAATGCCATGATAGTAAGGCTGTTCCTAGAACAAACTTTCCAGGAACGACTTATGAGTGGTTTTGGAACCTTCAAATGGCCAGCCAGATCGTCATATCTATCTCCTAACGACTTTTTTTGTGGGGTTTTCTCAAAAAACAGGTCTATTCGCGTGCTAATTTGAAACAATTAAGGCAAAGAATTGTTGACAATGGTACGAATATTTCTCCTCAAGTACTAGAAAATACCCGGGTAGATTTCTACAATCGACTCGGATATTGTTTAGCAAATAATGGTAGGATATTCGAAACGAAATTAACAGATATGTGAATTTAACATATACACGATGATTATATAGTAACAAAAACCGACTTCAAAAAAATTTAAAAAAAAAAAAACCGACCCCAAAAAAAAAAAAATTTTTACAAAAAAAAAAAAATGCTTGTAAAAAAAAACTGAAAACTGAAAAAAAAAACGGATAAAAAAATATGTTTAGTAGGTCTACTCATATTTAGACAAATAAAATCAGTCATATACCTTCAAAGTCACTAAAAAGCGAGAAATAAATAAAATTTTGACAAAATGGAAACCCGACTTCAAAAGTCAAATATTCTAAAACAAAAAATGCACTAAAAAGTAAAAAAATAATTGCATATTCTTGTGCCAATGTTAGTTCACCTAAGCAAAAATTTTTAAATATATATGTACAATTAGTGTTATTTTTGGAGTCGGTGTCAGCATAGAGAAATTCACATAAAATTTGGTGTAAAATTGTCACCAAATTAGTATCAAGTAACATATCGTGCGACAATATAAGAGTAATTTTAATAAGAGTAAAATTAACAGGAATAAATGTGAATGAAGGAAATTTTAACAAGAGTAATTTCAATATAATTTAATACTTATTATATTTTAAATCCAGTATATTTTAATCTAGTTAATTTTTTATTTAGTTTTATTTTTGTCTATTGATCTCGACTTTCTATCTATTTATAATTGTCAAAGAGTAAAGTACGACTAGCTAATTTATACTGATGATGACTACATTGTAGTCGAAATACGTGTTTATAATACAAAAAACTTATCTAGGTAAAGGGGGCGAATTTGAAATTTTATTTCAAAAACCTAGAGTTCTCACTAAATATCATTCGATAATATAATGTTTAAAGTGTATGTGAACAAAATGGGGTATAAATGCTATTTATGCAAATGCATTGCTGATATGTATATAGAAATACTATAAATAAAAAAATAAATAAACTAAACTAAAAAAAAAAAAAAAAAACTATAAACTTACTATAAACTGTATAAGAGATCTGGAGCCGTAAAAAATATTTATCTAGGGTCTTTTCTCATCATTATTTCGCTATCTTCTATAGTTTTCTCCAAAATTTTCGATATTTTCTCTTTTACCGGCTATAACTTGGGAAAGTTAAAAAAACAGTTATAACTTTGAAACGGTATGGAACTTGGAACTTCTGATAATTTTTCTGGAGTCGTAAAGTCTTCTATAATTTTCTTCAAACAATTCGACATTTTCGCTTTTCCATGTAAAGAAGATAATACTACACACAGAATTTAGTTTCTTTTTTAGCCATCAGACTTCGTGAACAATTTTTCGTCAATAAATTTTATTATTGTTGATTGTTGAAGTTTTGCTTGTTAATTGCTTGTTATGTTAATTGTTGAACTTTTTTGTTACTATCTACTTGCTGAAATTTTGAATTTTTTATCAGTGATTTTAAAAAAAAATTTTTTTTTAAATTTCTATTGTTATTTTCTGAAATATTTTGATTGGTAATTGTTAATTCTTGAATTGACAATGATAGTTTTTCTTAAAACAAATAAATATATATGCATGCATACATGTTGCAATTTTCTTTGTCTAGAGATAAGTTATTTAAAAAACATATAAATAATGTGATTAGAAATCATCTATAAACTTTAAAAAAATCATATTAAGTATTATCAAGTACTAAAAGACATACATATAATACTCCCTATTCTAAAACATGATGGAAAATATATAAGGTGTTATATACTACCAGTCAATGTGGGCATCTCCTACTGTCGGAACTTTTACGCGATGCAGGCGAGAACATGTGCTGGCTATATAGAAAGTACTATATATATGATTTTAATACACATTTTGATTTTTTGTAAATAATAAACTGAGTCCTTAAAATCTATATATAAACTTAGCATTCTATGTACTTCTTAAGTGAAAAATTTAACAAATATGATATTATTTATATACTAAATTTACTACAGATATCAACATGGATGTGGGATACATTTTTGGTTGAGATTGGTCCAATTTTATTGTACGAGACTGTACATATGTGTGTTTATATAATAATATATACATAGTTCAGTCAACGAATACTCAAATAGGGTTGTACAGTGCATGGGGGACACAATTTTTAAATTCGGGGATCGTTAGGAGAGAACATCCTAAAAGTCCCGCGATCCAAGAGCAGGGCAGGGCGACTTCCGAAAGACCTTAAATCTTGACTTTTTTATATTTTTCGCTTATAACTCGAAAACTATTGGTCTTACAAGAAAAAGTACTCGTAACTTTATGAAAGCTGGCAAAATTTCCTATATTGTTTACTGCTTCCGACTTATACGCTTCTGAAAATTGCCCTATTTCCGGAAAACGCTGTTTTAAATCACATTTTTCGTTAAACTGTGATTCTTAACACCTAAAACCTTCTTCGTAAAACAAAAAAATATTCGTCAAAATTATATTTTTGCATATCAACTACATTTGTATATGTTTTTGTTGGCCTGGGCGTAAAATTGCATAAAAAACCTTATACTTTACGAAAAAAAAATTAATTTAAAATAAAAAAAACATTTTTTTATAAATTTTAGAATTTTAAAAAAGCATTTTATTTTGAGCTTTTTAGAAAGAAATAAACTTTTAATAGTGAATATTATCTCCTCTTGCTCTAATGACTGCCTCAAGCCTTCTAGGCAGGCTTACTTTTAATTAAGTTCGCTATAACATCTTGGGTCATTAGCTCCCATCCTTGTACTCAAGCTATTATGAGCTCCTGTGAGCTATCAGAAGGGTTAATTCATCTTCTTATACGCTGGAATAGATTTATCATAAAATCAATTTCAACACTCTCACCAACTGAGTGGACCACAAAACACCACTCCTACAGGGAAACTACCAGATCCAGCTGTGGATGGAAACGATACTCAGATGGCTGGGGTGTTGGAATAGTTGGGTGGAGTGAAATAGGGAGCGGGTGCTCAAACCGTCAGACAGAAATGCTGTCCCCGACAAAATTCTCCAAACTATATTTTTTCGGTAACGATAAGATTTCGAATCAGGAATATGCGTTTGCAGAAAGGCATCATTGAATTGCTCAGAAGCATGCCCCTACTACCAGGGCACCTGCCACAGCGATGTTCTCATCAACGAGGATGAAGCGAAGGACGAACTCTATCACTTTGAGTTTCCTTGGAGGATCCATTTTCTTCGTCTGGTGGTATGGAGTGACTCCCCATATTCCTCTCTTCCCAACAAAAATAGTTTCTAGTACTTATACATTATCATTGATCGGTTGTTTTTCTTTAAAAATAACTAATATGTAAATAAAAGTAGTTCAAAACGTATGTTGTGGTTTTATTGAGGTACCTAAGTTTTCCCACTTTTTGGAGTGTAACTAATCATTATTCAGTTATATAAATGTGTATACAGGGTGCTCAAATTTAATCCGGAAAATTGAATAGGCGATAGATCTCCCAAAAATAAGAAGAAAAGTTCATATGAACTTGGATCTTTTCTAGCTGCGTTTTTGAGATAGTTAGTTTTTCAAGTTAATAAAAAAAATATTTTGCTGGTTTCGATTACACTTGGCATGTTTCTAGTAATAAGTAAGTGGCTACTAACATTTCACCAAATAAGACCCCACCATGATTACTATGGAAAATTCAATATCAAAAAATTCGTTACGTAGCAGCTGCGTCAACTTAGCAAATTTTCTTAGAATACTTAAATCACTCTCTAGCGGTCATAATTTTAGTGTAATCAAAATGAAATATCGTATCTGATATGATTTTAGTATTTGCAAGGCCAATTTTATTAATAAATGGCATACGTCAAGGGGAAAGGAGGGGGGGGGGTCATACAAATAGACGAAAACACAAAATATAAGATATCTCTCTTAATATTGGAACAATCGAAAAATTTATAAGGAGTAAAGTTGTAGAAAAGCATCTACAATTCATTACCTGATCATTTTTTCAAACACTTATGTGTACAGAGATATTTAGAATTTTCACATTCAATCTTTAATTGTAAATATTTCTGTAAATATTAGTGTAACAGAAAAATGATAAGAAACAAAATTATAGTAAATTTAAGCACCTACAACTTTATTCCTAATACATTTTTCGATTTTTCAAATATTAAAGGAGATTTACCAATTTTTGTGTTTGATTGATTGATTAATATCGGGGTAAAAACTATTTCACTTCGATCTTATGGTCCATTGTGCCATCCTTCTACCTCAGTCCGACAAGATTTGCTTCTCCCATATGTTGGCAATAGCCTGGAGCTTGCTTATCAAGTCCTCCTGAATTTTCATATATTCGAAATCTGTATCTGCCGTAACCTAGAGGTTCGCAGTCAAAGATTATGTGGCTGGATGTTTCTTCCTCCTCGCCACATAATCTGCACAGAATAGACCCGTTAAGGACTTCCATTGTGTGCATATGCTTCCGCAGGAATCCGGTAACCCTCCGCAGTTGCATCCTGTTAAGCTTCTATGCATCGAGAAATAGCCTCGTTGTTGCACTCTGAAGCAGTACCTTCCCGAGCTCTTGCCGCGGTACTTTCTCCCAGTGATCACGGTGTTTAGCATTTGACCACTCGTTGATCACCTGTTTACATGCAGTCCTTAGAATTCCTAAGAGAGGCTCTGAAGGGTATTCCAACTCCCTTCTTTGCTAAGGTACCTGTTTTTTCGTTTCCTTCGAAACTATTGTGACCCGGCACCCAGATCAATTTAACATTGTTCCATTTTGCCAGTTTCAGAAGTTCCTCATGACTACCCTTGAGTAAGGATTTAACGTCGATCAAACCTTGTGGGATCGTAAGAAGGGTTACTTCTGTTATTTTGTTGCAGCTCAAAAACCCACTGATTTTAAATTCGTATAAAAAAATAGTATAGGTATCGATACACAGAGTGTATTCCGTAATGATAGCATCAATAAGTTTTAAGTTGGCATTACTTAAAAAGGAGAGGTAGAGATGGATGGTCCTGTGTTCCACCATCATAAACATCATCAAAAGTCGTATGACATATGCTATTGTAATGATAGAGGAATCATTTTTATTATTTATTTATAAATTGTACTTAGTTAATCTTATCTAGAGCACGGTAGTGCGCAAGGCCGAGTCTGTTATTAAACAAAATAAAATATAATTTTTTGTTTTTATTCAATTTTATTTAATTTTTTGTTTCTCAGTCATTGCATGATTCTTACAGCAGAAGATTTATGATTGATGATGTTTATGATGGTGGAACACAGCTCCATCAATCCCTACCCCTCCTTTTTAAGTGATACCAACTTACAATTTATTGATGTTACCATTACGGAATAAGCCCACACACTTGAAAATCGTAACATAATGTAAAATTCATGAATTTATATTAGTAATGCACACTGAATATCTAGCCACGTTGTGATACTTTAATAGTACCGTGTGCTCAAAATCTTATGCGAATAGTAGATTAATTTTTCTAATATGTATTTTTATTTTTGTTACAGATATACAGAAAAATGTGGCCAATACTCATATTAGTAATAACGTCCTTTGGATGGCTGGTCCCGGAAACATCATCTGGATCTGTATCATTTTGTCCAACTGGTTGTATATGCAATGACGAAACATTAGTAGTACAATGTGAAAAAAGTAAATTAGATGTAGTACCAATAACATTGAATCCACAAATCCAACGATTAATATTAAAGAATAATAAAATTCGTACAGTTGATGCCGCATTTCAATTTTATGGTGACTTACAATATGTGGATTTATCATCAAATCATTTAATGAGCATGTCGAAAACAATGTTTGACAATCAAAAGAAATTGCAAGAGCTGCATTTGAATAAAAACCATATTGCTGTTATCACAAATATTACATTTCAAGGATTAAAATCCTTAACAGTTTTGAATCTACGTGAAAACTATCTGGAACAACTTACTGAAAAACTATTTTCCATTCTGCCGAAATTGGAAGAATTAAATTTAGGACAAAATCGAATCACTGGTATAGATCCACGTGCATTCGATGGATTAACGTCGTTGCGTGTACTTTATTTAGATGATAATCAACTAAGCATAATACCAACACCAGCATTTAAACCTCTTGGAAGTTTAGCTGAATTACATGTTGGTCTAAATGGATTCTCTGAATTAAATAATGGTGCATTTGCTGATTTGAATAAACTGAGTGTCTTAAATCTACTGTCAGCGGGCTTAGTGAATATAAGTGATGGCGCTTTTAGCGGTTTATATGGTCTAAGAACTTTAGATTTAACTGATAATCGTTTGACAACTATTCCAACGAAACAATTAGCAGAGTTACCCCGTTTAGAAGAATTAAGCATTGGACAAAATGAATTTACATCTATTAAACCAGATTCATTTAAAGGATTATTTAATTTACGTAAAATTGATGTCACTGGCGCTGGTCAGTTGGAACGTATTGAAGCTGGAGCATTTGCATCAAATTTAAATTTAGAAAGTGTTTTATTAGCAAATAATCGTAAATTGGCTCAGATTGATGATGGAGCATTAGCTGGATTGCCAAAATTACATAGATTATTATTACGTGACAACAGTTTAACAACTTTAAGTGAAGCTTCCGCATCGTGGGGTGATATACGCACCTTGGAATTAACTGACATTCCATTACAATGTACATGTGATTTATTATGGCTACGTAATATTGTTACAATAAAGAATTTGACCGCCGTGCAATGCGCTGGACCGCATGCGATACGTGACAGACAAATGCGATCATTAGTACCAGAAGAAATGGGTTGTACATTTCATGATCCGCGCCAACAAGCTATATTAGGTGCATTATGTATAAGTGGCGTTGCCTTGCTTGCTGGATTATCATTAACTTTGTATAGATATCGGAGAAATGTGCGCGATGTTGTCAAAGATTATAAATGGAATAAGCGTGCAATAAGTCGTAAAGAACATGAATATCAAAAAACTTTCTCTGATGATGAATATATGGTACGAGCGGCCGCTGCAGCTGTAGCTCACCACCAAAATCATCCACATCTAGCCCCTGTTAAACAAATACCTGTTACGGAACTGTAGCTAGAACTGCGTGCGGGTCCTGCAATATATTGTTTGGGTACAGCACCGCGGCCCCATCATACTGGGGGAGCACCTCCGCCGCCACCACCACCACGTGGCAGTTCAAGTAGCCAAGGTGGTAGTTTAAGCATAACCCCATACGGACATCACGTATCACATGTGATGAGTAGTGGGCCAGGTGGTACTCTACCTGTGCGAGGATTTACATACTTACGACCCCATCAGCCACATTAATATTTCAGCTAGGACCAGCGCACGTGGAAAAATTAAAAAAAAAAAATATCTAAATTTATCAAGCAATAAGTAAAATTTCACAATCCGAACCTGACGTGGAAAATAATTTAAATGATGTAAAAAAATTTGGAGCAATATTGTAAAAATAAAAATTATTACAAAATATATTATATATTTGAAAAATTATTGAACATAATATATTACATATATTTATCGAAATCGGCAAGAAGAATGCTGTTTTAGAGACATTTTGTTGTGAAAAGTGTAAACTAGGTAGCTCATTTATTTCTTCGATTATTTGTTTTTATACTTTCGGATAAAAGTAATGTTTTTCCAATGACGTGTGTTCTGAGAGGTGGTTATTTCTGTTCATTTTGTGAAGACTCGTAATGAAAATTGTAACTATGAATAATGGTGCAGCTGCGTAATACTTTAGAATTTTCGTTGTACATAAAACTTATCTTTAATATTTATTTTATACGGGGATAAAAATTTTCAAAATACAAGTTTTATACAAATTTAAGTTTTCCAAAATTACCTCTATTAATCAGAAAAGGATATATCATTTTAAAACAATTGTAACTTCGACTGATTTTTGAAATATTGTTTTTAAGAAATAATGAAGAGTAAAATGTAAAAAAAAACAATTCGTAATACAGGAATTTTGTTAGAATAAGCACAGAATACAGAATTATTTCTTGTTCCCGCTTAAGTGACTTAAGACACACACACATATTATATATATGTATATGTATATACTGCAAACACAGCAAAAAAAAGTGGCGCACTTTGAAAAATTCGAATAATTTTCTTCGAAATTTGTAACAGTAAACATTGTTGGTACTGTGGCTGGCCTAGCTTGAAAGTTCATTTCAACAAGTCTTCTAAGAACCTTTCATTGTAGTATGTGATAGGGCCATGTGGTCGGAAGGAGAACCACCCTACCTCAAGAAAGGAATCGACTGGTATACAGACGGATCTAAAACTGAAGAAGGAACCGGGGCGAGAATCTACGGTGAGAGACTTAATGCAAACATAAGGCTCAACTGTGGGAAATATACCACGATCTTCCAAGCAGAAGTCTACGCCATAATGGCTTGCGTCCGTGAGAACCTACGTAGAGGCTACATAAACCAGAACGTATGTATTCTCTCAGAGAGTCAAGCTGCTTTAAAAGCCTTGTCTGGAACTGAGGTCACCTCAAAAGTAGTCAAGGATTGTCTGGAGGAACTTCTGAAACTGGCAAAACGGAACAATGTTAAATTGATCTGGGTGCCGGGTCATAGTGGTTTCGAGGGAACCGAAAAAGCGGATACCTTAGCAAAGAAGGGAGTTGGAATGCCCTTCATAGGCCCAGAGCCTATTTTAGGAATTCAAAGGACTGCATGTAAACAGGTGATCAACGAGTGGTCAAATGCTAAACACCGTGATCACTGGGAAAAAGTACCGCGGCAAGAGCTCGGGAAAGTACTGCTTCAGAGTGCAACAAGGAGGCACTGAGTCTAAACAGGATGCAACTGCGGGGGGTTATCGGATTCATTACCGGACATTATCCCCTGCGGAAGCATCTGCACACAATGGGACTCTATAACGGGTTAATTATGTGCAGATTGTGTGGCGAGGAAGAAGAAACATCCACATAATCTTTGACTGCGAACCTCTGGGTTACAGCAGATACAGGATATTCGGTGCATCTCACCCCGAATATATGAACCTTCGGGAGGACCTGATTAGCAAACTCCAGGCTATTACCAACATATGGGAGAAGCGAATCTCGTCGGACTGAGGTAGAAGGGGGAGCACAATGGACTTTAAGGTCGAAGTGCAATAGTTTTTTACCCCGATATAAATCAATCAATCAAGACTATGGGTCATAAAGAGCCTTTGGACAGTCTTAGAAGCAGTAGAAAAATGAATCCAAAGGGTGTACATTAAAATAAAACCATCGAAATTCAGATTTTGAGATGGGCCATCACGCAGTCCAGAGTGAAATCCAATAGTACATCATTGGGATGAACTTGTAAGACGTATCGGAGGATGAATTAATCCTCTTGGTGGCTCACAAGAGCTCATAATAGCTTTAGCGCAGTAATGGGAGGTAATCACCAAGATGTCGAAGCGAACTTAATAAAAAAAAGTGTGCCTAGATGACTTGAGCAGTCATTAGAGCAAGAGGAGGTAATATTCACTGTTAAAAGTTTATTTCCTTCGAAAAACCTCGAAATAAAATGCTTTTTTGAAATAATAAAATTAATAAAAATTTGTGTTTTTTTTTAAACAATTTTACTCGATTATCAACAAAAAACATACAAATTTATAAAAATGTAGTTAATATTCCAAAAAAATAGAAAAAAATAATAATTTTAATGAATTTTTCAAGGTGCGCCACTTTTTTTGATGTACAGTGTATATATTTACTAAAAATTTATTAAAAAGGAAAATTCGCTAAATAATGTTAAATTGAAATTCCTTACTGTTAATTGTCTTTTGTTCATAATTATTTTATTTGGGGGAAAATATTCAAATCAAACACTAAGTCATGGAATTGTAAATAAAACTTATTAAATAAATATATATATATACATAAAGAATATACAAAAGAATTAAATTGTTCTTCTAATAGAATAAAATAAATAATAAAATGTAATAAACGAACACCAAAACATTTATTTAATACTTAATTACCTGGCATTAACCATTTAGTAGTATATTCATTTCATTTCACTATCTGAGCTCTGAGTGTCTTTTATTTTTACGCATCGGAATTTCGTCTACAAATATATACAGATACGTATTTGAGACAGGATGGAATCCTGTAGGATAGCCATTGGAATATAAAAATTCAATATGATGAACAGAGACAGGTATTCACTTATATTAAGTCTGTTTCTTAGAAACAGCAACAATATATAAAAATCACTGACCTCCACTATTTCATATATGGACTAACTATCCCATGTTATAAAAATGACTCGATTTTTGGTTTACTAGAGCCATCTATTTGTACAGCAGAAATAAAGGAATTATGAATATATTCAAATTATGAGTCATATACATTAGGCGCTAAATATGAAACTTTTATATAAATAAATATTTAAGATAGGCCAAGCTACAGACATTTTTTCATGTGAAAAGTGTTAGAAGAAAACCAACTGTGCCATTGTTTGGAGAATAGTTCCATATGATATTGTGAGATGTGTATGTTTATGTTATAATGATGCCTGCTATGCTTCTCTTTGCCAGCTGGTCTCCCCCACTCTTCAACTACTCTCGCGCGCTCGGTCGTTTCTCGTGATGTTCAGCTTCATTTCACAACATTTTGAAGTACGACAATTCTACTTTCGAAATCGTTTTTGCAAATTGAAATCGGACCATATTTGTAGCATTCAGACTTGCTGGAAAATTGCATAGTAAAAAATTCAAATGGTCACAGATCCAAACTATGCATCGGACAGTGCCTGCCTTGTGCACATATAATGTTTATATTAATAACTAATACTGGCCGGAGGATCTACGGTACAACTCAAAAAATAACCGAGTTATGAATTGTTGAACAATAAAGTATGAATTTTTGAATAGTAAATTCTTTATAAATAATAAAGTCGAGTGGAAAACATCACACAATATCATATGGAACTATTCTCCAAACAATCGCGCAGTTGGTTTTCTTCTAACACTTTCTACACAAAATGCTCACACCAAATCTCTGTAGTTTGGCCAAAGATTGAAACTTTTATTTTGTGTAAAAATAAATCAAATGAATGTATCATAATAAATTTGTCAAAGTTATTTGATTTTATGATTCAGAAATGTTTGTCAAATTCGTTTAATTTTCATAATTAAATAGTACGTGAAAGTGTTGTTTTTTTATAATAAAGTTATTAAAATAATTAATTGAAAATTTTCAATTAACATGAGACAATGAGTATTAAGTTCATAATTTATAACATGAATACAGTTTTTTATAATTTAAAACACTTTGACAAATATATTATATTTTTTATTAATCAGAAATTTTTATTATAAATAAATACTATTTTTTATTTATCCACGTAAGATTTTTAGTTGAAATTTTTTTCATAAGTGAAAACAGTTTATAATATAATTAAAAGAATTTATTGATAATCATAATAAATATTATTTTTAAAAAAACTCATTGAAAAATTAAGATTTATTTCTGTTTAATCTTCGCGCCAGTTTGATATATGATTAGTTCTCGCTAATGAACTATGTACAAATAGATGGCTCTAGTGTACGATAAATTTGGCCATTTTTTAAGTTTTATACCATAAGAATATTTAGTCCATATAAGACGGATGGAGGTCAGTGATAAAAATTCAATAACGTAAACAGAGACAGGTATTTACTTATATTAAGTCTGTTTCTTAGAAACAGTAACAATATATGTGTATGCTTTTATACGAAATTGTATACAAAATGATTTTGTGTTTTAAATTAGAAGACATTCTGTTAACATGAAAGAATTATTAAGCATATATACAATATAAATGTACACTTGGCCACAAAAGTTAGTGATTTTTTTAAATGTTATAGTTGATTTGTGCCTTATTCATTCGGTTTTCGAAAAAAAAATTTCACATCAAAGTTTTTAGGTACTATATTTCTAATGAACACCATTTATCCAAAGCATTTTTTCGAAAACCAAATCAATTATAAAATTTAAAAAAATGACATCAACTTTTGTGGTCCGTACGTAGTACGTTGTTTTCCAAACTATTAAAAAATTTGTTCAGTAAACATCATTTTTTGATGTTGATACTAGTCAATTGAATTTTTTTTTCTTGTTTAAATTTAAGAAAAAAATGTACTTACTTGAATGCAATTAGTTAAATAAACCAGCTGGTCAAAGTCTAAGTATACGCATTAGATGATATAGTTAAAACTACTGGATACAAGTATTGCATGAAATTTGAAATATTATTATTTGAAGTTATAATCGCACAATCGTATGTTTCTACGGATTATTTTCAATTTCATCAGTAAGAAGAAGTTTGAATGAAGTCAACTGTTTGAATGAAGTCAACTGTCTAACCTTCTTTTAACAGAACCCATAGAGTTCCCAGACTCTTCACTCTACCCGAGAAAATGTCAATTGGTCAGGAGAGGATTAAGAATTTGTTTTACTCACGCATTAATCGAAATTGAATCTACACTCTCCAAAGGATGATAGTGAGAAGCGAATCTCGACTCGCCTGTGTTTAAAACACGTCCCCGAACTGATTCTTATCTTAGTAGACGAATTCTCCAGATGGAAATTCTAAAGTACATAAATCATATATTATCCAATTATACAGTGTGTTCATTTCAAAAGTATCCACCCTTAATAACTCTTGACCTGATGTGATTATTGTTTTGAGTGAAAAACCCTACGATTTTTTTTTATCATGGTTGAATAGAGAATTTTATCTTCTTTCAAATGATGTATCACAAGGTAGGGGGTGCCATTTGAAATTTCAAAGTGGGAGCGGCTGGGGCCGAAGGGATGAAACCTAAAATTCTCTAGGTACCATTTTTTGAACTTCCCCCCGATATCTAAATCGACGTCATTTCACTTAAAACAATAATCACATCAGGTCAAGAGTTATTAAGGGTGGATACTTTTGAAATGAACACACTGTATATTCAGGAAAATATTAAACTCTGGCAACTCTATACGCTCTAATGACAAGAGAACCAGTATCGTCGGGTCTTCTAGAACTCAATTTGACATCATTCAACCTGTATCTTACTAAACATTTTATGCAATACGTTTCTCCAACAGTCCATTTAGTTTTAGACTAAACCCACTGGTATCTGGTGCGTTCAGGTATAAGGACATAGCATAAAATTAATGAGTAGTCTTTTATGCCATTAATATATCTCATTAAATCGAAAAAAAATGTACAGTTAGTAGTAATTTTAAAAAAAAATTTTCTTTTGTATTAATTAACAACAATGCAATTGATATTTTTATAAAAACTAATTTTGTAAAGATTATACTACATATTGAAGTATAAAAAAGGCGAAATAAATAAAATAAGCAAACATTCCAATCACTCACATTCTTTCAATTTATTTATTTATTTCGTAAAGTAAAGTAAAGAATATTTGCACACGAAACTGTTAAGTTGAAATTATTCCAAATGACTCTGTAATAATAGGCAAAAAATATACAGAATTATTAAGTAGTGAAAATAGAAGGAATGAGTCCTGGTGGTTTTAAGAAGGATAGATTCTTTAATGTTTTTTCCAATGCCACTTCGAGTAGGAATATTTAAGACCATCAAAGTGTTCACAATAAATAAAAACAAGAGAGTGAAAAACATTATTTGTATTTCATTACAGTCAATAATTTACAAATAATTTTGTTTTGATTTCGGTGAGAATTTTCTTAGAAGAAATTAATAGTATATTTGATTGACTGAATATTGTATTTAAAAATGTAGCTGTTCATAAACAAATTCATGGATACTACACACTAGGATACCGAACTCCATGTAAACAAATAATTGACAAAAAAAAGATATCAGTATGTGTCGCTTCTATACCGGAAACAGTGGTGAGAGTATAAGGCGCGAGTTTTAATTGAAAAACATTACGCATTTATTTATTAGTAGTATTATAAAAATTATTTGCAGCCAAAGTATTTTTCCATCAAAATACTTTTTTTTATAAATGATAAGTAATTTCAATTTTTCAATAAGGAATTAGTTGAAATAAATTGCATACTTCAAAATAATCACTACGAAATAAAACTGGTTACTTGTTTACTTCACTCCTTGTTATTATACTATATTCACTTCGATACGGATTGTAGTACGGATGAACAACTAGCGATGCTAGTGACATAATATTAAATATTACTATTACCATTTCGTTGCCATATTTTGTCAATTCTCCCGTTTCAGTTCGGTATCCTTGTGTAGTATCCATGAACAAATTGTTGCAGTATTTCATTAAAAGTGATTTTCAACTTGTTTTTCACATGCCAGTGTTTAGTTTTATCTTTTGGTAAATCTAGACGAGGTGAAAATGCATTCGTTTCTAAAATAATCTTTGAACATCCGTTATAAAAATCCTGAATAGTAATTGCAGATTATTTTATTCTAAAGCTTTGGTTTTCAACTGTCAAAAAGACATGTAATTAAAACTAGTTTTTTTATTTAACCCGATCAAGTTTACGATAAAATGACACGAGACCTTTGTTGTTTAAAATAACCCAAAATACCTTAAAAAAACTCTTTTGAGATTAAAAAAAATTGGGTCATTCGGGTTGGTTTATTAAAAAAAGAAGAACATTTTTTGAACGAATGCGAGGTTTTCACCTTGTCTAATCCTTATCATAAACATAATTTGCGTAACGAAAAATGAAAGTCGATTTTGTGACTAGTAATATCTTGAATAAACTCACTTCATTTGGGAAGATTGTAGCAAAGTACTATTTCAATAAACCAAATTTACTGATTAATAATTTAATAAGAGAACAGTATAAAATTCAAATTCCGTTTTTTTGAACCGATTAATAAGACTGAGAAATTATAACGTCACTTTCAGAGAATTAATTAAACATAATTTATAATTAAGGAAAATGTCTCAAACATATATAATTTAATTATTAAATAAAACAAATATTCGAGATTTTCGTAAGAAGAATAGTTGCTTTACATTTAGACACACAGCCACGGAGTGTAATAAATGGTGTGCACACATCAAAGCACGCTGTGTTTGGGAAACTGCGATAAATGGAACAAAATTTAGTTCTTCACGTGATCTATAGATGGTGTTCATAAATCAGTTGATAAACATTTTTCAAGCTCAACAAAGTTAGCCCTTTCTCATTTCTTTTGGATTTTTGCATCTTCTTGGATTTTGATTTTCATAAATCGTTTATTCGTCGTTTGTTCTTAATTGTTTGTCATTATTAATTGTTTATCCGGTTTTGTTTATATATAAAAAATTAAATAGAAATTGACTTTTTAGTTGGGCCAAATGATGTCTTTTAGAGCTTCGAAATGTGTTTTCTTTTTCACAGCGCTCTGTAGAAGCAAAGAATACAAGACCATAGAAGCTCATAAGTCCGATTTTTGTGTACCTGAAAATCTTAGTACCTATCATGACCACTAGATGGCGACAGCTGTTCGATGTCGGTATTTAGTGCCATTACCAGCAAAACCAACAGTATTCTTTGACAGAACTTAGTAGCAGTCGTCTTAATATCAGTCGTTAGCAATCGACTGCTACTAAGTTCTGTCAAAGAATACAGTTTGTTGTGTTGGTAATGACACTAAATACCGACATCGAACAGCTGTTGTCATCTAGTGGTCATGATAGGTACTAAGATTTTCAGGTACACAAAAATCGGACTTATGAGCTTCTATGGTCTTGTATTCTTTGCTTCTACAGAGCGCTGTGAAAAAGAAAACACATTTCTATTGTCATCTAGTGGTCAGGATAGGTACTAAAATTTTCAGGTACACAAAAATCGGACTTATGAGCTTCTATGGTCTTGTATTCTTTGCTTCTACAGAGCGCTGTGAAAAAGAAAACACATTTCTATTGTCATCTAGTGGTCAGGATAGGTACTAAAATTTTCAGGTACACAAAAATCGGACTTATGAGCTTCTTTGGTCTTGTATTCTTTGGTAGAAGTCATTTTATTGAGATCTGAAAGGTTGCTAAATGAAGTCATAGATATCTCTAAGACTTCAAAAGAATATCTCACTTGAGTTGATGATATGTTTCGGAAATCAATTGTCTCAACCAACACTTTTCAACGCAGAATATAATAAAATGAAAGCTGTTCGCCTTCTGTATAAAAATACTTATTGTTTTTTACCATTCATCTATTCATGTATTTGATTATACTACTCTTTTCATTTTCAAATTAATTTTTTGACTATTTATATTATAATTTTGTATTATAATGTTATGCATAGGTAGATAATAACTATGGGGGAATAACTTTGTCAAAATTAACTGGAGTCAATAAGAGTTTTTACACCGTAATACTCAGAAACAACCGATTTTTTTTAAATGTTTGTTTTTTATATATTAATTGAAATCAGAAATATTTTGGCGGGCGAACTTACCCTGAGGGTGGATGCCAACCCATTGCTAAAGTAATTAATTATAAGCAAAAAATGTTCTATATAGTTTATCTGCAAAGTTTATAGTTTCTGCGATTACACAGTACAACAAAGAGCATTTAATTTTTAATTAGGGCATTTAATTTGCGTCTAATTATGAGACAATAATAATTGTATTCTGCTCAGGTTGCTCTGCTAGCTTAATGGTCATGAAACAATTTATATAAGTAAACAATTAAACAAGTAAATTTTTATGGTAGCAACATTCAGCAGATAGAAAAATAGATAAGTTTGTTAATATAAAAAATGAGAAATTAAAATGATTAAATATTAATAATAATAATAAGAAAGAGGGGTACCGCATACGGGTCCCTAGCACCTAGACCAAGGGGTCCTCTGTGCCCATGATTAAATATTAGTTGAAAATTGTTTTTATATTAGGAAAAACACTATTTGTAGTCAAACAAACGTTAATAAATAGTTCGAGAGTAATATTGATTTAATAAAATTATGAATTACATTTGGGGAGCCAACTAATGAGTCTTTTAAGACATTTTTATAAATAAATAAAAACCGACCAAACAATTAAAAACAAACGATTTATGAAAATCAAAATTTAAAAAGCTATATACTTCAGATAGCCCATTTTTTTACAGAAAATCAACATAACCTGTTTAAAAGTTTAAAACTGTCAAAGTGTTAAAATAAATTATAAGTATTTAAATCATTTTCAAAGATTTTGAATTATTATTAGTTATTATGAATAATAATAATAATTAACAATTATTATAATAATTATTAATAATAATAATAATTATTATGAATAATAAATAAATAATAATCATTATATTAATTCTTATCATTTTGCACTGATAAACAGTGTGTACCAATCAGAGATTAGTAGAGAGATCGCTCACGCAATGCTAACAGATGAGACCATTTTCGAGCGCTGAAAAAGAGCGGCCAAAATTGGAAGCATGTAACCAGTGCTAGTCGCACTCGAAAGTATTTTACATAAGAGCTACTCCTGGCAACAAATCAAAGCGCTTGTTGCTAGTAGTTCTCTGTTACTGTAATATACTGTACGCATAAGAGCGCTCTTGTTACTGTTACCATGTGTGGGAAAAAACTATTGGTAACATATAGGAAATAAACATAGGAGAAACAGAGACACTCTAATGCGATATTTTCAATACGTTGCCAAACGTCATGTAATTTTTGGCATAAAAGTGTCTTTTTATTTATTATTACAATTACATGAATTAAATGAAATAATTACTAATGAAATAAATTAAAAATTGTTTAAAAAAAAAGTTATGAAAAAAATTGTTAACAACATATAGAAAATATCGCATAAGAGTGTCTCTATTTCTTCTATGTTTATTCCCTATATGTTGCCAATAGTTTCTTTCCCACACACGGCAACAGTGACAAGAGCGCTCTTATGCGTACAGTATATTAGAGTAACAGAGAACTACTGGCAGCAAGCGCTTTGATTGGTTGCAAGTAGAAGGAGAAGCTCTTATGTAAATTCCTTCCAAGTGCGACTAGCACTGGCAAAATGCTTCCAAATTTGGCCGCTTTTTTTCAGCGCTCGAAAATGATCGAAAGCAACCGTATTTTTGTTTTGACTGTAGTTTCGAAAACAGTTCCTTCTTCAGAAAATGTATAATAATAAATACAAAATAAAAATATTTTTGCGAAAAAATTTCATTTATTTTTTTTATTTAATAACTATAATGGATTTTCGTCAAGTAACGACCCATTCAATACAAAATATATAATTAAATTTAATTCATTATGAATTTATTTTGTAAACAAATCCATGAAAAAATGTAGAATTTTATATACATTGAAAACAAATCTATTAGAAATTCTTGGCAATTAAATAATTTGTGTACTTATACCTCCGAATTACATAGTCAAATCTTCGTCAAATTCATGTGAGATTATCTCTGTTAAACATACATTTAAAAATAAACACTTTTGGTTGTTAAGGTCATTACACAATGGAAAAAATAAGGTATAAGAGATAAGGAATAAGAAATAGCGGAATCCAGCAAATGGCAGAACCGTTAATCAATTCACAATTCAAAAATAATGAATAAGAAATAGCAACAGAATTTCTGTCGCGGTGAATATCTGTTCCTTATTTCTTATTACCAGCCAATCACAAGATTGGCTGGCAATAAGATACTTATTCCTTACTTCTTATTCCTTATTTATTATCTCTTATACCTTATTTTTTGATTCTATAATGGCCTTTACTGTAGATATCAAATTTATATATTATATTTGGATAAATTTTTAAACAAATGTTTGTTTTTATCTTCTAATATATCGATCGTAAACATAAGATTTTGTGTCATATTTTCAGAGAAGGTAATAAATTTCGGCCGATTACAATAATGTGAACGATATTTTTTAATTATTTTTCATATCTACTCACTTGATAAAAATATTTTACATTGTTTTAGACAAAAATAGACTTTTTTTATTTCTTTAGAACATTTATCTTATAATATTTATCATAAATATCATTTCATTCTAGTGTCCGTCAGTGGCATGCAATATGCACGCCCAGTAAGTCCTACACGAAGTTAAATTTAAAAAAATAAAAAACATTCAAAGATCATATAATATCTTCATTCTATCTTCATAAAATGACCCAAATAATCCTTCCATGAATTTGCATCAAGTGTTCAAAATACACTTTATACTACTTAAATTATGTAACTAAATATTATGGAGGTTAGAGTATAGAAGGAGAACTATCTCCATGATATAAAAAGTGTCCCCTAAATAGAAGAAAATTGAGATGGCGCTGGTGTACTGGAATACCAATTTTAAAGAAACTAAAAGTAAATATTAAAAGTAGACAAGGACAGGCTAACATCCGCTCTGTAAGGGCGGAAGTTTAAAATTGTAACATAAATAATATGAAATCTCAGATGTTAAAGAAGTAGAAAGACTATTTATTTAAGAAATTCCATGAATATAATAAACAATGAATTAGTGATCAATTTTCAAGTCACAATCAATTTGAAAAGTTAATGGTATTTTAATAAAAAAATTATGATTAAGAAACTTGAAGTAATTTATATTTCAATTAATCAATTTTGTTCAAAAAATAGAATCAAATTTTTATCGAAGATAGAAATTAAAAAATTGTTTGATAAAAATTTAATGAAGCATAAATTGAATATTTCTATATTAAACTGTATATATTTATTTTTTTATGTATATTATTTTTTATTTATAAAAAAAAATGGGATTCAACTACTTCCGGTTGGCAACTTCACTTCGTTCTATAGTAACTATCTTCAGAGCAAGTCCACCTTCTCACAAGCGCCATTGTGGTCATTCACTGACTCTTTATTTTACGTTTTTCGGTGGACACTTTTTTAGTTAACAACTATATGAGATAGTTCTCCTTCTATACTCTAACCTCCATACTAAATATAAAAATTATCAATTATGGTGGATTCTATTCTGTAAGATTTGAAAAAATTGAAATTTAAACAGTACAATGAGTATCCCCTAAAATCTTATTAATTAATAATATAATTATTCTTAAAAATATCCAACCTTAACAAATTTTTATGGATACAATTTTTTTTAAACATTATATATATATATATATATATATATATATATATATATATATATATATATATATATATATATATATATATATATATATATATATATATATATATAAATTGATTTTTGTACATAATATATACCTAATAATTGTCTTAAATATATTTAAAATATTTCAAAAATAGTTATGTTTAATTGTTTATATTTTTAGTTCCATATCAATATAATCACTGACGTGTTGTAAAAAGAACGTATTAGTGATCTAGAATTCCATCAAAATGTATCCATCCGGATCCGTAGTGTTCCTCTAAACCACGTTATGGTTATTTAGTATTTTTATTTCGAATTCAATCATTGATATTCAATTTAAAAATACAGTAATCAATTTCCCTCCTCCGTTTAGTACGTGATACTCCCGGTATTAAAACATAAGCAAAAACTCATGCAGATTATCCCGGGAAGCAGAAACATGGAAAGTCTTTCATAAAAAGAATATTGAATATTATAGACTTAATTATACAGTTTAAAAAAATGAAAACTTATGACGTAATTACGTTACAATAATATATAGTGTTTAAAAATTCTGCAATAATAAAATATTTAATTGAAAGATTGACCCCAATTGAAAGTAAATGTAAAATACATTTCCTTCCTATTTTCCCTAATTACGATGTACGTCTGCAATAAGGTTCACGATGAGTAGATTCATGAACATAATTACGGAAGTTAGAAAATGTATGATTTAAAAAAAAAATGTATTAAAATAACTCATAAAGCATCAATTATTTACACATTTTAATACAAATAGCTTACCTATAATGGTCTAAGATCCGGCTTTAGAAAACCTTCCCTCATCTGTTAATTGATTGAAATATTATTGAAAACGCTTATTGCAATATAAACAATTTGTCAATGTTATGCCTGCCAGGGTAGTTCTGCTGCAATTAACATTAATTAATTAATTAAAAATTGATTTTTTTATAATTAAATCCCTCAAGTGTTAATTGAATTTTGCTTGTTAAATAACATAGTATACTATACGACAAATCTTGTAATAGCAGGCAGCGTTGCTTATTACTGCTACGGTTACCTGCAGCCAGGTGTTCAAATTTAAAGTAAACTTAGCTTACTTCCCTCATATGTTAATTGTAAAATATTTAGCTAATTTAAAAGTTTAGAATAATTAGAATACATCCTTAACTGGCAGCCATCTTAAAATCCATTAAAATCAATTGCAGCCTATATAAGAAAAATTTAAAAAAATATAAATTTAAAAAAAAAAACCTTGTAGAGAGAGAGAGAGATACTATTGCATTATTCAACGTAACAAACAAGGAAAGTATATGATAATGCGAATGTAGGGTGTATTCCGTTTATCATGAACTCTGCATTCTCTATACACAATACCACTATTAGTATAAATACACTTATAAATGGAGTAGGCTCTACAAATGCATGAATCATATACTTTCCTTGTTTGTTACGTGGAATAATGCAATAGTCTCTCTTTCTCTACAAGGTTTTTTTTTTTAATTTTTCTTATATAGGCTGTAATTGATTTTCATGGATTTTAAGATGGCTGCCAGTTAAGGATGTATTCTAATTATTCTAAACTTTTAAATTAGTTAAATATTTTTCAATTAACATATGAGGGAAGTAAGCTAAGTTTGTTTTAAGTTTGAACACCTGGCTGCAGGTAGCCGTAGCAGTAATAAGCAGCGCTGCCTGCTATTACAAGATTTGTCGTATCGTATACTATGTTATTTAACAAGCAAAATTCAATTAACACTTGAGGGATTTAATTATAAAAAAATCAATTTTTAATTAATGTTAATTGCAGCAGAACTACCCTGGCAGACATTACATTGCCAAATTATTTATATTGCAATAAGCGTTTTCAATAATATTTCAATCAATTAACAGATGAGGGAAGGTTTTCACTAATGCCGGATCTTAGACCGTAAATCATAAAATCCTTATTTAAGAACAAAGTTATGTCATTAGTTTTGATTTAAAGTGTTCTTTTGTTCATATTTTAGTTATAGTTGCTGTGCTGTTGTGTAAAATTCACTGACCTCCATCCGTCTAATATGGACTAACTATTCTTATGGCATAACACTTAAAAATGAACCAATTTATCGTACACTAGAGCCATCTATTTGTACAGAGTTTATTAGCGAGAACTAATCATATATCAAACTGGCGCGAAGATTATACAGAAATAAATCTTAATTTTTCAATTAGTTTTTTTTTTTAATAATATTTATTATGATTATCAATAAATTATTCTAATTATATTATAAACTGTTTTCACTTATGGAAAAAATTTCAACTAAAAATCTTACGAGGAAAAATAAAAAATAGTATTTATTTATAATAAAAATTTCTGATTAATAAAAAATATAATATATTTGTCAAAGTGTTTTAAATTATAAAAAAACTGTATTCATGTTATAAATTATGAACTTAACTTAAAACACATTGTGTCATGTTAATTGAAAATTTTCAATTAATTATTTTAATAACTTTATTATAAAAAAAAAAAACACTTTTTCGTACTGTTTAATATTTGACACATTTATTATGAGACATTCATTTGTTTTATTTTTACACAAAGTAAAAGTTTCAATCTTAGGCCAAACTACAGAGATTTGGAGTGAGCATTTTGTGTAGAAAGTGTTAGAAGAAAGCCAACTGCGCCATTGTTTGGAGAATAGTTCCATATGATATTGTGTGATGTTTTTCAATCGACTTTATTATTTATAACTTTTTTATTAACAATTTTATGCAAAAAATCGCTGTTATTTTAGTGTCAACAGATGGTGTCAAATTGTAGAGAGTAAAAATACAAAGAAAATGAGAGGTCGAACGACTCGATCGGGCGGTAAGTTTCGGAGAAAATCGGGAAAAACCGGCCAAAGTGCAGTTTTTTCAAAAACTCATAACTCGGTTATTTTTTGAGTTGTAGCGTAGATCCTCCGGCCAGTATTAGTTATTAACATAAAGTTTATATGAGCACAAGGCAGGCACTGTCCGATGCATAGTTTTTGATTTGTGGCCATTTGAATTTTTTACTATGGAATTTTCCAGCAGGTCTGAATGCTACAAATATGGTCCGATTTCAATTTGCAAAAACGATTTCGAAAGTAGAATTGTCGTACTTCATGCAAGGAGATGCATGCTGGTTAAGCATCAAGCATCATTATAACATAAATATACACATCTCACAATATCATATGGAACTATTCTCCAAACAATGGCGCAGTTTGTTTTCATCTAATACTTTTTACATGAAAAAATGTCTGTAGCTTGACCTATCTTATATATTTGTTTATATAAAAGTTTCATATTTAGCGCCTAATATATTTGACTCATAATTTAAATATATTCATAGTTCCTTTATTTCTGCTGTACAAATAGATGGCTCTAGTATACCAAAAATGGGGTCATTTTTATAACATGAGATAGTTAGTCCATATATGAAATAGTGGAGGTCAGTGGTAAAATTATAAAATTATTTAGAAGTTTTTATTTTGTGACTCAAATTAAAAACTCCACTAATAACTTTATATCTCGAAATAATGTACATTTATCTTAATTAGTTGCATTATTTCAGCTCTCCTGACATAGATTTTTGAGTAGAGCGTGGTTAAATAGTAAGTATCATCAAAATTATATCCATAGCCTTTGTAATATTTTCTTTGTCACGTTATTCGTCATCGCAGGTGGTATATTCAGATATGCACTAAAAACCAATGTACATACTTCGTAATTATACTAGTTTACAGTGAGATAGGATAATAAAATTGCATTATTATCAATTCCATCTTTAGCTACAATGGCTTTTCAGTCTTCGGTACAATATACAAAATGAAATACTGATATCTGATACAAAATGAAATAAATGATATCTGATACAACAACGCCTGGTTACCGCTCAACAAACGCTCTCCATATCTGCTTGTCCAAAAAGTCAACAGTTTTTTAAATGAAGAGTTAGATTGAAATAATTTTTAATATATATTATATTTTGAATTTTTATATAGCATTTCCGCCGTAGCTCAATTGTAAGCTAACTTTTCTGGAAAACCAAAGGTCGTGGGCCCGATTTTCCACCAGGTGTATAATTTTTCATATCAAGCATTAATGTTACAACAATGTTACTATTGTTCAGACTTAAATGTCAAATAATATAATTGTCCAGGCACATGGGTGTGTAGGAGTTTGAATGAATATAAGAATCCAATAATAAATAATTCTACATTTAAATAAATAAATAGATACGATAAAAATATAATTTGTTAATTTGTTTTGATCTTTTGTTAAAATGAATTTATCAAAAATGACTAAATGACTTTGTTGATAGTTACCAAAGTAATAAACATAAATAATACCGTGATAACTCATGCAGAATGTAGTTGAAATGCACATGTTTCTCAAAGAAGGAATATTTGATATTAGTAGCGATACCGCTACAGGTGTATAGACTCAGGGTGTCTAGAAAATCTGGAAATGTCAGGGAATTTGAGTTCCTGGAAAAGTCATGAAATTGTCAGGGAATTTCGTAAAAGTCCAGAGAATTTCATAGAATTTCGCATAATTGTATTTAAAATAACTTATTTCTAAAAAATTATTACTAATAATTATCTGTTTTGAGGTTTTTGAAAAAATTCCTGTTCTTCATGAGAAAGAATTTATAGATTTTATCATATTATCCATAAAAAATGAATATAAATGCACAAATGCACAAATGCATACTTTTCTTAATTTTCCTATCAATAACAAAATATAATATGAAAAAATGGTCTGGAAAAATTTGAATTCAAGTCTGGAAAACCTGGAAAAGTCAGGAAATTTTTTGCTAAAATATTACTATATTTACATATATATATATATATATATATATATATATATATATATATATATATATATGTGTATATATATATATATATGTATATATATATTTATATATATGTATACATATATATATATACATATATACGATATATATATTAATATATACATATATACATACATATATATGTAAATATAGTAATATTTTAGCAAAAAATTTCCAGACTTTTCCAGCTTTTCCAGACTTGAATTCAAATTTTTCCAGACCATTTTTTCATACAATATTTTGTATATATATATATATATATATATATAAAGTATTGCGTCTTTGTGTTAAAACGCAACTCCCCCCATCCCCTGCATGAAAATACGATGGTTGGTGATTCAGTTTGTCGCATGTAAGTATTACGTAATATGTATACAGTGAATATTAATTATTTTTTACCATTAATAGTGAACTTTAACAGTTTCAAGCAGTATCGGATTGGCCATAAAGGTGGCGTTTGCTACCCGGACCGTTGCCTATGTGGGTTCCCCGGCTTACTACCTACACGCAAATTCGTCCATACATGGAGATGAAGAGCAGGAATAGATCTACGAAGATGGTGTACGTCAAACAGTAAAGAACACTTTGTCTCGAAGAGATTTAAATGTCTGTCGAAGCTGCATATCATATACATGTCAACTTTTAATCCCAAACTAGTTAATCATCTGTTTTTAAAAAGAGGAGAATTTTCAGCTAGATGTACCAAAATCCTTGGTAAAAGCTGCTACCGTCCATATCCTTTAAACAACCGTTTCCGTGTTTATGAACATCAATGAGTCAAGCAGTTTTTGCCTCGTCGTAGAGAACGAAGTCTCATCTTGCCTCAGCGCCGAAAATCGCCTCACGCAAGTTACATCAACAAGTTGGAGTACGAAATGTGCATGTTATATATCTGCCTATCTGTGGACTCGATAACTCAAAAATGAAAAGAGATAACTAGCTGAAATTTTGTATGTTTATTCTAGAGCTAAAAAGTTAGGTCAAGTTCAAGTGAATGGGCAAAATCGGACCATGTTTGAGCAAAAATTTAAAGACAAAAAATAATCCCTTTTTAAAAATAAACAACTTTTGTTATAAACTTTTTACATATTTAAGCAATTAACTCAGTTAGTTGTTATTTTCACTTGTTAACATTTGGTATGTTGGTTGACCTAATGGTATCATCTATCCCGATCCTAAGTGAGAGACGGGCTTTAAGCTTTCATATGTAGATAGATGGTATATATAAGTAGGGTTGCCATCCGTCCGGGTTTTACCGGATTTGTCATAGTTTAGAGAGCGTCCTGGCGGGTTTTTATTTATAGTCCGGGTTTAAAAGTTTTCAAGTCACCGGTCACGGCCGCGCGCCCTCGCAGCTCCAAGCCGCGAACAACCCTTCTGCTGGATTCTCCGCCTCCTTCTTCTCTCGTCGCAGTTGCGTAGCGGGTGGTTATGAGCGTGGACGTGCGTAGCGATGTGACGGATCGGTCGAGACGTAGTGCGGTGTTGCAATTTTGAAACGTAAGTTACATTCTATAAAACATGAGACTGATATATTTTCTTCAATAATATGTATCGTAGTGCTATACAGTGACTCTGCTTATCTGAATGCTGTCACGTAATGAATCTAGCTATACCTATTTTACGAAGTGTAATAAACGTTTTTACTTCGAAGTTTTCTTTTATCCTTTTCAGATCAGATATCAAAATGCCTAAGCGTAAATGCTTATTCAACAGCGAATTGCAAAATAAGTTCTAATGTTGAAAAATATGACTGGGAAGCTTTTTATTCCTGTTATATCTTGTAGAAGGAAAACGTTTGGTGGTGGAATTATGTAAATAATAACTGCAATAACCGAATCTAAGTATTCTTTATTTACTTATCTTACCACGTGTTTTAACCGACTAATTCCAAGTTATAACATGTGTATATATATATTATATATATTGCGTATCAACTCAAAAAGTATATTCTAGTAACTTTATTCATTTTGCAAGAGTACCAACTATTATAAAGGTCGTATTACATTCTTTATTTTCACAATGTAATAACAATTCCATTTGTTTGAAGAATATTTCGATTGCAAACAAGAGTGTTACAGACATAAATGAGCATTTGAGTACACAGAAACACACAATAAGTTTGGAAAATCAAGCAAGTTCTTCAAATATAGCTAAATATTTTGTGAGATCAAGTTCGGAAGACCTCCTTATTGGAGCAGCTGAAGGCGCACTCGTCTATCATACACTAAGCCATCATATGTCTTTTATTTCTTTGGATTGCACTTGTGCTCTGAAAAAAGCAACTACAATAGCCACCGGAGTTCGGAGTGCTAAGCCCTTTGTCGGTTGCCGAACTTAAAAGTGATTTACAAGATGCAGCATTCATCAGCATAGCTACTAGTGCTAGTAATCGCGGAAGCACAAAATTATTTCCTTTAATTATTCAATATTTTGATGCCAAAAAAAATGGAATCTCTACAAGGGTCCTCGAAATAGAAAGTACGGAAAAAACTTTCTCTTTGCTGGAGAAAACTGTAACAGAAAGTTCGGTGGAATAGAACGATATGGAATCTACAATGTGTTTCATAAGCTCAAACAATCCAGCCAATCACAGGATTGGCTGGCAATGTTATGCACAGGATGTTATGCGCCGTCGATTCTCCTATCCAATATGTCAATGCCACAGAGAACACCTGATCTCCAGTTGCCAAATATCTGTAAAATTAAATTATTAATAATATATCTGATAAATTAGGATTATGTTTTTGACATTCGTGCACACACCAGCATCAGGCATTCAACCGCTGTGATTGGTTGAATATTGTAGCCTATCGCCCATTTTTTATTCCTTATTTCTTACCTCTTATACCTTATTTTTTTCATTGTGTAATGGCCTTATCTGTCATCACATATACTACATATTCCTTATTGAATTCATTTGGTAATCATCAAATTGGTTTGGCAACTTTATTTGCCTTTTAGGTCTCGTTTGCTCTGATCCAAAACCAGAATCATCTTCAGACTGAGATTCATTATTATTTAAAACCCTTTCTTCATTAGACGGTTCTTCGTCAATGTTTTCAGATTCTTTTGGTTCTGATATAATTCTTGGTCTTAGATGTCCCTTATTTAATCTTTATAATGGTTGACCTTGGTGCTGCACAAATATCTACTATCTCACCCGGTTCCCACATATTATTCTTCCTATACCAAATATTTTGCCCTTCACCATATTTTGAGTGTATGGCTGTTTTATTATACGTATTTTTATTGCTATCATTTTTTTTATTTTGATGAATTGGAAAATCATTCACCAATTTTGGGTATAACAATTTATTGTGAATTGGAAATTTACTTCTAGTTTCCTTACTAAATAAAAATTGAGCAGGTGTATATGGTGAGCCAAATACTGGAGTATTTCGATATTCCAGCAACCTGTACTCTTTTTCAACACCATACTCTTTACATTTTTTAAACATATTTTTTCGCTATCCCTACCATTCGTTCAATAAATCCATTAGACCTTGGATAGTTAGGGCTAGACGTAATCACAGAAAAACCTCAATCCTTCGCAAATGATTGGAATTCCCACGAATTAAATGGCATGTTATCTGCTCTCAAAATTTGTGGTATCCCATGAACTGCAAATATATTTTTACAAACTTTTATGACCGTCAATGCAGACAATGAATTTACTTTGACCAAATCATACCATTTAGAATAATAATCTGCTACAATTAGACAATTTCCTGACCAAAATATTTGCTATTCTCTTGTAAATATTAAAATTTTTTTAAATTAAACTTTATATTTAATTCTAATGCTCTTGTGGTGGCATCTGACCATAGCATAAATGAAACGTTAAATATAAATGCCAATGTGACCACAGTAAAAACAGGTCATAAGGGCATATCGAATTGTCACAGATGTCACTACATGCTCACAACTATGCAATCGACAACCTTCGGTGAACCTCGTGTCAACGACATACGATAGAAGCACGCACAAGCGGAAAGATATTCATCTCAAAAACAGAACCGCGCAAACAGCTCATGTATAACAACCCACGTAATAAAAGACAATTTATATTTCTGTACAGTATAAAGTATTTCTGTACAGTAGGTTCATCTATTTTTGAAAATATTTCTAACTCAGATAAACGATCTAACTCTTTTTTTAGAGGATCTTTTAATATCAATGGGGCTCTATGCGGTGGCTTGGATACCGGTTCAGACCCTACTTTGATTTTAATTGCATATTTTTCAGGAAATTCTCCTTTACCTTCAAAAACAGATTTAAATTTCTCAATTATTCCTTCTTGCTCTGATTTTTGAATAATATTAACATTCTTTCGTTCGATCAAAATCCAACTGTATATATTGTTACATTCCCACCGTTGACACCAATTGTATGTTGCGCCCTTTGGTGCAAAATTGGTTGTTGCAGGTGATGAATGTCCGCTGCCACCAGAGCAGTTGATTAAAGCTTAACTTCGTAAGCTTGTTTAATTTCAAATATTCGACGTCTCAAATACTTGACCATAACCAATTGGAAAAATTGATATTACCCAATTTAATACGAGTAATATTCTGGCTAATTATTATAACACGAATGGTAAGTAAGTCAGAAATAAATAGTAAGTAAGTAAGACAAAACACTTAAAAAAACTTAATTTAATTTATTTACTAGTTAATTAATTTTGACTGAATTGATTATTGAAATTTGAATAGACTTGATTGTTAAATATCGGATTAATATCCGATTCTAATTGAATTTACATTTTGACTGATTGTATCTAGAATCTATAAATCTATAATAATATAAATCTATTAATCTATTTGTGAGTTGATTCACATTTGTTTTTATATGCGAAAATCGATCCAGTTAAAATGTATTTGTGTTACACAAATACAAATTACAATTAACCAGTGGTTTTATTAAATAACCCATCTTATTACAAAACGCGCTTTTAATAATTTCATCCACAAATGTATTTATGCTGATTTTGCAAAAACTACCCAGTGAATTTAAAAAAATAATTAAATTTACTTATTAAAATTATTTACATATGTAATTTGATCTTGATTATTTAAATGTCTCGGTTAGAATAATTCTTATTATAATTAAAATATTTTTGGGTTTATTTATCCCAGAAATCGACCATTGTAAATTATGTAATTATTATCCGTTTGTGTCACTGCACTGTTGAAAATAAATTGTTTATCTGTCTAGGTGTTTGTTTTGATTTAAATATCTTATTTTCAATCCGGGGAATGATACTTTAACGGGACGAAAAGAAAAGGGGACTCCGATGGAGCCATTAACGTACTATGTACCTCTGGGAATAATTTATGATATCAGTGGGATGTAGAATATTTGATCAAATTAATCACTTGAAATTATTTATTGGGCCAAAAACTCCGCTCTGTTGTTTTCAAAACGCATAAACTGATCGTCATATGAGTTTGTAGTTTTACATTGATTTACTTTATTCGAATTTTTTACATACTTAACTTTACCTTTCATAACTTTAAATTAGTCTTCTTTTTTTCAAATTATTATGTTGGCATAAAACTTTATAATAATTCTTTAAAATTCCAAATTAAATGCCAAATTATAATTTTTACTTATCTTTACTAAAATATTTTGCAAACGATAAATCAAATTTTATAGCCGAACATACACATTTCAATTCTCAATTAATATAAAATATACATATGCTTATGTAACTTTATAAGCATATAGTTAAATATTCATAATAGACTTATTTATATACATGTATAATTATAATTACTATTACTATATAATTTATCTTAAATTTAATTATTCTGTTACTTTGAAATAATTTAAATAAATTTAAATTTTTTCGTTACAATATATATATATATATATACATATATATGTATATATATATATACATATATATATACACACATATATATATATATATATATACATATATATGTATATATATATATACATATATATATACACACACATATATATATATATATATATATATATATATACATATATATATATATATATATATATATATATATATATATATATATATATATATATATATATATATATATATATATATATATATAAATTTTACAGATGGTGATTTTCGACCTCTACTAGGTAGGATCAATGGACCTTTGCAAAAATTTTTGTAAAATTTTGAAGTCTGTACGAGACCCATAGCTATTAACAAATAGCTATACCTTCATAGCTATTAACAAATCGCTAATACCAGGTAAATGATATCTAAATGTTTTTGCATATCAGATGCACGTTCGAAAATGTACCTAAAAACTTTTAACTCGGTAAAATATTCGTTTATATTAGTTTTTTCTCATTAAAACATTTTATTGTTGAAAATTTTAAATTTTTTTGAAATCATAGATATTATTTATCATTGGCTTAATGTACTCGCATAACCACCCAAAGTTGTGTTGATTCGGTAATTGAATAAGAAACCTACCTCCCCCCCCCCCCCCCGGTCAAAGCTCGAGAAAATGGGTCACAGGCGTTATTTACATACTTTTGTTCTTGGTAATTAATTGCTTGGTATTAACTTAAGAGATTCCCTCGTGCGTTTATTTATTTGAAAGGCGCCACCGTATGATCTAAAACGAAAAGAGCAGGGACTGTAGTTCAAAACACATAGTTTCTTCTAATCAAGTGTTTGTTTAAAGAGACAGTCGTACACTGAGTTTGATTAAAGGAACCCAGTCGTACTCGCAGTTTTGATAGTGGATACTCGGTTTTAAAAAAGAAACACAGTCGGGCACTCAATCTCAAACTATTCACAGTTTACAGATTTCTTTCAAAGTGTTTACAGTATTGAAATAGATAAATTTTTAACTCAAAAACAGTTTTTGGAAATTCTTCGCTAAACGTTGAACATAATGGATTCTTCTAATCCATTTTAAGTTGATTTAAAATTGAAAAGTATCAACTTATGTCATGATTTTAAATATGGTTATATGGTTATGCTGGTATCAAAACCGCGTTTTTATCTACCGCGTGTTAACAAAACACATAGAGGTTTATACAAAATTTATTTATGTTATTTCGTAACGATTTCATTGTTTTTTTTTTTTTGTACTCACGGTACTTTCATTTGAGAAATATAGCCAAAAATATATTTAAAAACAGTGTTAGTCTATTTTAATATTTCAATTTGTTAATTGCAACCGCTTTATTATTTAATTTTTTTTTATGTACACGATGAATGTGTTTATTAGTTTATTAAGAACGTGTATGTTTTTTGAGATTTTCTAAAATTATTGTGTATCGATTAATATATAATTTGTTTTTGATACATACACATATATATATATATATATATATATATATGTATATATATACATATATATGTATATATATATATATGTATATATATACATATATATGTATATATATATATATATATATATATATATATATATATATACATATATATGTATATATATACATATATATATATATATATATATATATATATATATATATATATATATATATATATATATATATATATATATATATATATCTTAATATATATAATTCTTATGTTCGTGTGTATATGACTGAACTCCTCCTAAACGACTGAAACGATTTTGTTGAAATTTTTTGTGTGTGTTCCAGGGGATTCGAGAATGGTGTAGATTCACAATTGGACCCGGTCCTAAACGGCTGGACCGATTTGGATGAAATTGTATAAAATTTAATTTTAAAATGTCAATTTTGATAGTCGTTTCCACAGAAATATATCGTTCTATTTCGTGATTTATGTATTCTTAGGAAATTAGCTAAGTTAAACCAACTCCTGCGTAACGCATTTTTTTTTTCAAATGAATTTTTGTTTTTAAAAAAGCTAGCAATTAGACGTACAAACTTAAGTCGCAGAACTCGAAATGCTAGAAGTGAAAGATATACCGCGATATAATATTACCGCGAAACGCGGAATGAAGTTGAACCGAACCGATGGAATCGAAATCAACAACATAGAAATGTTGCGTTTAACCAATATCAAGCTACATTTAATTATAATATGGAAATCGATTACAGTTCACAGCAAATCGTTGCTATTGGACCAATGAACGTTGTGTGTCAATATTAAAAGGCATTTAAGTTAAAAAATGAAGCCCCTGGATTGTGTTGCGCGAGCGTTCAAGTAAAACTGGCGCAATTGGTACCGCCAGAAGAGCCACTACATTCATTGGTTTCGGGAAATGGCCCAGATTCTAGACATTTTTTGACTCATATCGAGCAATAAAATAATTGGTTTTAATGACGTCATTTGGCGCAACAAAAGTTATTCGAGAAAAATTTAAGCCAAGTTTAAAGGTAAGTATATTGAAAAATAATAAACTTTTACCACCACGTGCCTGATGCAAAATACGTTGGCAGCTTTCAATTGAAATGGTGTATCAATTGAAATGACTTGAAGTACATTTGTAGCTCGGTAAATTGCCAAAAGCAGAAAGAAGTGAGTGTGTTTAAGAAAGTTGATGGGCGAATGCGAGTGCTGAGAAAGTATTTTGAGAGCAACATGGGAGAGCCACATGGCGGTACAAACAATTCGCTATACAATATCCTATATTACATCTATTTATTATCTGTTTACCCTTGCAGATTCAGAGTCAAGTATATTATCTAACAGGTTCCTTATTGCGAATGCGGGATAGTGACTACAAATTTTTACAGATTTATTTTATGGGCGATGCAGCAAGACAAGTCGATTAACGTTGTGCACACAACACTTCGGTGAAAAGACCAATTGTGGAATAACTCCAAAACTTTTTCCATCAGCACAACGAATTGGTTGCATTATTCACGACCGCATATATAGACCGAATGTCATCAAACCCGATAAGACGCCTGCAGGACAACACGCAAGACGTTTTAATGCGCTAACAATTGATGAAGTCGCTATAAAATAAAACTAAGAATGCTGTGTATATTCATAATTATATCAATATTCATAATTAAGAAAGGACAACGTCTGTCGGGTCAGCTATGATACAGACTGTGTTGGAGTGCTTTTCCAATAGAGAATCAATGATAAATATTATTTATTACTGGCAGGCCGTCTGGTTACTGTGCGGAGTCAGTCAGTACATATGTAATGAGTACACACTCTTAAATGAGTCAGTACACACAGTCAATCAGTACACACTCTTAAATGACAAACAAATTACCATACGCATATGAGATGATTCTCAGTACATGTGTACTGACTGACTGCGCACAGTAACCAGACGGCCTGCCAGTAATAAATAATATTTAACATTGATTCTTTATTGGAAAAGCATTTCAACACAGTCTGTATATATATGTATATATATATATATATACATATATATATGACATATTGACATATCTCTCTTAATATTCGAAAAATAGAAAAATTTATAAGAAATATAGTTGTAGGTACTAAGTTTTACTGTAATTTTGTTTCTTAACATTTTTTCTGTTACCCTAATATTTACAGAAATATTGACGATTTAAGAGTGAAAATTAAATTCCTCAATATCTCTGTACACATTAGAGTTTGAGAAAAAATGGTGAGGTGATGAATTGTAGCAAACATGATTCTACAACTTTATTCCTCACACATTTTTCGATTGTTCTAATATTAAGAGATATATTATGCCCCCATTTCCCCTTGACATACGTCTATTTATTAATAAAATTGGTCTTGCAAATACTAAATCATATACGACACTTCATTTGGATCAGATTAAAATTGTGACCGCTAGAAAGTGATTTATGTATTTTAAGGAAATTCGCTAAGTTAAAGCAGCCCCTGCGTAACGAGTGTTCTGTGTGTGTGTTTCAGACCAGTTTAACGCCTGGAAAAAAAGTAGTCATTGAGAGCAAAATCCGCGTAGACACGCTGATTTCCATTTAACAATTAAAACTTTTTTGGATTACTCAGTGTACCTAATACTTCCAATAGTGTACTCAGGATGAAACAAATGAGATCTCTAAAACAATCTTGCATCCAAAAAACCGTTTGTCATTTGATCTGTGTTCCTTCAATAATTGTAAAATACCGACTGTTATTCATATAAAAACCAATTACAATAATATTATCTGTACAAAAGAACAGAAAATTTTATAATTAAGTTAATGATAAATTCATGTAATAAAACCTATTTTGACAAAATGGAAACCCGACTTCTAAAATCAAATATTCTATAACAAAAGATGCACTAAAAAGTAAAAAAATAATTGCATATTCTTGTGCCAATTTTAGTTCACCAAAGCAAAAATTTTTAAATATATATGTACAATTATTGTTATTTTTGGAGGCGGTGTCAACATAGATAAATTCACATAACTTTTGGACACCGCCTCCAAAAATAACAATAATTGTACATATATATTTAAAAATTTTTGCTTAGGTGAACTAAAATTGGCACAAGAATATGCAATTATTTTTTTACTTTTTAATGCATCTTTTGTTATAGAATATTTGATTTTAGAAGTCGGGTTTCCATTTTGTCAAAATATTTCTCGCTTTTTAGTGACTTTGAAGTTCTATAACTGATTTTATTTGTCTAAATATGGGTAGACCTACTAAACGACCAACTAATTTTTAGTGAATTTTTTTATAACACTTTTTTTTTACCCGTTTTTTTTTTTTTTGTAATTTTTAGTGCATTTTTTTACAACAGATTTTCAGTTCTTTTACAAGCATTTTGTTTTTTTTTTTTGTAAAAATTTTTTTTTTTGGGGTCGGTTTTTTTTTTGTAAAAAATTTTTTTGAAGTCGGTTTTTAAAAAAAATTTTTTATTTTCTCATTATGAATGAGTATACCCTTTCAAAAAAAAAAAAAAAATTTCGCAGAAATCGGTTATCACATATAAAATGAGGATTTTCCTCGATTCCCAGGGGATCCCCTCACCAGAATACGATTTGGTGACAATGGGATCAATTTGAAATAAAACCCTTTAAAACAAAAAAATTCAAAATCGGTTCATAAATGACGGAGTTCTGAGGTAACAAACATAAAAAAAAAAATTAAAAAATACAGACGAATTGAGAACCATCCTTCTTTTTTGAAGTCGGGTTAAAATGAAACTGATTTGTAAATTATGTATATATAGAAAATTTTAAAAATATATTAAACCCTACCGTTTCGTTTGTATTGAGAACAAACTTTTTTATATATACCGTTATAAAATCAATACCATTTGAATACAATCAGTTCAGAGCATGAAATTCAGATTCCATTCAGATGAGTAAGTAGTTAGTTGGTGATTATATTTTATATTTAAGAAACACATGTTTTTTAACTTTCATAGTATTATGTTTATCTATCTAGATTGAAGTATTAGTTTAAGATAAAATTTCAAATTCGTCCCCTTTACCTAGATCAGTTTTTTGTATTATAAATACGTATTTCGACTACAATGTAGTCATCATCAGTATAAATTAGCTAGTCGTACTTTACTCTTTGACAATTAGAGATAGTTATAAAGTCGAGATCAACAGACAAAAAATAAATAGAAAATTAACTAGATTAAAATATATACTAGATTTAAAATATAATAAATTTTAAATTATATTGAAATTGCTCTTGTTAAAATTTCTTCATTCACATTTGTTCCTGTTAATTTTACTCTTATTAAAATTACTCTTATATTGCCCCAGGATATGTTACTTGTATCACCAAATACCGTCACCAAATTAGTAACAAGTAACATATCCTGGGGCAATATAAGAGTAATTTTAATAAGAGTAAAATTAACAGGAACAAATGTGAATGAAGAAATTTTAACAAGAGCAATTTCAATATAATTTAAAATTTATTATATTTTAAATCTAGTATATATTTTAATCTAGTTAATTTTCTATTTATTTTTTGTCTGTTGATCTCGACTTTATAACTATCTCTAATTGTCAAAGAGTAAAGTACGACTAGCTAATTTATACTGATGATGACTACATTGTAGTCGAAATACGTATTTATAATACAAAAAACTGATCTAGGTAAAGGGGACGAATTTGAAATTTTATTTCAAAAACCTAGAGTTCTCACTAATTATCATTCGATAATATAACGATTAGTTTAAGAGATTGTTGGTGTAGAAGAGAAGGTTCCAATTAGATCTGAAATCCTGATCTAGACATATAAAATTAAAATGCAATTTATGAAACTGAAACCAAACGTTTATTTTGCCTGATAAATAATCAATCAATAGTTTGTTGATAGGTACCGTAGTAGAGAGGTAGATTGTAAAGGCTGCCCTGGACGGGCTACACTTCGACCATAAGGTCCATTGTGATGCCTTAGGATGTGAGTGGAGTGGAAGGAATTTGTGAATAGACTAGGAATTGGTAGGATATGCGGCTGCAGCCGACTTTGATAGGAACTATGCCGATATTCATCTGGAGTTCGTGAAGTGAACTGCAGAAAACCTTCTCAAGCATAGCCGGTTACTTCGTTCTTGTCCATACGCCGACAGTTTAGTCAATCAACCGCCCCTTTTTTTTTATAATTGACAAACTGCCGATGTCGGGATTCTAACCCATAACCTCCCAGTTTCCAAGTACTGCATACTGCGCAGACATGACGCCTTAGACCGCTCGGCTACTTGGCTGGTTAGGTACCGTAGTAACAAAGGGAATATATAATGTGTTCGAAAGGGTATCAAAATATGAAAGTAAATTGAAATTTAGTAGCGAGTACACTACATACCTCCCCCACCATTTAAGGTTGTTGCGAAACTGGTAAGGGAAAGTAGGGGTAGTGAGTTTGTCCTATACTAAATGCATTGATATCTCATCCATTGCCAACTCTAAATAATTAAAAATTTTGCAATTAAATCGTTCCAAATATTTAAATTTTTGTAAAAAACATATATATTTGTAAGAAAAAAACAAATTGTTTAAAACCTAAATCCTAAATTTCATTTTTTCGAAGAGTTTTAATAATTAAAAATATGTTTTTATGTATTTCAAAAAAGTTGCATGGTGATAAAACTAAATACAACTAGATAAAAATAATTATAACTAAAAATAAAACTAGATAAAAATAAATATAACTAAAAATGAAACTAGATTTAGAACATTTTTTTATCTACAAATTTAATTATCTCAGAAACAAAAAACAAGATTAATTTGAAATTCCTGGTATTTATAAGACTTTGATAATTATTATAACAGTTTTTCATAACACTGGCATATCTGGTTGTCGAGATATAGACTTTTGTATTCAAGTTTTTACCGGCGAGTCCATTTAACCTATGTAAAAAGCTTAACTTTGAAAATTTTTTTACTCAAAAACTGAAAACAGGATCAACCTCAAATTTTGACAGGATATTCTTTATTATTGAAATAATAAGCTGTAAAATTTTGAAGAACCTGTCATTAAATTGAATTTTCTTCACAACAACCTTAACAAAGAAAAACCAGAGAAAACCGTCACTACATACCTCCCCCACCATTTAACAAAGAAAAACCAGAGAAAAACGTTGGTCACAAAACAACCTTGTTCTGAGGGAAAAAACTTTTTAAATTGGTGACCAACAGATAATGAGCCTATGAAAATAATATAAATTGAAACATAATTATTTTATTTTTTACAAAAATAATTAACAAAAATAAATAAAAAGACCTTAAGAAAATTTAATAATGAATAAGGTACGCAGGTTTTAGCCAATGGATACAGAGGTAGGTTTGCTGTTGACGTCAACAACAAAAATTTTTGAAAACGTCTGTATTACGATAGTGATGGTTTGGCATGATTCTCCCGTATAAAAACCTTTTTTGAATAATCCAAATCTTTTGATAAATGCACATTTTTGTTCGCAAACCGTTTATTGAAAAAAAATTTAGCGTTGACCATTTTGTCCTTCAACTTCTTGTTGTGTAGTGATCCTCGTAGGCAAACCAAATCACGGGAAACAGGAAGCAATCAAATTTATTTACATTACATATGTTTTATTAATAATTTCCTCTGACGTGATGGTTTTGATTGAAATCGTCTCGACCCAATGCGAAAAACGGTCCACGATACTGAAGATATACCGATCACCTTCACTAGGAGGAAGAGGTTCCACAATCTAAATGTAAGAAAGCAAATTTGATATCTGCAAATTTGATTTCTATCAGCATTAATGTAGGAAAACAACTTTCATATCTGGTTCGGCACAAAATCACTGTTGGTGTGACGCGTGACTTATTTAACTGGCAAATCGGTCACGACCTTGTCAAATCTTTGATTCGCGAAACAAAATAAGGATTTAAAAAATTTGTGCATACTTTGTTCAAGGTATTCTTCACCGATGGGTGGACGAAATGATGAACAGCTTTCCAAACATTCTCGAGGTCTACATCAGGTGTGAAGATTCTGGGTAGAACTTAAGTTTCCACATAAACCTTAAGAACAGAATTGGGAACAGTACGGAGTTCTAACATATAACTTCTGGTGATCAGAAATCTTCTATATATCTATCAAGTCAAAACCTGAAGGTACCTTTTGTTTTCACTACCTTTGATGTATTTGACGTCAGTTGCGTATTGTTCGACAATGTTCAAGTGACGTGTCTCACGAAAGCTTTTCATTACGAGAATTTATAGCATTTACTAAAGGTTTGTGGTCAGCCTGAATAAAAAAAATTATATTCTCAACGAAATGATGAATTTTCTTAATGCCAAAAACAATAGCTAATGATTCTTTGGAAAATGTACCGGTTTTCAGTATCTGTAAGTTTTTTTTCTGTGAAAACTAGACCTCCATACGTTATGAATTTTTGTTGCAAAACTGCGCCAATACCAGTACCCTACGAATGAATGAGAATGTAAGTTTCAGCGTTCGAAACCAGATGTGCCAATTTGACCACATCAATTAATTTTTAACCAAATTAAAAGCTGAAATTGCACGTTCATCAAGAATAACTGACTTCGCTGAAGCTTTACCATGTTCAACAAGTTTATTCAATGGAGTCAAAATATCACTACAATTCCGAATAAACCGATTATACTACTACTATGAAACGAATGGGAGAGATTCCTTTGGAATCTATGTGGCATCCTAGAAAATCTAATTCGAATACGCCAAAAATAGATTTCGAAGAACTTTTTAAAATTCTAGGTTCAATGAGAATGTTGAAGGTGGTTTTGGGATTTTGAGTATGTTTACACTGGGGATCAAAAGGTCATCAAGATATAATACATACATAAGATATAAATACAAATATACATTTTTGAATAATTCTACCGTAAATCGAGAAGAGGTTTGAGCTGCGTTGCGTAAAATTCCAATAGGCCAAAAAGTGTACAATCGTGTACAGGAATATGATATTAAGCTGTCTTTAAGTCAAACTTAGAAAATATCTTTTGATCATGCAATTTCACATTGAAATCGTATAAATGTGGATTGGAATGCGCAGAGGTCATGACCATTCCAAAATGGTCATCACGTCCTGGTTCAAATGGTTCATCAAATGGTTCCTGAAAATGTTTTTTAGCAGTTGAAGAAAATGTTTCATCCAGAAAATCAGAAGGTAAAGCCAACCTAACGAATCGAAGGTACTGGCAACATAAGAGAGAATATTATGTTTGGAGAATGATTTATCAAACTGGACTTCTTTATACTTAAATGAGTCTAACACGGGACTCCAAATTAGCCCCAAAATTTTGAGTACATTATCATGAGGAGAAAATTTAAAAGGTGTTTCAAGATATTCTTTGGGCAGATTTTCCAAAAGTATTAGATAATTGGTTGACCATTCAAACTTTCCTAGACCAAGTAAAGTGATTAACTCGGACTGGGGAGCTCGCGCTTGCTAAAACGACGTAGCACCTGATACCTCATCGTCAACATAAGTTTGATCCAAGATAGCTTTAGAAGCTAACGATATGGGTCACCTTCGTCAAGAACGAGCTGCTTCAGCATTCGTTGAGAAAGAAAAGCGGAAGGTGTCAAACCATATGTCACCGTATTTAATTGGAACTCGGTTACCGGATCGGTCAGGTTTCTATGCCAAAAAATATGTTGAAACATTTTGTCGTGAGGGTTGATTAATATTTGACGATACATCATCCTAATATCTGCACAGAGAGCAATAGGATACATACGAAATGTTATCAATATTTCGGAAATGTCCTTTTGAAGTTTGGGACCTGACCTCAATTGTTGATTTAGGGATTCCCCGATTTTGTTAAAATCTGATGCATTGAATACAACACGAATCTTTGTTGTCGAACTGGAACTTTTGAATACACAATGATGCGGAATAATTTACGGAGAGACGGTGTTTGCTGGATTGATTTGACCAAGTTGTTCATATTCCCGCATGAATATTTGCTATGCTAAATACGTTGGTGATGATTGTAACAAACGGGATTCGAAGTTTAGAAAACATTTTAATGCGTGAGAACGATTATTTGCTCGAGAGGACGAGGTGTCTACAAATGGTAATTTGACCACGTAGCGTCCGTCATTCGAACGAGTATGAGTAGAAGTGAAGTGATTCTCACACTTAGTGTCATCTGTGATTGTATCGGAGAAAAATTGACTTCCTCTGATTCCCAAAATTTTCTGAGTATATTATCAACATTGGACATATTTAATAAGAGAGAAGTTTTTGTACCAATGTAAGCGATATGAGTTTTACCGATGATAATCCAGTCAAATTTGGTATTCACGGCAGCAGGTTCACCTTTGATGAAGGTAGTACCCTGATCTTCCATAATAAACATCAGCATCAATGAGAAAATCAACTGGACCTGATTGATAAAATTGAGGGTCTGCCAGCCTTATTTTGTGATAATGAGGATGCAAACGACGAGATATAGAGATAGAGAGTTGTTGAGTAGATATCGTTAAGAAAATTACGGCACAAGCCTTGACCTTTTGTGAGAGGTCATGAATGGGGTGTAAATTACAAATTATTGATTGTTGAGCGGTCACTTCAGAATTGGATATTCCTGACAATGTGATTGAGAGAGAAAAACATTTGAGTCTCAGTGTGTGAGCACAAGATTCGCTGATTGCAAAAATCTGCGAGCCCGGGTCCAATACTGCTCGACATTTACGTAATATTCCACAGGAATCTTCGATCAAAATTTGAGCAGTACCGAGTAATACGATGGATTACCGATTTTTGTGGTGTTTACATTACAAGAAAGAGCTTGTGGATTAAAAGATTGAGAACGGTCATCAGGAATTTTTGGCCGAGGGTAGACGTGATTGAAGGGGCCGAAACTTTGGATTTGGATTCATCACGATGTAGTAATGAGTTGTGCGTGATGCTGCTACAATGACGACATGATTTCGTTGAGTTGCAATCGGACCAATGATGCGCACCCAAACAATTGAAACATCTATGGAGGCGATTCAGCTTTTGATATCGCTGGTCAATTGATTGCTTGTTTAAATCCGGGCAAGCGTTAATGGAATGGATGTCCTGGCAAACAGCGCACGCGAATTTTGGAGAGATTATACATGGATATTTTTAATTGGTTAAAAATATATTTTTACGAAATGGCTTGCTATGTTGAGTTTTTGACGTGCAAACGTCCTACACTGATCTGCAATGTAGTCCATCTTGGTAAGAATGTATGATACGGGAATCGTGATTATCTTTAAATAACTTTCTTGTATTTGCGTCGAGATTGTACAAAGAAATGTGAAATAAAAGATAATCAGCCCAGTCAGGAATTCCCAAAGCTTTAAGAGAATTGGTCGAATTAAGATGCGCACTTAGAAATTAAATTTTTGAAAATGGACGTAGGTAGGTGAACTTCGTGTAGAAAATTCTCTGAGTTGATTCACATAGAGATTTGTTAAACGTCTTTTATTTTGATACCTATCTAATTGTGCTTGGTAAGCAGCTGGATAGTTTTCAGGTGCGAAATGAAAACTTGAGATTATTGCTAAAGCATCGTCCTTTAATAACGATCTTAAATGTTGGAACTTTTCAGAATCTGACAAAGCTTCATTTTCATGAATGATTGAGTTATACAAAGAATGAAACTAAGACCATTCTTGGATACTGCCGTAAAAATTTGAGAGTAAAAGCTTGGGAAGGGAGCGACTAAAATTGCAGGATACGGGTTTGGAGTTTAATCGCTGTTTTGATCCTTGAAGCAACGCGAGATATTTGCCACGTGTAGTCAATAATAGCTGATCAAAGGCACTTTGAACCTTGGAAACTTCTAAATTATTGTCTTGATCAGTTAGTGATGAGTTATGTTTAAGAACTTCGTCCTGTAAATTTTCAAATTTGGATTCAAGATCACTTAATTTAAGAAAGAATTTTCGGTTGTTAAATGGTCGGCGATCGTTTGCAATTGTCACGTTTGCCCTTCAACGATTTAAAACTTTGTAATTCACTCATATTGAAATATTAAAACCTTCAATTAAAATTAATATAATTGAAAAGAAAATTCAATTTTGCTTCAAAATCAAAACACAAAATTCGTTACGCAGGAGCTGCGTCAACTTAGCGAATTTCCTTAGAATACATAAATCACTCTCTAGCTAAACTTATCATCTTTCTGAAACTCTAACGTGTACAGAGATATTTAGAATTTTAAATTTCAATCATAAATTGTAAACTTTACTTATTTCGGTTTTTCTAATATTTTGGGGGGTGTGCCAAATTTTGATTTTTCCCTCCCTCTAAACCCCTCATTATCTTTGACCGATTTTATCCATTCATGAACTTGACCTTTCAAATACCAAAGGCCCGGTTCCTTTGAGAGAACCGGTTCCTAATCGGGTATGCCAAAGTCTCAAAATCGAGGTTTCCAAATTTCAATTTGGAAACATAATTAATTATGATGATTTTTCTCAAATATCGGATGCATAAAGATGCATAATATTATGTAATTTTACTACTAGGGACCAATACCTTATAATATACCAACGAAGGTTAAACAAACTCAATATTTTATCCATGGTTTAAGTTATTAGATAAATTTTTTATTATTTATTATATTTAACGAAGGTAAAACAAACCTAATATCTTAAAAATAAAAAAATTTGTGTTTTTTAATAATTTTTAAGTGTTAGTTCGTGTAGGATATCAAGGTCTTCTGTTTTTAACCCGACTTCAAAAAAGGAGGATGGTTCTCAATTCGTCTGTATTTTTTTTTTTTTTTTTTTTTTTTTTTTTTTTTTTTATGTTTGTTATTTCAGAACTCCGGCATTTATGAACCGATTTTGAATTTTTTTTTTTTGTTTTAAAGGGTTTGATTCCCGATTGGTCCCATTGTCACCAAATCGCATTCTGATGAGGGGATCTCCGGAAAATCGAGGAAAATCCTCATTTTATATGTGATAACCGATTTCTGCGAAATTTTTTTTTTTTTTTGAAAAAGTATACTCATTCATAATGGGAAAATAAGAAAATTTTTTTAAAAACCGACTTCAAAAAAAATTTTTCCTTAAAAAAAAAACCGACCCCAAAAAAAAAAAAATTTTACAAAAAAAAACCAAATTCCTTGTAAAGAAAACTGAAAATCTGTTAAAAAAAAATGCATTAAAAATTTAAAAAAAAAAAAAAAACGGGTAAAAAAAAAGTGTTATAAAAAAATTCACTAAAAATTAGTTGGTCGTTTAGTAGGTCTACCCATATTTAGACAAATAAAATCAGTTATAGAACTTCAAAGTCACTAAAAACCGAGAAATAAAACTTATTTTGACAAAATGGAAACCCGACTTAACAAAAGAAGCACTAAAAAGTAAAAAAATAATTGCATATTCTTGTGCCAATTTTAGTTCACCAAAGCAAAAATTTTTAAATATATATGTACAATTATTGTTATTTTTGGAGGCGGTGTCCAAAAGTTATGTGAATTTATCTATGTTGACACCGCCTCCAAAAATAACAATAATTGTACATATATATTTAAAAATTTTTGCTTTGGTGAACTAAAATTGGCACAAGAATATGCAATTATTTTTTTACTTTTTAGTGCTTCTTTTGTTAAGTCGGGTTTCCATTTTGTCAAAATAAGTTTTATAATTTATTTTTTTTAAATAATTTATATTTGTATGCAAAACAAAAAAGTTTACTTCCTAGAAAACTACGCATTGGAAACTGTTGATTAAAAATTGATTAACATTAATTAAATTATTTTCAAAAGTAATTTTTATATCTTAAAAAAATTCCTTCCGACACGTATAAAATAAGCTGTGATTTTAAATGTAGCTTATTGTCGAATGATGATCTTAATTGATTATACAACATACAAGTAACAATCATTTTTCCAAAAATAGGAAAACTTTAAAATCTTAGTGGACTATTGCAAATGGTTTTTAATGTATTCAATGTATTAGTGTTGGTGTTGTGTATATTTATTAATTTTTTATAATATAACGGTATTCTACAAAGTAACGCACAATACAATTAATTAAAAAAAAAACACTAATCAATAAACAATATGTTTTTAATATCGATTTTAAGATATATTGAAAGCTGTTTTATAGAGATCTCAACAGTTTTAGTGTTTTTGCTAATTATAATTTATTTTTCAAATTATCTTCGTATATTTTATTACATATCAAAATTACCGGGACCACCAGCGTATCCAATCATTGGTAATGCATTATTGCTTCTTGGGAAACGGGAAGGTAAAAACAATCAATACTTGTTTTAATCATGTTTACTGATAATGTTTCCTCAACACTAGTCTTCTCATACTTTTTGTCTCAATTTTCTTCCGTATAAAAACCGTATTTTTGCACCTATTTTGTTTAATAACTTTCTTAGCACCCCTTTTCAGGTAGAGGATTTTTTACCACATACTACTGTTGCACTTTAGAACATAGGTGGGCAAAGTTTGACTTCACTCAGCTCTGAGTAAGAGGTAGGAAGAGAGATCGAGTAAATACAGGGTATCCTACCAATTATTATTTTCTTTTTTTAATTAAAAAATTTTCTGAAAAAAATATAACAATACCAACTCTTGGGCTGGTAATTTGGGGCATAAAATGTACCTTTTTAATATATGTGTATGAATCAAACATAAATGTTATATAAATTATAAAATATAAATCTTTTGATGTTTTACGTTTACCGCTTGGTAAACAGTTTGTAAATTTTTTTGATGGTTTAGAATCTAAACCCTCAAAAAAAACTATTTATATCGGAGAACTAATAAACAATTATTTACCTGATTTAATTATTTTTTCTTCGTAAGGGGTATAGTATAGTGCCATTGGAATTTGAGGACACTGGATACAATAAACATGCCAATGATCAGGCTGGGAGGGGGATAATTTGTTACTGATTTCTCAATAGTTAAATTGTTTTATTTGTTAAAGAAGAACTCTTTGCGATGATTTCCCTACATCGGGAAACGACCGCCGAAAATCTCTATGACGGAGTACTTGCATGAATAAAATCGTCACCTTTAGCCGTTTTATTCGTTTCACTTTCCGCGGATGGTGCAAGTAATATAGCTCCGAAGAGCCGTCCATGTCCACCTCTGCTTTGGAAGATAATATCAAAAATCCTCTCTGTTACTCCGAATTCCGAAGCTGTTTCCTCATTTTACTGCACTATACTAAGCATAATGTCTTGTATTACATTAAACTCTTTATTGAGTTTTTATGGGTCAACTTTCATATAATATGATTCGCGGTAAAAATGAGTCGTAAGTAAATTATTATATATATAAATGTAGATGAAAAAGTTCGGCCCATTCCATGTTGGGTGGCATTTTTTCTGGAATTGATCAAAGTTTTATTTAATGAATGAAAAACCAAATTAAAAATGGCGATCTTCGAGAAAAACATGATTTTTCTCGAAAAAGTTATAAATTTCATAGATTTTAAAATCTTATAATTTTTTTTCGGAAAGTACATTTAAAGACGAAAATTTTGAAGAAAAAAAACGTACCAATTAGTCAATTTTTGAAGAAGTTATATCTATTTGAAAAAAAAACCTTTTTTTTTTTTGAAAAATTCTATTTTTGGGTTGGATAAAAAAATTTGAAAATTTTCTGAAAAAATTTGTTACAGGGGTAGAAAAGGAAAAAAAAATGTTTTTCAACAGTTATGGCAATTTTAAAGTTATTAATTAGTAATTAGGAAATTAATTAGTTAGCAAACTCTGTTTCATGTCAAAATTACCTATTCGACTAATTTCGGAACCCATATGTCTTTAAAATTATGCTTACAGTTTCTCATTGAAACTCATATAAAATTATCTTCACAGTTGCTCGAGCTATATTAAGCATCCTGCTAATTTAAAATTCGAAAATGAAAGAAGCTAATTTTTACATTAAACAGAGTTTGCTCATTTTGTATGTGATAACCGATTTCTGCGAATTGTTTTTTTTTTGTAAGGATATACTCATTCATAATGGGAAAATAAAAAAATTTGTTTAAAAACCGACTTCAAAAAAATTTTTTACAAAAAAAAACCGACCCCAAAAAAAAAAAATTTTTACAAAAAAAAAACAAAATGCTTGTAAAAAAAACTGAAAATCTGTTATAAAAAATGCACTTAAAATAAAAAAAAATAAAAACGGATAAAAAAAAAGTGTTATAAAAAAATGCACTAAAAATTAGTTGGTCGTTTAGTCGGTCCACTCATGTTTAGACAAATAAAATCAGTTATAAAAAGTACTACTTCAAAGCCACTAGGTTCTTCAAAGCCACTTAATAAAATAGGTTTTATTAAACTTATGTATTTTATTTTTAATTATTTTGAAGAATAGTCGAAAAAATCTTTTGAACTATATTCAATTGTCAAAGAAACATCACAGTTATACGAATTGGACTGAAAGATACGTAAAAAACACTATACTATTTCGTAGCTTTCCCAGCTGCATTTCGTTATATGGTGCATCTATTAAAAAATTACTTAATAATTCACATATTTTCAGAATTTTCTTAGAACCTCTTGGTTTATGGGTGTTTTAGTTTCAAAGCATCCCGGATTAAATGTTTAGGCTCATCGGCTAAAAAATGGCTAGCAAAAAATTAACTTTTATTTTTTTCATAGCAATATTTAATTTGATAGCTAGCTTATGCCTTAAGCTAGCACGCTGTAACTCAGAAACGGCATTTAAAAAAATGTTTTTCAGCAAAAAATTGCCAATAAGATTTATTGCATCTAGAAGACAATACTTAGTAAAAACTTATTAAGTATTATTAACTTTTACTTAATACTAGCTCTTAAAATAGACTTTAAAAACTCTTATTCCAGATTTCACACAAAGATTTTTTAAGCTCTTTGAAGATTATGGATCATTTTTACGTGGATGGATCGGTCCAATGCCTCTTGTTTGTACATCTAATCCGGATTTTATTCAAGAACTATTGAATAATAAACATTCATTAGAAAAAGGTTTCTTAATGAAGTTGCTTGGTAAAACACCATTTGGAAATTCAATGCTTATTTCAGAAGGTGATAATTATGAAATTTTAGTTACAATACGAGATGTTTAATAACAAACCGGATAATTTTAGTGTCGAAATGGAAACATAATCGGAAAATCGTAGTACGAGGTTTTACTCCAGAAATTTTAAAATCTTATTTTCAAATATTTGTTGAAAAAAGTTTGATATTGGCGGAAAAATTAAACACAAAATCAAGAGACGCAGAACTATTTGATATTTCTGAGTATTTATCAAAACTTACTTTAGATTCCGTTTGTGGTAGGTAAAAGAAAATTGATTGTCAAATCATGTTCTATCGCGTGTTTAATAGGTATTTTAATTTCAGGTTCAACAATGGGTGTTAATATTAATGCTCAGAATAGTAAATCTTCTTATTATTCTGCCATGGAAAGGTAAATATTATAGAAAGATACATATTCGTATAATTATAATTAATCGTAATTTTATTTTTTAAATTTTAATTTTTTTTTTTTAGTGTTATCTATTTAAGTCTCAATAGACTGTTTAATATCTGGCACTTGCCTAGTTTTATACATTCTTTCACTCAAAATTGTGAGAAACTCAATGAGAGTATGTCAACTGTTAAGGAATTCACAAACAATGTTCGTAAATTAAAAAAAATGGTCTTATAACAAGTTCAATATGTTTATTTAAGGTTTAAGGAAATATTTAAAGGTTGTTTGATTGATTCAGTGATTAATATCGGGGTAAAAACTATAGCACTTCGACCCTATGGTCCATTGTGCTACTCCTTCTATCTCAGTGTGACGAGACTTGCTTCCCCATATGTTGGCAGTAGCCTGGAGCTTGTTTATAAGATCCTCCCGAAGGTTCATATATTCGGGGTGAGATGCACCGAATATCCTGTATCTACTGTAACCCAGAGGTTCGCAGTCAAAGATTATATGGCTGGATGTTTCTTTCTCCTCGCCACATAATCTGCACATAATAGACCCGTTCTGGAGTCCCATTGTGCCAGATGCTTCCACAGGCGATAATGCCCGGTAATGAACTCGGTAACCTTCGGCAGCTGCATCCTGTTCAGCCTCAGTGCATCGAGAGATAACCTCTTTGTTGCACTCTGAAGCAGTACTTTCCCGAGCTCTTGCCGCTCGGGAAGGGTTGTTTAGTTTGGAGAAAAAATTTCCGAATCGTTAAACAAATGTCCATTGAATTCCATATTACAGTATTGTATTTGCATATTATGAGAACTTTAAATTGTATATATTTGTAATATTTTATGTAAAGCTTTTTCTGATTATAAAGTGTGATAATAATAAGTTCCTCATTTGAAAGCAAAACTAAATCTCTATTTTTAGCGAATTTCCTGAAAGGAAATAGAGCAATTGGTCTCGTTCCGACTTCAAAATTTTGCAAAAATTTTTGCAAATGTCCATCGATCCCACCTAATAGATGTCGAAAATCACCATCTGTAAAATTTATATATATATATATCTATGGACATATATATATATATATATATATATATATATATATGTGCGTGTGTCTATCACTCTAGCGGTCACAATTTTGATCTAATTGGAATGAAATTTGGTATTTGAGGCGCTTTTAGTATTCAAAAGGTCAAGTTCGTTAATGGGTAAAATCGAACAAGGGAAAAGAGGGGTTTAGAGGAAGGGGGAAACACAAAATTTGACATATCTCTCTTAATATTCGAAAAATAGAAAAATTTATAAGAAGTAAAGTTGTAGGTACTACGTTTTACTGTAATTTTGTTACTTATCATTTTTTCTGTTACCCTAATATTTACAGAATTATTGACGGTTTAAGATTGAAAATTAAATTCCACAATATCTCTGTACACATTAGAGTTTGAGCCAAAATGATAAGGTGATGAATTGTAGCAAACATGATTTTCTACAACTTTTTTACGCACGCATTTTTCGATTGTTCTAATATTAAGAGAGATATTTGATATTTTGTGTTTTCTTCTCTCTTTATGCCCCCCTTTCCCCTTGACGTATGTCATTTATTAATAAAATTGGCCTTGCAAATACTAAAATCATATACGACATTTCATTTTGATCAGACTAAAATTGTGACCGCTAGAAAGTGATTTAGTTGGATGTATTTAAAGGAAATTCGTTTAGTTGAAGCAGCTCCTGCGTAACGAATAATCATTTCTTTAATTTAAAAACTGTACGCCACATTATATTACAAATTTTAAATTTTCGATCGTTTATGTCTAGTTTGAAATTCAGTTGCAGATTGTTACTGAACGTACTTCTCACTTGGCCTTAATCGAATAATCTTTATAATTTCGCCATTTCCTTGAATCAAGTATACTTTTCAAATTATGATAAAATAATTCTGGAAATTAATTTTAGATCATTTTACAAAAAAAGAGAAACTATAATAATAACAAAATACATAAAGATTTGGAAGAATCTGGGGATAATGTTACAAATAAATATAAGAAACCATTACTGGAATATTTGATTGATTTTACTGCAACAAATTTAGATTTCACAGATGAAGATTTAAGAGATGAAGCAAATCTGGTGATTATGGCTGTAAGTTCAATCTCTCAATAAACTAACAAAAATATTTACATAAGAATTTCATGGTAACAAAACTATACCATGAAATTTGTACAAAAACTATTTCGAATGCACTAAAAATATCCATATATCTAATTTATTTTGGTTCATTTTGTCAATATTAAGTTTGTAACTGGGCCACAGTTTAACAATAGGGAATATGCATGGAAATTTTTTTTCACATTTATTTTCAGAATATGAAAATACTGTTAATACTGTAATAATATTTAAAAACGAAATTAAAATCCGACAAATATCAAGGAAGCTATAAGCTTTTCAAGATTATTTTCTGTCTCTTTCCAAAAATACTAAAAAGGGAGTTTTACGTGTATTTTAAATGGTGAAAGTGTAATATGACGTCACATAACATATCAAGAGGGCTATCACCCTCTTTGCCTAATCGGGAATTTCAATCATTCATATCTCGCTTATTTTTAAAGTTATTTAAAAAGTAATTTTACCTTGATATTTGTCAAGTAAACATGCTTCAATTCAAGTGAAAACAAATTTTCATGCATATTCCTTATTATGTTAATATACGAAATGCGCGTATTGGTGTAGATGTGTGTTGGTTTGCGGCACTCGTACGCAGAAACTATTCATTTTCCAAAAAAAAAAGTTGCTTCATAAATTTTAGGAATTTTTCTCTAGTTTTAAAAACATACTAAGGGAAAACTTACGAAATAAATTTCAATCAAATTTTTTCATATATCAATTTACCCCTCATGAATTTTTTTGGTAAATAGTTTACCGAGCTATTTATTTTGTAAATAGCTCGATTCTTTATCTCATATCATCACTTTTTAAGAAGCAGCTATTATATGAAGTATCTCCCCGAAAACTCGACCCTTTTTTTACATTTATGTTTTTGATCGGATATGACTACTTTTTGCAAGGATTAAATATACAAAGACGAAGGTTTCGCACAAAACGCGTAGCGTTACGTTATGCTTTCGTTACTTTACGCTTCGCGTTATGTAACTCTCTTTCTAAAAAGATTCACATATTAAAGGAGACCGCTTTGCATTACGTAACGTCAACTAGCTCTGCTCGCTAGTAGGTTCCACCCCAAGAACCCAAGGCGGCATTCGGTCTTGACTTCGCGTCTAAGATAGATTATTTTTGATGTTTCTTACCATTTTCGGGAATAATACATTCGGAAAATTAAAGTTTTAAGTTATTTCGCGTCGAATGCAAAAAACGGAATCCTCCTAGCGTGCCTAGAAGTGGGTTAAATTTTTTTTTAAACAAAATTACGATCATATGTTAAAACTAGACAAAATCTTTTTTCTTAATACAAAAATTGGCAGATGTGGTATATAAGTTTTATAAACTATGTTGACTTAACACGAAAGAATTTGCGATTATTTTTTCGATATCTTTATTGGTTTACAAGGTATTTCAATTGTTAGACCCAAGCAAAAATTCCATTTTTTTCACAAATTCTAAATATTGCATCTAAAAATTTTTTTGTTTTTTGAAAACTTAATATTTAAATTAATGTACCCTAATTTATACAAACTAAATAATGGATGGAAATTCTTATTCGAATCGTTCAACCGAAATCACATATTCGATTTGCGAAAACTCTTATTTTGCCTAAGTAATGTTAAACTTCCATATAGAAAACACTATAATTGGATAAAAAAAGGTAATTTTTGGTGTTCTTCCCCTATTTTCGGGAATGTTGCGTTTGGAAAATCAAAGTTTTTCCATTTTCTTATAAATTTCAAGTTAGTCCAGGTTCAATGCAAAAAACCGCATCCTTCTAGCATGTCTCGAATTGGGTTAAATTTTTTAAAACAAAATTACGTATAAATTAGATATAAACAACATCTTTTTTTTTTAAATTTTGAAAAAGTTACTTTGTAAATTTTTAAAAGTGTTTCTCCATTGGAATATTCCTAAATAATGGTTTTCAAATAAAGCTGTTAAAAATATAGATACTCTTTGAAATGCTACGCTATTTATGTGTCATCCAATCAGAATATACTATCAACCAATCAGAAGGGACTATTTATCAAAACAAAACTGGAAAATTTTCTATTTCAAGATAGAAATATCGAATTTTTATAATTTTCCTGTCGGTTTGGGTACTAGATCTAACTGTATGTCAAATATCAACTGTTTAGGATATCGCGAAGTAGGGTAAAATATTGATAATTAGTCGTACAAAATTCTTAGCGTTCCCGCTATTTTTGAATTTATGCATTAAAATAACTTTTTAACTGATTATTCCTTAACGATGGTTGAAAAAACATTCTCTTGTAATTCCGTAAAATTTCTATATTCGAAAACTCACCACTGTAGCTCTTTTCATTCAAAAGGTATATCTGGGTCAAATATCGTTTAAAAGAAAGGCTAGTAATAGCACGATAACGTACACAAGCAAAAACCCCTAAAAGTCGACCTCTCGCCCTACCGTGCTCTAGATAATATATTAAGTATCAGCATAGTAACTTCAAGAGAGTTTGTTTTGCCTACGCGGCTTCTACGTTTTTTTTTTTTTTAACAAAATTGTTTCGATTCTTGTGGTTTGATCCACTTATTATATAAGCATAAAATAGCCCGTTCAAGCCAATACATGATTAATTATTTTCAGGGCTATGAAACTTCAGCAAATGCTTTAAGTTATGTTCTATTAAATTTAGCTGCAAATAACGATATTCAGGATAAAGTTTTTGAAGAGCTATATCAAGTACTTGGAGGTGATTTAAGTCGTCCAATTAATTTAGATGATTTATCAAAGTTAAAATACATGGAAATGGTAGTGAAAGAGTCAATGAGATTACACTCAACTATACCAATTATAATAAGACAACTCACTGGGGATGTTAAATTTGGTAGTTTTAGAATTATTAAGCTTTAAATTTAACTATAACTGTAAAACTGACTCATAATTTTTATTCAAGGTGAGTACTTGCTGCCAAAAGGAATTTCATGTTTGGTCTCCATATTTTCATTACATCGGAATGAAAAAATTTGGGAGAATCCTTCAAAATTCGATCCAGAACGTTTTACACCAGAAAATTCAAAAAATCGTCATCCATATGCGTACATTCCATTTAGTGCTGGTTCCAGAAATTGTATCGGTAGTAAAATTTTTATTAGTTAAGAGTACAAAAATTTAAGTTGAAATTTTCTATTATTTTCAGGTATGCGATATGCTTTTATGCTAATGAAAACCGTATTAGCAACATTATTGAGTCGATATGAGTTTCATACCGATTTAAATATTGATGAATTACAATTTAAATATGCAATTTCATTGCAGCCACTTGGTGGTCACCAAATCAGAATTTCACCACGTAATACAATTTCTTTGAAATGAACTATTAGAATAATTATAATAAAACTAAATAAACAAAAGGTTTTTTGTTATGTGATTAACATTTTTTGTATTTAAAAATTTACCCTATCTTGCATTGATTAAAAGATAAGTTGTACCACGCAGACACAGATGCATGGAACAAAATATAATTATTGCCTTATATTTCCCCTTTTAAACTGTAAAACTTTTCATTGAAACATTTTTTTCAAAAATCCATGTTTAAAAACCTATTTAGCTGGAAACTTTTCAAATAACACTGACCTTAGCTAAATATAATCGTACAATATATAATATATATATATATACATATATATATATATATATATATATATATATATATATATATATATAAATATATATATATATATATATATATATATATATATATATATATTGTTACGTAGCTCGATAACGCCTTTTTATAATTATTTACTTTTAATGACACAAAATTTATTTATAAATTAAAAAATTCGGTACGCAGGAGCTGCGTCAACTTAGCGAATTTCCTTAGAATGCATTAATCACTCTCTAGAGGTCATAATTTTAGTGTGATCAAAATGAAATATAATATATGATATGACTTTAGTATTTGCAAAAATTATATTTATTAATAGCTAAAATAGAACGATGTATAACGATTATAGTTTATAGTTATTATGGAAACGACAATCAAAATTGACATTTCAAAATTAAAATAAAATTTTAATAAAATAATTTTATAATTATCGTATAGAAGTAGAGTTTCTGTGGAGATGATAAAATCAACACAAATTTTAACAAACTCCAAAAAAAGAAGGAGTAGATTCTATGTTCGACTGTTAAGTAATGTGACAACCAACTGACTTAAATGTTTGAATACCCAGTATATACTGAGTTGTATATCAATGATTAAATTGTTAAAAATTCTGCATATTCTAAATGTTCGAAACAATTCTTTCTGAGGAACATATAATCACAAATAATGAGAAAACTATTGAGTTTATGAAAATCTTTTTCAAACAAAACTTATTTATTTTAAAAAGAAGATTTTTTGTTAACGAATTTTTTTTCTATCTCTACGGTTTCAAAGATGTCTATGTACCCCTCCCCTCGAGCGAAGGGAAACACGTTCTAATGGTTTCAAAGATACGCTGTTTTGCCTTAATATAGTCCGATTTCGCCCATTAACGAACTTGACCTTACTTTTTTGCTCTAGAACAAATTTTAGCTAGTTATCTCTTTTCGTCTTTGGGTTGACGTGTCCACAGACACGATATGCGGAAATGGCAGACAGACGGACTTGCGGAAATGACCAAATTGTACGAACACATACCAAACATTCATGTGCGATCAATATTTTGAAGCGTTACAGTCGTGATCAAACTTAATATACCTTGTATATTTATATATACTTAATTATACGTAATAGGTTTGGGCAAGAATTGTCTTTTGGATTAAATCTGTAAATTGTGATTTTTAGCTTTTTAATATAGTAACTACTTTGTGTTGTTTTGAAGTCGGTTGAATGTTCTTTTAAAAGTTTTTTACAATAAATATATTTAATGTATTCGTGTCAAACAAACACAAAATATAAAATATCTCTCTTAATATTACAATAATCGAAAAATGTGTAAGGAGTAAAGTTGTAGAAAATCAAGTTTGCTAAAATTCATTACCTGATCATTTTTCTCAAACTCTAATGTGAACAGAGATATTTAGAATTTTAACTTTCAGTCTTTAATTGTAAATATTTCTGTAAATATTAGTGTAAGAAAAATGATAAGAAACAAAATTACAGTGAAACTTAGTACCTACAACTTAACTCAACACAAATTTTGTGTTTCCCCCTCCCTCTAAACACCCTTCCCCCTGGTCCAATTTTAACCATTAACAAACTTGATCTTTAGAATACCAAAAGTGCCTCAAATACCAAATTTCATTCCAATCGGAATAAAACTGTGACCGCTAGAGAGTCCACAGATACAAAACGTATACACATAAACGAATACAATATATATATATATTGTAGCGGTTTGCCCCGGTTCGTTTATTGAATGAAGTAAATTCTATTTGACTTTAACAATTTTATTGAAGATTTAAAATATTATGTGTATAATTTACAAAAGTTATAATTTCAAGAGTATTCTTTAAGATGTTCACTGTTTGGCTGTCTTTTATACTCTTATACTGGTTATATTTTGATCTGTATTGATAACAAAAACAATTTCCATATATCGTCGTCCTAGAAACATGACATAATTTGTTCAGTTCCACTTTCACAGGTAACTTAATTTCATTACAAAATACGTCGCCAACTGCCAGGTTAATATTCGTTACACTATATATATATACTTATACATATATATATATATATATATATATATATATATATATATATATATATATATATATATATAAATATATATATATATATAAATATATATATGTATAAGTATATATATATATATATATATATATATAAATATATATATATATATAAATATATATATATATATAAATATATATATATATATATAAATATATATGTATATGTATATATATATATATATATATGAATATATATATATATATATATATATATTCATATATATATATATATATATATATATATATTTATATATATATATATATATATATATATTTATATATATATATATATATATATATATATATATATATTTATATTTATATATATATATATATATATATGTATATATATATATATATATATATATATATATATATATATATATATATATAAATATATATATATATATATATATATATATACAATATATATAATTTACAACATATATACTATATATATACTATATACAAGTATAATATAATATATAAATATTATATATATATATATATATATACACATATATATATATATATATATATATATATACTACCTGACCCGACAGACGTTGTTCTGTCTTAACTATGAATATTTAATTCGAATTGGTATAATTAATAAAAAATAATAATTATTCCAAAAACATATTGTTTATTATTCTAAAGTTTTATGATACACAACATTCTTAGTTTTATTTTCTAGAGTCTTTATCAATTGTTGGCTCATTAAAACGTCTTGCATGTTGTCCTGCAGGCGTCTTATCGGCTTTGATGACATGCGGTCTAATGCGGTCGTGAATAATGAAACCAATTCGTTGTGCTGATGGAAAAACTTTTGGAGTTGTTCCAATTGGTCTTTTCACCAAAGTGTTGTGTGCATAACGCTGATCAACTTGTCTTGCTGAATCGCCCATAAAATAAAGCTGCAAAATTCTGTAGTCACTCTCCCACGTTCGCAATAAGGAATATTAGATGATATATTTGACCCTGAATCTGCAAAGATAAACATATAATAAATAGATGTAATATAGGATATTGTATAGCGAATTGTGTGTACCACCATGTGGCTCTCCCATGTTGCTCTCAAAATACTTTCTCAGCACTCGCATTCGCCCATCAACTTTCTTAAACAAAGCTACAAATGTACTTTAAACCATTTCAATTGATACACCATTTCAATTGAAAGCTGCCAACGTATTTTGCACCAGGCACGTGGTGGTAAAAGTTTATTGCTTTTCAATATACTTACCTTGAAACTTGGCTTAAATTTTTCTCGAAAACTTTTGTTGCGCCAAATGACGTCATTTGAAACCAATTATTTTATTGCTCGATATGAGTCAAAAAATGTTTAGAATCTGGTCCATTTCCCGAAACCAAGGAATGTAGTGGCTCTTCTGGCGGTACCAATCGCGCCAATTTGACTTGACCGCTCACGCAACACAATCCAGTGGCTTCATTTTTAAACTTAAATGCCTTTCAATATTGACACACAACGTTCATTGGTCCAATAGCAACGATTTGCTGTGAACTGTAATCAATTTCCATATTATAATTAAATGCAGCTCGATATTGGTTAAACGCAATATTTCTATGTTGTTGATTTCGATTCCATCGATTCCGTTCAACTTCATTCCGCGTTTCGCGGTATATCTTTCACTTCTAGCTTTTCGAGTTCTGCGAATTACTTAGATCTTTATACGTCTAAGTGCTGGCATTTTTAAAAACAAATAATCATATGAAAAATCTTTACGCAGGACCTGCTTTAACTTAGCGAATTTCCTACATAAATCACTCTCTATAATATCTGATATGATTTTAGTATTTGCAAAAATTAAATTTATGAATAGCCAAAATAGAACGATATATTGCTATGGAAACGACAATCAAAATTGACTATTCACAATTAAAACAAAATTTTATAGAATTAATAAAAATTTTTTTATAGAATTTCAACCAAATCGGTCCAGCCGTTTAGTACCGGGTCCAATTGTGAATCTAAACCATTCTCGAATCCACTGGAACACACACACAAAAATTCATTCAAATCGGTCCAGCCGTATAGGAGGAGTTCAGTGACATACACACGTACAGTAGAATTATATATATATATATATATATATATATATATATATATATATATATATATATATATATATATATATATATATATATGAGCCTTAAAAAACCAAACAAGATCGCAGGCGGACCATTATAACTTTTAATAAGTTTTATTAATTATCAGTCCCTCTGAATGCGCTCATGGTTGTTGAAAAACTAAGTTGTTCTAGAGAAATCTATACAATAATATATTTTCAAAAATAATATTTTCAAAGCCGTCAACAAGCATGGTTCTAGAGAGGTAGGTCTATGTTGGGTATAAAAGCCACGGCAATTACTAATTTCGAGTCAGTTCTAAAAGAACAGTTATTTAATTTAAAAATCAGTAATGTTTGCTTGTTATCAGTTCGAAATGAACAGTTATTCAGTTTAAATTAAACATTGTTGGATTAACAGTTGGTTTTAAAGTAAAAATTGTTCAAGAAATATACATATAATTATATATATTAAATATATTAAATATATTGAACGCGATTTATTTTGATTTTTATGTCTTTTGTAAATACATACTACGATTACAACATCAACTGTCAAATAAATCAATTTAAACATTCTTAATTGCCTGATAGCCCTTTCAATATGAATGCATAGCAGGCAATTCGCCTAGTTTCTAAAACTTCTTCTTTTGTCATTTTTTTCCACTTTGCGTACTTGGTGGCTTTTGTAATTTAATGAGCAACCATTGACACTAAAGAAACTTTGTAGTGCTGAAAATCGTCTACCAATACTGACGATCTTGGAGGTAATTTATCTAAATATTTACAATCTTTCATCAATTTGATATCAGTAGTTCGTCTTACATATCCAGGTGAAATATATATAATTGGTAATTCCACCAGATGTGGATGAAATTAATTATTACACTATTTATATTCTGACCAAGTAACTGCTTGTTCCATTTGCCTCGATGGTTCGCTATTTCTATCTCCAGAGAATCTATAATATAATTGACGGTGTATAAAAACATTTTATTCTGAATTGGATCGGTAAATGTTTTAAAATTGTCTCTTTTGATGGTCAATTTAAAAATTTTTTTAAATTAATTGCTAGATTTCTAATGGTGTTGTTAAAAATGTTACTAGCATTCATAACTTATATCTAAATCGTCATTCAACTCAAACAATGTATTGTTTAATTCTATTTTTTTAAGTTATAAGTATGTTCCTCTGCAGAATATTACACTTTTTACTGAAAATATTTACAATATGATAAAGTTCGTTTGGAACATCAATGTATTTAAACTGAAATTTTAAATTTTATATTGAGTACTTGGACATATTTTCGACTGAATTAATTCTTTATTCTCATCACTTTTTAACCCGAATTCAAAAAAGGAGGATGGTTCTCAATTCGTCTGTAATTTTTTTATTTATTTATTTATTTTTGTTTTTTTTATGTTTGTTACCTCAGAACTCCGTTATTTATGAACCGATTTTGAATTTTTTGTTTGTTTTAAAGGGTTTGGTTTCCCATTGGTCCCATTGTCACCAAATCGGATTCTGATTAGGGGATCTCCGGGAAATTGAGGAAAATCCTCATTTTATATGTGATAACCGATTTCTGCGAAATTTTTTTTTTTTGAAAGGGTATACTCATTCATAATGGGAAAATAAAAAAATTTTTTTAAAAACCGACTTCAAAAAAATTTTTTACAAAAAAAAAACCGACCCAAAAAAAAAAAATTTTTACAAAAAAAAAACAAAATGCTTGTAAAAAAAACTGAAAATCTGTTATAAAAAAATGCACTAAAAATTACAAAAAAAAAAAAAAAACGGGTAAAAAAAATGTGTTATAAAAAAATTCACTAAAAATTAGTTGGTCGTTTAGTAGGTCTACCCATATTTAGACAAATAAAATCAGTTATTGAACTTCAAAGTCACTAAAAAGCGAGAAATAAAACCTATTTTGACAAAATGGAAACCCGACTTCTAAAATCAAATATTCTATAACAAAAGATGCACTAAAAAGTAAAAAAATAATTGCATATTCTTGTGCCAATTTTAGTTCACCAAAGCAAAAATTTTTAAATATATATGTACAATTATTGTTATTTTTGGAGTCGGTGTCAGCATAGCGAAATTCACATAACTTTTGGACACCGCCTCCAAAAATAACAATAATTGTACATATATATTTAAAAATTTTTGCTTAGGTGAACTAAAATTGGCATAAGAATATGCAATTATTTTTTACTTTTTAGTGCATTTTTTGTTATAGAATATTTGATTTTTGAAGTCGGGTTCCATTTTGTCAAAATAAGGTTTATTTCTCGTTTTTTAGTGACTTTGAAGTTCTATAACTTATTTTATTTGTCTAAATATGTTCAAATCCGGTAACACCCAGATTATATTGCCTTCCAAAAATCCATAAAAACGACGGATCAATGAGACCGATAGTCTCAGGAATCAACTCTCCGACATATAAAATAGCAAAATGGTTAGTTGCAAAATTCCAGGCCTTTAACCAAACAAATTCACTCGCAATTAAAAACAGCATCGAACTAATCGATAAAATCAAAGACCAACCGGTACATCCAAAAGCACTACTAATGTCATTCGACGTCAAAGCTTTATACCCCAGTGTACCAATCCCAGAAACCATAAAGATATTGGAAAAATGGCTAAATACTCAAGATATACCCAAAGAAGAAATATCAGAATTACTAAAACTAACACGCCGTTGCATGAAACAAAATGTCTTTACATTTGAAGAAAAATTCTACAGGCAAACATTCGGGACGAGCATGGGTAATCCACTATCACCTTTTCTAAGCAATCTCTTTATGAACGACTTAGAAGAAAAAGCCAAGAACAGCTTCGAATACTTTCCGACGGTCTGGTACCGGTATGTTGATGACATTTTTACGATTTTTGATACGGCCAAAGAAAAGCCAAAAACCTTTCTGGAAAAGCTCAACAAAATGTACCCATCTATAGAGTTCACAACAGAAGTCGAAAAGGAAGGCTCGATCCCCTTCTTAGATTTAAAAATCAGCAGAAACAAGGGCACAGATAAATTAGATTTTGACATATACAGGAAACCGACCCACACAGAAAGGTACATCACTTCTGACTCGAACAGTCCACCTCAACATAAACTAGCCATATTCAACTTTCTAATAAATAGACTACTAAAAGTGCCAATGTCGAGAAAAAATTATTTTAAAGAAGCCAAACATATTAAACAAATCGCAATATTTAACGGCTACACTCCACAATTAATAAATTTCATGATCCGTAAAATTAAATTTAAAATTCTTAAAAGAAACACTACGACACTAACACCAGAACGGGCCGACAACGAACAAAATAAATGGTGCAAGCTAACGTACTTCCCTCCGTGTACGAACAAAATTAAAAAAGAAATGGAAGATCATAATATAAAAATAGCTCTCGTGAGCAACTGTAAACTTAAACAGATCCTCGGAAACCCAAAAGAAAAAATAATAGACGAACAAAAATCGGGAATCTATAGCATAGAGTGTCCTTCGTGTTCACAAATATACATTGGCCAAAGCCGTAGACAAATAGGAACCCGATTCAAAGAACATATGGCTCATACGAAATACGGCAGATTAGAAAAATCCTGTGTAGCTGCACACATTATAGAGAATGACCATAAAATCGACAAATCTAATTTAAAACTTGTTAAGGCTGTTCAAAATCCCTCAGAGCTGGATGCATACGAAAGCATATACATTCAGAAATTCAAAAGAAATATTATGAATCTAGACAATGGACCGGTACCAAATTCAGATTTAATCAAAATCCTATGGTAAAATCAAGTGCCAATACATCCATCTCTCTCTAAAGATGTCGAAATACAAAGAACGTGTTCACTGCGCAAGGCATAACTCAGCACCAATCAGGTGCGGTCTTAGAATAGCGTCTAAAGTCGGCCGAACATATATAAGTAGCGTAAAACCAAAATAGTTTGTGATACCGTCACCAAATTAGTAACAAGTAACATATCCTGGGACAATATAAGAGAAATTTTAATAAGAGTAAAATTAACAGGAACAAATGTGAATGAAGAAATTTTAACAAGAGCAATTTCAATATTATTTAAAATTTATTATATTTTAAATCTAGTATATATTTTAATCTAGTTAATTTTCTATTTATTTTTTGTCTGTTGATCTCGACTTTATAACTATCTCTAATTGTCAAAGAGTAAAGTACGACTAGCTAATTTATACTGATGATGACTACATTGTAGTCGAAATACGTATTTATAATACAAAAAACTGATCTAGGTAAAGGGGACGAATTTGAAATTTTATTACAATTATTGTTATTTTTGGAGGCGGTGTCCAAAAGTTATGTGAATTTCTCTATGTTGACACCGCCTCCAAAAACAACAATAATTGTACATATATATTTAAAAATTTTTGCTTTGGTGAACGAAAATTGGCACAAGAATATGCAATTATTTTTTTACTATTTAGTGCATCTTTTGGTATAGAATATTTGATTTTAGAAGTTGGGTTTCCATTTTGTCAAAATAGGTTTTATATTTGTTTCAGTCATGGTGTCAGCTTAAAAGCTTTGATCCGAACTCGAATTTTTATTATTGAGGTGTCAGAACCTAAATTTAAATTTTTAGGTGTTGTTGGTAATTAAGATGAAAATTACAAACAATTTAAACATAAATCTAAGCATGTCACAACATATTACGAAGTTTTCCAACTACCAATAACAAGAAAGCAGCTAATATGCATTCACCGAAGAAGCAAGAAACCCTGGAATTTAAACTCAGGGAATTAACAGAAAGAAAGCTTCCAAACGGCACTCGGAAAACGAAATCCTTTGGAGGAAAAATTCAAAGAAGCGAGCCACAAGACAGCGAGAACGCTTGGAGGAGTGAAAGGCGTGACAGACGCAGTGTGAAACTCGCAAGACTGAGCCTGTTACTGAGGTCGCAAACCCCCAATGCAGGTATGTGGGGGTCCATTAGGGGGTAAAAACCCTTCCAGAAATCCGGGCGGGACAAACGGAGCTCCTCTTGGGCCATTGGCCATGAGGCTTATACATCGAAGCGAAGGGTTAACTACGTGTTAACCCTTCCATCCGAACCACGGGGACCACTTTGGAGAAAGTGGGATTTCTCCGAAATAAAAGAGTGAATTCTCCGAAATAAAAAATAAAAGAGTGAGGCCGCCTCCCAAGCGGCTGTTAAAAAGGCAAATGTAAAACCTCTACTAAGGGGTGATGCATGTGCACATTGGCCAAACGGTGGAAACCAAGCAAGTGGCCCAACAAAGAAGGAGCTTCAAGGCAAAATCGAAGGAACAGAGACAGACACCCTAGGAAAACACAATAATAAACCAACAGAGTTATTATTGTAAACAATAATAGTCCCTGAGTTTCCTCGTTACAACTGGCGCATCAGTCCTTTACGGCTTCCTTGTCGGGGTTATATCCTAGATCGTGACTTTGGCGAAGTATATCCATTAATAGAGATGGATAAGGTTGTTAGAACCCTAAGACTCCAGAATTGATAGTTAACAATCGAGAAATTTCTAGGAGAAGAAAGGAGAACCTAGAGGGTGGCATCTTATCTTCAGGGTGAGATGTCAATTAAGTGTTACGGAGGACATGGAATCCAACGGGTAGGCACTATTATACCATCTTATGGTATTACCTGTTTGCAGGATATTGCCCTGATGCAGTGGAATCCTGATGAAAAGTCGGGCTAAGAACAGGAATCCTACACAATAGGGGAGCCACTGGATAACTGCTGGAATTCCTTAAAGATGAGTGCTACTCAGCTACTGGGTGAGTCACCAACCCAGTAGCTGAGCGGTCTAAGGCGTCATGTCTGCGCAGTATGCAGTACTTGGAAACTGGGAGGTTATGGGTTCGAATCCCGACATCAGCAGTTTGTCAATTATAAAAAAAAGTGGCGGTTGATTGACTAAACTGTCGGCGTATGGACAAGAACGAAGTAACCGGCTATGCTAGAGAAGGTTTTCTGCAGTTTCCTTCACGAACTCCAGATGAATATCGGCATAGTTCCTATCATTGTCGGCTGCAGCCGCATATCCTACCAATTCCTAGTCTACTCACAATTTCCTTCCACTCCACTCACATTCTCACATCCTAAGGCATCACAATGGACCTTATGGTCGAAGTGTAGCCCGTCCAGGGCAGCCTTTACAATCTACCTCTACCTCTAGGGTGAGTAGTAAAAGTAGTCTTGGTTCAAGAAACTTTTTTGGCTGAAAGATACGAGGTTCGAGAACTACAGGGTTGGCTCTGATCATCGGAGATAACAACCCCGTGGCTCCCAGGACCTGTAAGTGGCCCCACTGCCACAACTGGGGTTTAGAGACGCCACAGCCGTGATAGTAGAGTTAATAGTTAACAGTAATTATACAAGGATCGTGGTGGACAGTTGTTATTTACCATACGATAATGAATATGCGCGTCCTTCGTAGGCTATGAAATTTGCTAGCATGAAGGTATGCTGATAATTATCGGCTGTGATGCAAACTCTCACTACACGTTTTGGAACAGCACAAATTTAACTTCAAGAGGTGAAGAATTTTTAGAGTATCTAGGATCCACGGACCTCGAATTCGTAAACACAGCATATGAACCAACTTTTATATCCTCCAACCTCAGTTATGGGGGATATAATTGACATTACGTTTTTATCAAGCGGTCTAAGGGACTCAATATAAAACTGGAGAGTGACATCCGACGTCATCATCTCTGATCATCGAATGATCAGTTGCCAAAAAATACGACGTTCCAGCTACTTTCGGGCAAATCCTTAAATCAAACGATTTGAGTCGTTATCGGTTTCTCCTGATGAGCTGATTAGAAGTGATGAACGCTTGAGACAATCAGATTCTACTTTGCGGATACCTGTCCTTCAGGGTCATCATGTGCTCGCAGGGTTCGCTAATGGAGAAGTCATGTGCTCGACGAACTCTAATATATAACTATTCAGTGGACTCAGTGGAATAGAGTCAGCGATAGTGACTCGTGGACTCAAGACGCAGCGATAATGACTCCAATTGAATGATCTTGGCCTTCGCCTGAGAGTCGTTGGGGCGTTGTTTTTTTGATGACGTAACTGATCATTCGATGATCAGAGAGGACGAACTCCTTTATGTTGATTACCTCCTGCCTAGCTGAAGGAAAAAAATTAGGTTGGCATCCTCTGTTTACAACCTCGAGGTCCGTGGAGGACCTCTGGTATTCACATTATTGCTACCTCAAACCATGTTATGAGTTCGCATCATAGCCGATGATTAGCAGCCGACCTTCTATCCTAGCCAATTCTACGAAATAATAACATGTCCTCCGAAGGAGGTGATTGTGCCCCATCATATGGGGAACCAAGCTGTGGCAGTGGGACGACGTTGAGGTTACTGGAGGTGATCCAGTAACGCGCGGTTGTTCTCTCCGATGGTCAGAGCAAACTGTGCTCAACGGCATTATCCTGCGAACAATAGCAGTACGGTTACACTTTTTTGGATCCTGAAGGTGAGGTCCCACCCTCCGGATCTTCCTTCCTTCCCTGAAAATTTCTCGTACTCGACATTTAATTGCCGATTCTGGAGTCTAGGAGCTCCGATTACTATTTGCGCATCTTCTGGTTCCTCAGCCATAAGCCGATCATCACGGGCCATGGGTGTCCTTACCGAAGACACCACAAAGAAATATCCCTCGGTCTGAGAAAGATGCTTCCGAGTGATGAACCAGTCTATCTATTCATGATGGTCACTTAATATGAGGAACCACCCTATTTCCACCGATTCGATGTTGTGGAAGTTATTTTTGGGGCCCAGAGAATCATTTGTTGGCTTCTCCATGGCGTCGAGCATCTCCTTAGCAATGTACTGGCGAAAGGTGTCAGACTCTTGTATTTCAATTTTTCACACCGAGCTAGTAGACCTGAGGACTATTTTTAGCTCCTTTTTTGTCATTCGCTGGTCCCCTGCCTGGAAACGCATCACACCTAAGGAGAGGTTCTTCTTTTCACCCGCCGTGGGGATGGCTGAACTCACCTGTTTGTTTGATGTTTCACAGAGGAGAGTGATTTTTTCTGACCTATGACGTTTTTAGTGGATTGCGCGAGTTTTCGTATGCCAAAGAACCCGTGGATCTGTAGGAAGGTGTATGCGTAGTTTACCTTCAACCTCCAGTTACAGTCTATGTTGGCGTCTAGTCTTTATGGTTGGTGGGCCCCGAAAGGCTCCGATCGTTTCTCGCAGATTTCTGAGGTTTTCACTTCCTACTGGATTCCGTGGGGCTTCGGAGTTAAATGCGGCCTAAGTAGCTGTGTCACTCTTGCAAGTTTCTCCCTTCGCCTGGCTCGCCTCTTTCTCTGCCAAACGTTTCCGCTGTCTGTTTCGCTTCGCCTACTTTTTTCTGCAAAAGACTTCGATTTCCCAGCGCCATTTGGAAGCCTTTTTCATCTACAAGCCTCTCGGTTACCGACTCTGCCCCTTTGAAGGCCGGTAACCTTACCTTTGAGAGCTAGGTTAAACGTCCGGGGTTTATTCCGTCTTCAGTTGAAGTATGTTCATCACATACTTCTTTTTTGCAGCTGAGAAACTCCGTAATATTTTCGGAAGTTTTTAGATTTTATGGTTTGTAATTGATATTTTGAACCGACGAAAAAACGGAGGAGGTTCTCAAGTCAACTCGTATATATATGTTTTTTATGCATGGCCACGCATAACTTTTTACAGAGTAGATTTCGGCAATTCTTTTTTTATTGGATAAGGTATACTTCCAAGTTGGTACCATATAAGTTTTTTAAAAAAATTTCGCCCCCAACAAGGTAGAAAAATAGGGAATGATTGATTGTTCATCCACTGAATTTTCATCTGTGAACCGATTCTGTTGAAACTTGACACACATATGTAGTTCTAATCTCGTGTTCTGGCTTGTTCATTCATCCTAATGAGAACTTTATACCGAACTCATAATTTATGATTTCTTCCGTCTCCATCATCATGTCTGATGATGGAGACGGAAGGCTATCGAGGGAAGTTCTTATTTTGAAATAAAAATAAATTTTTTTGACTAATTAATTAATTGATTTCATCCTGATTGAGTTACATCCTGATTAATAATAAATATCCTATTGCTAAGTAATTGTGCATAGACCTGTCAGTCTCTGCATTTCAGCTAAAGCTCATTCATCTTATGTGTTTTGTAATACTTTATTTGGCTCTAAGTCAGATAAAGCAATACCTACAAGTATTTATATAATAATTATATAAATAATTATATATATATATATATATATATATATATATATATATATATATATATATATATATATATATAATTATTTATATAATTATATATATATATAATTAATATATATATAATAATTTTGACTCGGCGCCAAACAAACAAACAAACAAGCAAAGTAAAGTGAAATCATGGCAGCATTTATATACAGTAGAGCGTCGATTATCAGAACTAATGTTGTCAGGGGTAGTTCGGATAATCGAAATTCAGTTTAAAAAATAGTTATATATATATATATATATATATATATATATATATATTTATATATATATATATTATTATATATATATAGTAGTTCGGATAATCGATATATATATATATAATAATATATATATATATATATATATATATATATATATATAACTATTTTTTAAAGTGAATTTCGATTATCCGAACTACCCCTGACAACATTAGTTCTGATAATCGACGCTCTACTGTATATAAATGCTGCCATGATTTCACTTCACTTTGCTTGTTTGTTTGTTTGTTTGGCGCCGAGTCAAAATTATTTAGGTATTTACATTAGTATAGGACTTAGTTAGACTAAAAAGGTAATTTTTTATTCTATGCTTTTCAGTTCCTTTCTTTTTTCGAAGGTTTAATTTTTCGTTAAAAAGTTTTAATTTTTCGCTTTTCAGTTCTTTTCTTTTTTCGTCGGTTTAATTTTTTGTTACAAAGTTTTTATTTTTCGCTTTTCAATTTCTTTCTGTTTTCATCGGTTTAATGTTTTGTTAAAAAGTGTTTGCAATATTTTTTCATTTAACTTGTGTCTAGGCGGGTTTGGGGTAGTGTTTGTGAGTGTATATATTCGTGTCTTTATATTTGCACGTGTATACGAGCGTGTTTGTGTGCGTTCATATGCAAGGGAAAAAGTTATGTTTGAGGCCTGTGTCTTGGCCCTCTGAGCGGACTGATTCCGATATTCATAGTTTGGTGATCGTTGACGAAGACCCCCGGGGTAAACAGCAGGGTCCTAATCTAGGCCCCACTTGGGAGCATTGTTTACATCAAGATTATACACCGGTTAAAAGAACAGCCCACTGCATTAACTAGGTAATGGTGGACTCCTGTGCTATCCAGCGACTTGTCTTTCCGGTGTTTGTCATTCTCAGTTTCTTGCTTCGTTACCACTTCAATATTATTTTTTTCCCAACCTTTCAAGTAGAAACGGGGAGCCCAGGAACAAGACAAGGTCAATACATAATATGGTTTGTATGTTTTTTGTTTTTTTTTTGTATTTGTATTTGTATTTGTGTACTTGTGTATTTGTGTAAGTGTGTATTGGGTCACCTTTTTTCTACGTATAGTAGTATCGTTTGCCGTTGACCTTGCCAGCACTGTTAAACGCACTAGCTCTAAGGTTCAATGCTCTTCAACCACTGAGGCAACTCGCCACAATAAGTCAGTGACTCCAGAGAGGCACTTTCTTAATTAATTTTATATTTAATTTATTGTTTTTACTGCGTTCTTTACACCCATCACTTTTTTGTACATTTTATATTTAGTTTCTTATTGTTTTTAATCGTGATGGTGTGGTCCCTTTACACCTTATCAGAACTTGTTACCGTTTTGTTCTTTTTTTGTTTATTTTATATAGTTTTTTGGTTGTTATCAGGTTTCCTTTTTTAATTTTAACAATTGTATTTAGGAATTTAATTTAATTAGGAATTGTATTTTTAATTTTAAAATAATGCGAAAAGGACACCAGTACATTTTTTACCAGATGCTGAACTATCAGAATAAGAAAAAAAGTTATGCAGATATCTAAAATATTCAGCAACATTTGTAAAAACAATTATAATAATAGTGTAAAGCAAAAATAATGGAAAATTTTTTTTCATTTAGGGTTGAGATGCTTTCTTCTAAAACATGAGAGCCCGATGAAGAAACATTTATTTAGTCATGTCAAATAATGTAGGTAATAAATCGCGTAAATAAATTCAGTAAACTCGTTGGCCCTGATATTATTTGGCAAAAGAAATATCGTCAGCATCACCCCCGCTGTATGTGAAAGCGTCCTAAGTGCTGTATCATAACTTAGTTTGAAGAAATGGTAAAAGCTTTGTGTTGCGTTAGAACGCTTTCAGAAACTGGCAAAATCGAAGACTGCTGTTTTTATTTAAGACCAAACTACATTTTACACATACCGAAAAAGCTAGAGCCACTAACAGTGACAGCAACGAACTTGGCCAAACAAGACGAAAAATTGTAGAAAGAAAATTTCAGCGTCCAAAATCCAGCCTCACTTAAAAACGCGAGACCAGTGTCCATCTAAGTTAGGGGTACATTTTTAAATCTGCCGCGACATGAAAAAATGTAACGTCCTCATCAAAAATTATAAAGTCCTCAAAGTTGAAATTCCAATTTCCAGCGTCAATATAGAAAATTGACATATCAATATATGTACATAGCCTACTTTATATACATCATTTATAACCCGACGGAGATGAGTTGTAATAATTTCGATAATTCAGCATCTCTGGGTATGGTCAAACGAATTAGCTAGAAATTTTGTCAGAAAATTTGTTTCACCACTTGATTTTAGAGTAACTTTCTCAATTAAATGTGGCACTTTTTTCGAGGAAAATGGTGAAAAGTGTAAAAAGTGTATTTTAACCTTCACTGGGGTTATTTTGCGTAATAACCTGTAACATCAGGAAATCAATTGTAGATCATTCAATGCTTTACATATTTGAAAATTTGTGTTTTTGTTATAATTAATATATACATATATATTTATATACAGTGTGTGTTGGACAGCTTTTCCTATAGTAAATCAATGTTAAATATTATTTATTACTAGCTGTCCGTCTGGTACTGTATGAAGTCAATCAGTACACATATAAATACAGTCAATCAGTTATCTCACAGCTATACTGTATGCGTATGGTTGTTAGTTTGTCATTCAAGAGTGGAAATTTTGTGATGCACAATGCACATACTAAACTACTAAAGAGTACTCTCATCACATGTGTACTGACTGACTTGATACAGTACCACACGGCCAGGCAGTAATAAATAATATTTAACATTTTAGCGATAGTGATTTTGAACATCTAATAGGTAGGATCGATGGACATTTGAAGGAATTTTTACGAAATTCCAACATTGGAGCAAAAACAATAGCTGCATTTCCTTTGGAGAAAATAATAAATACATTTATACTGTGTGTGCTGGACAGCTTTTCCTATAGTGAATCAATGTTAAATATTATTTATTACTGCCTGGCCGTGTGGTACTGTATCAAGTCAGTCAGTGGTAAAATTGTATTAAAATTGGTTAAAATTGAACCAGGGGGAAGGGTGTTTAGAGGGAGGGGGAAACACAAAATTTGGTATATCTCCCTTAATATTTGATAAATCGAAAAATTTATTGGGAGTTATCATTTTTCCTACACTAATATTTACAGAAATATTTTCAATTAAAGATTAAAAGTTAAAATTCTAAATATCTCTGTTCACATTAGAGTTTGAGAAAAATGATCAAGTAATGAATTTTGTACACATTTTTCGATTATTCTAATATTAAGAGAGATATTTTATATTTTGTGTTTGTTTGACACGAATACATTAAATATATTTTATTGTAAAAAACTTTTAAAAGAAAATTCAACCGACTTCAAAACAACACAAAGTAGTCACTATATTAAAAAGCTAAAAATCACTATTTACAGATTTAATCCAAAAGACAATTCTTGCCCAAACCTATTACGTATAATTAATTATATGTAAATACACAAGGTATATTAAGTTTGATCACGACTGTAACGCTTCAAAATATTGATCGTAGGCATGAATGTTTGGTATGTGTTCATAAAATTTGGCCATTGGGGGGAATATATACATCTTTGAAACCGTAAGAGATAGAAAAAAAATTTGTTAACAAAAAATCTTCTTTTTAAAATAAACAAGTTTTGTTTGAAAAATATTTTCATAAACTCAATAGTTTTCTCTTAATTTGTGATTATATGTTCCTCGGAAAGAATTGTTAACATTTCGAATATGCATAATTGTTAACAATTTATTCATTGATATACAACTCAGTATATACTGGGTATTCAAACATTTAAGTCAGTTAGTTTTTACATAACTTAACAGTCGAATATAGAATCTCCTCCTTCTTTTTATGGAGTAGGTTAAAATTTGTGTTGATTTTGTCATCTCCACAGAAACTCTAATTCTATAACTATAAAATTATTTTATTAAAATTTAGTTTTAATTTTGAAATGTCAATTTTGATTGTCGTTTCCATAGTAACTATAAACTATAAACCGTTATACATCGTTCTATTTTGGCTATTAATATATTTAATTTTTGCTATTAATATATTTAATTAATACTAAAGTCATATCAGATATTATACTTCATTTTGATCACACTAAAATTATGACCGCTAGAGAGTGATTTATGTATTCTAAGGAAGCTCGCTAAGTTTACGCAGCTCCTGCGTAACGAATTTTTTTATATTTTAAATCATTCTAAAAAAACGGTAATAATTTAAATACGAATAAATAATGTCTAACAAATGATAATTTTTTGGCTAGCTCTAGTGACATATTTCTTAATTATATATTATTATAAGATATTATTATATCTTTGTATACAGCTTCATACAAAGTATGTCTTATTAGTTGATAATATAATACAGTCATTATTTTTCGTTTCATTGTATTTAATAATATTACACAAATTTTCAAGTGAACCCTTTTTTGTTAAGTAACTTCAGTAATAATTATAAAATAATTAGAACTGTGGACGGTCTAAAATGAATGCATATACATGAATGCGTATACATAAGTGATAGTCCGATTTGGAAAGTATTGTCAGACTTTGTGAACAATCGACATATCCCCAAATATTCTCATCTGTCCCTTTTCTTTCCCTCAATTAAACCCTCATCAGCAAACTCATCAACTTAGTAAGTTCAGTTATCTGTTTTTAAATCATCATAATATTTGATCTTGGATATCACATATTTTTTGGACCATCCATTTGTATTTATTAACGGAAATTAAAAAATTAAAAAAAATCCGCCTTTTATATAGTCCAGTAAATTTTAAGTTGGCTATTATACATTTTTTTTTAATAAAATTTATTTAGGATTTTAAAAAAGGTGTAAAGTATGTCAATAATCTTACAACGATTTATAACCTTTTTTATTTGTCCTAAATATTTTTAATGTATTTATTGGAAAATACCAGGAAATTGTAAATTAGAAATTAATTTGACTTAATGTGACAGATATGACAGTAAACTATGTTTTATATTTGTGTGTATGTGTATATTATTTTAGTGTGTGTGGTCGCCAGTTTTCAAAATATGGTGGCAAAAACAAACCTAACAAAAAAGTTTTAATTTTATTAAATAATTAATTAAAATGTTCGTCAACACCATTTTTTTAATGCAATTATATAAACTGCATATATCAAAGAATATTTATAAACATTATTCATGATGGTGTCTACTTTAATAATATAGTTATTCTAATTTTAAGTACAAAAATAATTCTGTTCTCCATAAGACGCTGTGTTCAAAGTTTGATTTTTAATCGATAATTACTTTTTGAAATGATCGTCAACAGGTGTTAAATTTTTGAGGGAGGATAACTACTGAATTGAGCTATTTAATTCACTTAAAAAAATTTTTTATCTACTATCAAGCTTCATGGATGAACGTCCTTAAGAAACTAGGTAAAATCAAATTAAGATCAAATTAAAAAAGTACTTTCTTCAGAACAAACTGTTTCGTAGCATTAAAAAACGATCTGAAAAGTATGTAAATTAATAAACCTCATCAAACATTAATTAACTGTAAAGTAAGTTTAAAAAAATACCATTAAAGACGTTCGTTCATACATGAGGCTTGATAGTAGATAAGAAATTTTTTTTTAGTGAATTGAATAGTTCAATTATGTAGTTATCCTTCCTCAAAAACCTGTTGATGATCATTTCAAAGAGTAATTGCCGATTAAAAATCAAACTTTTAACAAAGCGTCTTATGCAGAAAATAGTTTTTTTGTACTAAAAAGTAGCCACCGTGATAAATAATGTTTATAAATATTCTTTGAAATATGTAATTTATATATTTGCATTTAAAAAAATGGTGTTGACGAACGTTTGAATTAATTATTTAATAAAATTATAACTGTTTTGTTAGGTTTGATTTTGCCACCATATTTTTAAAACAGGCGACTGCACACAGTAAGTATAAGTATAAGTATACACATACACACAAATATACAATATAGTTTATTGTCAGATCTGTCAAATCAATTTCTAGTTTACATTTCCTGATATTTTAGAATCCTTAAAAATATTTAGGACAGATAAAAAAAGGTTTTAAATCGTTGTAAGATTATTGATATACTTTACAACTTTTTTAAAATCCTAAATAAATGTTATTAAAGATAGCGTAGCAAATGAACGTCCTTAATAATTACCTGCCAATTACATATTGCACATGAAGCTCAGCGTATGGTTACTTAAGGATGTTTCAGCATACTATCAATTTTCGACAGATTTTGCTCATTTCTTTACAGGCTAAAAATAACGTTTTCTAATAGATCCCAAAGTTTCAGAACTTTTGACCGTTTAGAACGTGTATGTTTCGTTTATGGTAAATAGTGGTCTGACAACGTTGTGCGCCAATCTCTCTCAAGTTGCATCAAGTAAGAGTAGGACTATATGCTGTTGACATATGCAATACTAATAAATAGGTATATGCACAGAGCAACGTTGCCAGATCACCGTACCGGAAATATTTGATAGTACGTGTAAGTATCTGTGTGCCGATAATATGTGTATGTATGTGCACACTATGCTGGTACATCCTTAAAAATTATAAACCTTATTTTGACAAAATGGAACCCGACTTCAAAAATCAAATATTCTATACCAAAAATTGCACTAAAAAGTATAAAATAATTGCATATTCTTGTGCCAATTTTAGTTCACCTAAGCAAAAATTTTTAAATATATATGTACAATTATTGTTATTTTTGGAGTCGGTGTCAGCATAGCGAAATTCACATAACTTTTGGACACCGCCTCCAAAAATAACAATAATTGTACATATATATTTAAAAATTTTTGCTTAGGTGAACTAAAATTGGCATAAGAATATGCAATTATTTTTTACTTTTTAGTGCATTTTTTGTTATAGAATATTTGATTTTTGAAGTCGGGTTCCATTTTGTCAAAATAAGGTTTATTTCTCGTTTTTTAGTGACTTTGAAGTTCTATAACTTATTTTATTTGTCTAAATATGGGTAGACCAACTAAATGACCTACTAACTTTAAGTGCATTTCTTTATAACACATTTCTTTTTTTTTTATCCGTATTTTTTTTTTTTAATTTTTAATGCATTTTTCATAACAGATTTTCAGGTTTTTTTACAAGGAATTTGGTTTTTTTTTGTAAAAATTTTTTTTTTGGGGTCGGTTTTTTTTTTGTAAAGTCGGTTTGAGTATACCTTTTCAAAACAAAAAAAATTTCGCAGAAATCGGTTATCACATATAAAATGAGGATTTTCCTCGGTTTCCCGGGGATCCTCTCATCAGAATGCAATTTAATGACAATGGGACCTACCTTGAATCAAACCCTTTAAGACAAAAAAAAAATTCAAAATCGATTCATAAATGACGGAGCTCTGAGGTGACAAACATTAAAACAAACAAAAAAATACAGACGAATTGAGAACCATCCTGCTTTCTGAAGTCGGGTTAAAAATGGGACTTTTGTATGCAGCATATAGCACATACACATTCATAACACACATTACATATATCATACCATGGGTTTGTTTACCTGTTTACTATCTAAATTCAATAAAAATGGAACATAAAACAAATGCAACTCAAAACATGATATGACATGTCACACGATGCTAATTAAAATAAATAAATCATTAATTCGGATTACCAACGAGTTAGTATATTTCAATGGAGCACACGGCGCTATCGGTCCGTAAGACGTTAGTGATTAGTCTCAAATGATATGCAGCTTTCCGGTACTAATTTCTCACTAACTGATGTATAATAACTAAATTTAAATATAAAATTCAGTACTGAGGCAAAAATGGCAGATATCCCTGATAATCAAGAGTAGCATCTCATGATAAACTCTCCTTATTTAGTTAGTGATTTCTGTTAGAGGTTAGTTTAGTTTGTTTTGAGAAGCATAGTGTGAGGAAGGCTTAATCCAATAGACTAAGAGCTGGCTACATAAAAGTGAACTGATCTAGAGCACGGTAGGGCGCAAGGCCGAGTTTAAGGGACATTTGGCCTTCTCACTTACAGTGCTATTACTACTGCTTAATTTATGCAATTTTTTTAGGTGCTGTATCTTTTGAACGAAATAAAACATAGTCGTGATTTTTTCTCATAAGTTTCCCATGATATCGTTAAAGCAAGAGCCGCATTTTGCAGAAGTCTCAGGCGATACGGAGAGGTTGGGTGACGGGTCAAACGTGTAGAGTTTTAATAAAAATAAACCGATCGAACATAGTTCTGAAAATTGGTGTAGTATTACATATTGAAAATAGAAATTGAAAGAAAATGTTCCCAGAAGTGTAGGTTGAGACCCAACCGCTCCTAGAAGTGGTAAAGTGGTTAACTTTGAGTTGAAATTAAACTCATAAAACATAGTTCTGCAAATTTGTTTACTGCAAGATTACGATACAATTAGACTTTTCACAAATTTGCAGAAGCTAAAAGTGAGGCTAAATACCAAAAAATTGGACTTTCACAAAAAATTCTTATATATTAAACCATTATGAATTTAGACAAACACTAATGTTAAGCAACATTGGTCACAGTCAGTACTTGGATGGGTGGCCGTTTGAGAACACTGTGCTGTGTAGCCTTTTTGTTATTTTGTAAACATTAATTTATGTTTATTTTATTAAAATTTTGTTCCAATTTTGAAATGTCAATTTTGATTGTCATTTTCATAGAAAATATGAACTATTTCGTTGTATTATTAAGAAGTTTAACCTCCGTTTTTGAGACACGACAGTCTATAACAGAGGCCACCCACATCATTTTTTTCCACCTTTATTAATTTATACTTTTTACTTTTGTTTTATGGTGTGAGTGGAGGAATTTGTATGCAGAGAAGGAATTTGTAGGTGTGCGGCTGCAGCCGACTTTGATAGGAACTATTCCGATATTCATCTGGAGTTCGTGAAGAGGGGAAACTACAGAAAACCTTCGCAAGTATAGCCGGTTTCTTGGTTCTTGTTCATACGCCGACAGTTTAGTCAATCAACCGCCTCATTAATTTATTTTTTTAAATTGACAAACTGCCGGTGTCGGGATTCGAACCCATAACCTCCCAGTTCCAAGTAGAACCAACGCCTTAACAAACGCGGGTACTTGGGTGGCAGTAGCCGTGCTACTGCCTACTATGTTTTATGAGTCCAATTTCAAAGTTTATCACTTTACCGCTTCTGGGAGCAGTTGGGCCTCAACCTACATTTCTGGGAACATTTTCTTTCAATTTCTATTTTCAATATGCAATACTACACCAATTTTCAGAACAATATTTGATTTTTTTTTCGAAAATTAATTTTTTTGGCCATTTAACCTCACTTTTAACTTCTGCAAATTTGTGGAAAAGTCTAATTGTATCGTAAACTTGCAGTAAACAAATTTGCAGAACTATGTTTTGTGAGTCCAATTTCAATTCAAAGTTAATCACTTTACCGCTTCTGGGAGCGGTTGGGTCTCACCCTACACTTCTGGGAACATTTTCTTTCAATTTCTATTTTCAATATGTATATCTACACCAATTTTCAGAAATATGTTCGATCGGTTTTTTTTAATCAAAACTCTACACGTTTGACCCGTCACCCACACTCTTCGCCTCACCTGAAACTTCTGCAAAATGCAACTCTTGCTTTGACGATATCATGGGAAACTTATGAGATAAAATCACGACTATGTTTTATCAGTTCACTTTTATACAGCCAGCTCTTAGACCACAACCACAACAATCAAAAAGTGTATTGTCTTAAATAATAATTAACCACCATACAAATTAAGTTAACTAAAAAATGTAAAATTAAAAGATCAAGACCAACCGTGCTCTGAAGTAAGTGTAAGAAGTTTCAAGAACACACCTCAACTTTGTTTATAACACATCATCGATGAATTGCGGAAACAAAAGAAACTGTATACATACTGCATCTCTGAAGATCTTGTGTATAATTTCTCCTTCCATAACACATCACAAGTAAAATTTTGTTGTATATTCAATTACCTTCAGATTAACTTTGTAGCTTTGTAGGTCACCGATCCACGATTCTTATATATATATATATATATATATATATATATATATATATATACGATCTCACACATGCATTCGCATACATGCGACATTAATATATTTATCATTTAGTATATTCATGATCAGTCGTGCGAAGAACGTCAGGTGTCAATATAATATCTTCAGGTTAAACAGACTATTTACGAATTACTAGATTGTTAAATAAATATATAATCGGGACAAAATATCAGTTTTTGTAACATTGTGATTGTTGATGAAAAAATTTGTGCAACTGAAAAGTGCTAAGTGTTTGATTGTTTAGGGCTGGTAAAAATGTAAGTGTTATTCATTTATTTTTAACACAAAAATTTGTCTTTATTTTTACGATATTTGTTTCAAATATACCTTAAGAAATATACTGAAATCAATTTAATATATTTATTTCTAATATAGAATAGTATAAGTAATAGTAATGTAAGCGCGAAGCCAAAAAACCGCTTAAACTCAGCCTGTCGCACTACCGTGATCTAGATATTACAATCGAAATCTGCTCAAAATTACAATAAAGAAGAAATATTTCTTACAACTGACAAGTGCTTTCTGTTTGATTGTTTAGAGTTAGTAAAAATGTAAGTGGTATTCATCATTTTATTTTTAACAGTACATTTTTTCTTTATTTATAACGGTATTTTTTTCTAATACCTGAACAAGTTACAAGTTTATTGAAATAAACATATTTATTTCTAAAATAGAGTAGTATACACTATACAGTGTGTTCATTTTAAAAGTATCCACCCTTAATAACTCTTGACCTGATGTGATTATTGTTTTGAGTGAAAACACGTCGATTTAGATAACGAGAGGGAAGTTCAAAAATGGTACCCAGAGAATTTTAGATTTCTAACTTTCTAACTTTGAAATTTCAAATGGCACCCTATACCATATGAAATCGATCGATTGGTTCTTAAGACTACACAGAAGATGGAAGGTATGAAATCAATTAGCAAAACATTGCGGATTGGATACACTGTTCAATTAAATTACAGTCAAAAGAAATTATGTTATGACATTTGCTATTTGTCATTTGCTAGACAAAAATACATTCTGTTTTCGAACTCTTCGCGTACTTTGACGAATGTTGCATACGTCGCATCATGAAAAACGCACAATCTCAAGTCATGGGATGCGATTTTTGTCGTTTTCGAAAACATCCATGGAAAAACAAATGCAACAATTTCTATCAAACATCAGTACGGTTTTCTTTACTTCTTTTGTCGAGTGTTATCTTGTTAAAAGCAGTATTTGTTGCGGAAAAGACTTTCGAATAAGGAACAAGAATGTTTCTGAAAATGGTGTACTCTTTAGAAGAAAGAATCGAAGTAATTTTCGCTTACGGAGCTTAAAATGGCTGTGCTCGAGGAACTGCTTGAGTTTTCAACGCAAGACATCCAGATAAAAATGTGATCCATTGCTATTTGATGAAACTTGTCCAAAAATTTTAAGAAACAGGTTCGGTTTGCAACAAAAACAATACTCGGCCAAGAATTTTGGATGAAGCGACACAACTTGATTGATTTCATATAATAATTTTCTAATAATAATTGATTTCATACCATATTCTGTGTAGTCTATCTTAAGAACCAATCGATAGATTTTATTATTTTTATCATGGTTGAATAGAGATTTTTATGTCCTTTCAAACGATGTATCTCAAGGTTTGAGGTGCTATTTGAAATTTCAAAGTGGGGGTGCCTGGTGGCGAAGGGATAAATTTTTGAACTTTCTCCTCGATATCTAAATCACATAAGGTCAAGAGTGGTGGATACTTTTCAAATGAACAAACATTTATATATATATATATATATATATATATATATATATATATATTTATAATACAGATCGTTTACAAAGCATTTCTAATAGGGAATCAATGTTAAATAAATAAATAAAATATTTACTATAAAATCATACATACACATCTGGCTATAGCCTGTATGGTGTTAATAGTGGGGGTGTTATGATGCACATTATAATTGATATTTTTCATAATGTATGTGAATGCATGGAAAATACTTGGTTGTGTGTTTTAATAGTATTACCGTATTTCAACAATGGGTGGGTTATTACAAAATAATAGAAAAAGTGCAAGTTATTAAATGGTACTTTGGGGGTCATTCGGTACAGGAATGTGTCAATTTATATATTGTGGCTTTTGAGGATAGGCAATCGCCAAGCATTCAAATAGTAACTCATATGATAAGCTAAGTTTTGAAAAATGGGGTTCTATATCTGGTTGCAAAGACTGCCACAAAGATAAAGATGATGAAGCCCCACAAAAAAAATGAAGAGAGATATATAGCAATTTGTAGTTTATTATTAATTGACGATCAATTTTCCGGATTTCTATTATTTTTTCTTTTTGGGGTTTTATATTTTTTTAAAATTTTTATGGATTGTTGTTTGATGTGATACCGACCGTTAATAGAATTCGATCATTTATTTTCAAACATTCCACATACAAATAATAAGGGATATTCAAAAAAGAATTTTCAGAAAAATGCTAAGCTTAAGAAGATAACAATGAACATATTTAACCCACTCTCATTACATGTTAATGCAGTACAAAACAGTCCAGCAAGCATACACAATAGACACACTAAAGAGTACCCCCACTATTTTTAAAAGCGAATTTCCTGAAAGGAAATAGAGCTAATGGTCTCGTACCGACTTCAAAATTTTGCAAATGTCCATCGATCCTACCTAGTAGATGTCGAAAATCACCATCTGTAAAATGTATATATATATATCTATGGACATATACATATATATATATATATATATATATATATATATATATATATATATATATATATATATATATATATATATATATGTATATATCTTTACCCTAATATTTACAGAAATATTGACGATTTAAGATTGAAAATTAAATTCCTCAATATCTCTGTACTCATTAGAGTTTGAGCAAAAATGATAAGGTCATGATTTGTAGCAAACATGATTTTGTACAACTTTATTCCTAACGCATATTTCGATTGTTCTAATATTAAGAGAGATATATTTTGTTTTTTCTTCTTTCCTTATGCCCCCATTTCCGCTTGACGTATGTCATTGATTAATAAAATTGGCCATGCAAATACTAAAGTCGTAAACGACATTTCATTATCAGACTAAAATTGTGACCACTAGAAATTGATTTATTTATTTTAAGGAAATTCGCTAAGTTGAAGCAGCTCCTGCGTAACGAATTTTTTATTTCTTTATTAAGCATATTGTGTTAATATGCTTAATAATATATAAAATGGATTCTCTACTAGCAATGCTTTCCAACACATACGGTATATATATATATATATATATATATATATATATATATATATATATATATATATATATATATATATATATATATATATATTTATTTATTTATACCTATATTCAAATGCAATGAATAAATAAATAAATGTAATGATGAACATAAGTATTGTTAAATGAACTATCGAGGTTTCAAAAGAGGCGTTCGTCCTAAAAATTCTACACTTGACTTGTTCCGCATTAATTCAGTTAAAAAAGTTGATTTTACGAATAAATTTTATTTAAAACAGATAAGTTTGATAAGGAACGCCACTTTTAGATTTCATATACCATATTATTTGAAAACACCGACACATTAATAGATCCTTTTAGCGAATTTCCTGAAAGGAAATAGAGCTATTGGTCCCGTACCGAAGTCAAAATTTCGCAAAAATTTCTTCAAATGTCCATCGATCCTACCTAGTAGATGTCAAAAATCACCATCTGAAAAATTTATATATATATATCTATGGACATATATATATATATATATATATACATATATATATATATATATATATATATATATATATATATATATATATATATGTGTCTGTCATCACTCTAGCGGTCACAGTTTTCATTTTATCGGGATGAGTTTTGGTATTTGAGGCGCTTTTGATATTCAAAAGGTCAAGTTCGTTAATGGGTAAAATCGGACCAGGGGAAAGGGGGGTTTAGAGGGAGGGGGAAACATAAAATTTGAGATATCTCCCTTAAAATTTGAAAAATCGAAAAATTTATAAGAAGTAAAGTTGTAGGTACTAAGTTTTACTGTAATTTTGTTTCTAATCATTTTTTCTGTAACAATAATATTTACAGAAATATTGACGGTTTAATATTGAAAATTAAATTCCTTAATATCTCTGTACACATTAGAGTTTGAGCAAAAATGATAAGGTGATGAATTGTAGCAAATTTGATTTTATACAACTTTATTCCTTACGCATTTTTCGATTGTTCTAATATTAAGAGAGATATTTTATATTTTGTGTTTTCTTCTTTTTTGATACCTCCCCCCATTCGCCTCGACGTATGTCATTTATTGAGAAAATTGGACTTGCAAATGCTAAAATCATATATGATATTTCATTTTGATCAGACTAAAATTGTGATCACTAGAGAGTGATTTATTCTAAGGAAATTCGCTAAGTTGAAGCAGCTCCTGCGTAACGAATTTTTTTAATTTCCAATACTAGCTATATTTGTTATAAATACAATGTAAACTAACGTTCCAAATATCCAATTTTAAGTCGAAAAATTATGTCCGGTCCGCCAGGTTTTTAAAAATATATATCGGGTTCGCTTCTAAAAAAATTTGGTAGCCCCTGTTATAGATAATATATTTACGTTGTATTATAGGTTAACTGTAATACCATTTGCATGAGTTATGTTTTCCCAAGTTATGTTCCGCGGGTATTTAATAAGTTTTCGGTGAAACAACGTTTTGAAAAAAGTATTTTTTTTGGACATTTTGACCATACTAATTTGACGGAATTAAATTATATGACCGTTGTTGAAACCACAAAAAGTCATTTACGCGTTAATTACGACCAACGTTACGCCATTCCTCCCGGTTTATGTTATTATGAAATCACCTTAAACGATTGGCAATATTGCTGATATATTCTTCATAAATCTGTTAAAAAAATAAAAATTTAAAATACACGTTCAACATACCGATATCTGAATTCTGGAAGAAACAAGCTTGCAGAAAAAATTGATATTTATAGAAAGTATATAGGACTAACTTACGAATTTGATTAAAACTTATCAAGGATAGTTCTTACTTATAAGATGGGATAGTTCTTACTTATAAGAACTATCCCTGATAAATTTTAATCAAATTCGTAACTTAGTCCTATATACTTCTATAAATATCAATTTTTTCCCTTCAAAATAAACAAGGTGTGTCTAATATTCCCAGTACTTTATCAGAGTTCTCAAAGTACTTTAATTTTAAATTGTAAAAATTGTTTAAATTGTGCCACCACACGGTTTTAGAATTTCCTTCAAAAGAAATGCAGCTATTGTTTTTGTACCAATGTTGGAATATCGTAAAATTTTCTTCAAATGTCCATCGATCTACCTACTAGATGTTAAAATCATTATCTCTAAAAGTTATACATATATATATATATATATATATATATATATATATATATATATATATATATATATATACATATATATATATACATATATATATATACATATATATATATATATATAAATATATATATATAGGGTGCCAAAAGAAGTCGAGTTCCATAAGAGGGTCTAGGTAGGGGGTACGATTTTTGAACGAAAAGTCCTCAGACATTTTTTTATTAGACGCACCGTTAATTAATTATTAATTAAGGAAACTAGGTTGAAACCATAGTTGCAAAAAGTGCACTTTTTTGATAAATCATTTTTAATTTTTTTTTTTTTTTGATAAATCAATTAAATTTTTTTATTTTTTGAAAAATGTAATAAATTAATTGTTTTAATAATAAATTTTAAGAAAAATGCGCAAATTATATTCGTTAAATTATAAAATTTTCTCAAAACTGCATTAATAAAATTATTTTATTGAAAAATTTAATTATTACATTATTAAAAAAATTAATCAATAAAATAATTTAATTAATGCACTTTTGAGAAAACTTTATTATTTAACGAATTTAATTTGCGCATTTTTTTTTTAAATTTATAATTAAGACAATTTATTTATTACATTTTTCAAAAAATAAAAAATTTAATTATTGCACTATGCAAGGAATTAATAATTTGAAAAATTTAAGCAATACATTTTTCCAAAATTGATAATTAAATCAAAAATGATTATAACAAAAGTTTTATGTTTTAAGAATTTGAAATTTTCTTTTTTTTTGTGTTATATGTAGCAAATATACATTTTTATTTTACCAGAGCTAATACAGGGGTTGATTAGCCCAATAGAGCATATCAAATAAATAAATAAATATAACAAAAATGCACTTTTTGCAACTCTGGTTTCAACCTAGTTTCCTTAATTAATAAATAATTAATTAACGGTGCGTCTAAAAAAAAATGTCTCAAGACTTTTCGTTCCAAAATCGTACCCTCTACCTACCCTCTTATGGAACTCGACTACTGTTGGGACAACAATATTCCTACTTGGAAACTCGGAGTTTATGGGTTCGAATCCCGACATCGGCAGTTTGTCAATTATTAAGAAAAAAAAAAGGGGCGGTTAATTGACTAAACTGTCGGCTTATGGACAAGAACGAAGTAACCGGCTATGCTTGAGAAGGTTTTTCGCAGTTTCCTTCACAAACTCTAGATGAATATCGGCATAGTTCATATCATAGCGGCTGCAGCCGCATATCCTACGAATTCCTAGTCTATACACAAAAATTCCTTCCACTCCACTCACATCCTCACATCCTTAGGCATCTTAATAGACCTTATGGTCGAAGTGTAGCCCGTCCAGGGTAGCCTCTACAATCTTTCTACAATCTAACTTATATTACAATAAAATATAACCAGATGCATTTTGTAGTTTTATATAGTCTAAATAGATTGTTTAATGAAAAAAGACATACCTTTGAAGTGTTGATTCATTAAATAATTAATCAAATACACAATACTTTTGATTTAAGGATCCACGATCATTAAACCTCTTATCACAATTGGTTATGCTGCCCAGGTTACGTTATTAATTATTTGTTATCAATTTAAAAGTGTTCAAACTAAGTGTTGCTACATAAATTTAAATTAAGCGTAAGTTTAATTATAATAAAGTGTATTTAAATTTGCAAGTAATAATTTAATTATTACTACTGTGAGTGAAAAAACAATATGTTAAGTTTAAAAGTCAAGAGAAATATTTAATCATTCAATGGTGAAAAATATATTGTTTGGTAGTTTAGAATTCGAAGTTAGCTGGATGAACTAGAATGTAATTAATGTAATTCATATGACGTTGTCCGAAACATTATATAGCGAATATATCCGAATATATAAAGAAATTATTGATAAATTGGATAAGATATTTGAACGGTTAAGTATAGCTAAAGAACTAGTTGCCTGAAAGAATGTTTTTCATTTACAAACAATATCCACGTTTTTCTAACTTTAAGTATTTGTTTAAAATTATGTATCTATTAAATCATTAAAATAATTAAATTATTGATCAAGTTATCAAATAAATGAAGAATGAATCTAAACACTAGAATGTAGATTGTTTACAGACTTGTGATAAAAAAAATCATGAATAGGGGAAAGTGGTACAAAACGATCCCTTTTGGTAAAATGATCGCCTTGTGTTTTAAGGACTTTATCAGCGCTATCCAGTAGTTTGAAAGAAAATCGTCTTCGCCACCACTTGTTTAGCATTCTGCCAAAGTGGCATGACTTTGTGGGTGCCACGAAATTTATTATTGAAACAAAATAAAAATATTCTTGTTTGATGTAAGATAAGCAATAATTCAATATTGTGTGGTTTTAGTGTGTGGATATTTAATGCAATAGCAGTGTTTGTGTTAGTTTCCAATATAATTCAACAATATAATCGGCAATATTCTATTGTTGTAACTGATACCATGAGGTTATGATTTTATGTTTTTTAGAGTTGGGCATTTGGGGTAAAACGATCCTCTCGGAGAAGGGCAAAATTATCCCAGGGATCATTATAAAAAAAAATTGTTTACAAAAAATCTTCTTCTCTTTAAAATAAACACCTTTTGTTTGAAAACTTTTTCATAAAGTCAACCGTTTTTTCATAATATGTGCTTAGAGTTGAAAATGAGTTGTTGCAAAGACGGTGCAAAGGCGGGCACATGTACAAACATAACATACATCAAATAGAATTGTTTTTATCTTTATTTCAGTTTTGTAAACCAGGTGTATATATAAGTTCAAGGTTTAAGTGATTTTCCTTTCCAAAGAAATAGTTGGTCTCGTACAGATGTCAAAATTTTGCAAAAAATTTATTCAAAGCTCCATCGATCCTATCAAAAATGATCAATAAAACTTAAATATATATGTATATAAATTATATATACACATATATATATATATATATATATATATATATATATATATATATATATATATATGTATATATATATATATATATATTTACATATATATTGATATATATTCACGTCGCCTTATTTTAACGTTTAGCGTTAAAAAACGATCGCGTTGAATAACTAACGCTGCCAAACCATCGCTTCAAGTTGAGTAATCACCACTTCGCGGTGACTAAAGTCGCCTAACGCTTCCCATGCACTAACGTTTCGCAGTGACCAACGTTTCGCGTTTACTGACTTACAGTTCGCTTAAGCTTTCTCTTCGCGTTAACTAGTGCTTCGTGTTGATTGACGCTACGCGTGAAATCACGCTTTGGGGTGAATCACTGACGCTTCGGTTTGATCAACTTCGCGCTGACCGAACGCTTACTATTGAGCAACGCTTATCATTGACCAACAATTTGCATTGATTAACGGTTCGCACGAAATCACGCTTCGCGAAACACCGACGCTTCGCTTTAAATAACTAACGCTTCTCACGAACCAACGTTTCGCTTTGGCTAACTTACGGTTCGCTTTAGTTTACGTTTTGCGTTCATTTACTAACGCTTCGGGTTGGCTAACTTTTGGTTCGCTTAAGCTTACGTTTTGCGTTGGTTCACGCTTTTCGTTGATTGAACTATGCGCGTGAAATCACGCTTCGCGAATCACTAACGCTTTGCTTTGGATAACTAACGCTTCTCATTGACCAACGCTTCGCGTTGGCTAACTTACGGTTCGCTTTAGCTTACGTTTCGCGTTGACCTAAACTTCCCATTGACTTACGCTTCTCATTGACCAACGATTCGCGTTGGCTGACTTACGGTTTGTTTTAGCTTACGTTTCACGTTTGTAAACGCTTTGCGTTGACCTAACGTTTCCTATTGACTAGCGCTTCTCATTGACCAACGCTTTGCGTTGGCTGACCCACGACTCGCTTAATCTTACGGTTCGCGTTGGTTATGGCTTTGCGTTGATTAACGATTCGCCCGAACTCTTGCGTTGATTAACGATTCGCTTTAGCTTACGTTTCGCGTTGACCTTACACTTCCTATTGACTACCGCATATCTCATTGACCAACGCTTCGCGTTGGCTGACATACGGCTCGCTTAAGCTTACGGTTTGCGTTGGTTAACGATTCGCGTTGTTTAACGATTCGCGTGAAATTACGCTTCGCGAATCATCGACGCTTCGCTTTGAATAACTAACGCTGGTTGTTTAACGATTGGCGTTGTTTAACGATTCGCGTGAAATCACGCTTCGCGGATCATCGACTCTTCGCTTTGAATAGCTAACGTTGGTAAACGCAAAGCTATGCGTTGATTTACTAGCACTTTGCGTTAATTTGCTTAAGCTCAGCGTTAACTTACTTACGCTCCGCGTTAACTTCCTATCGTTAGCTAGTGTTGTGTATATATTGACACTTCGCGTCGGCTAACTCTTCGCATTGTATAACTTACGCGTGCTTTCGCTTCGCGTTAACTATCGCTTTGATTTGACTATCTTTTAACGCTTACTTTAAGCATTAACGATTCGCGTGAAATCGAGCTTCGCGTTGAATCACGAACGATTCGCTTTGAATAACTAACGCTTCTCATTGACCACCGCTTCGCGTTGGCTGACTTACGGTTCGCTTTACTTTACGTTTCGTTGATTTACTAAAGCTTCGCGTTGACTAACTTTTCGCGTCGCCTAACGGCTCGCGTTGACCAACGCTTTGCGTTAACAGTCGCTTCGCGTTGATTAACTCAATGATATAACTCAATATTTAAATATATAAAAATCGCAAGAACATTAATATAAATTTTTTTAAATGCAAGAACATTTTTACTGTTTCAATATTAATTATTAACACAAAACAAACATTTACAAATAATTCATATTTTATACACATTGAATAGGCAGAAATATTAGCAATTCAAACATTGATATACAGCTCAGTATATACTAGGTATTCAAACAATTAACTCAGTTAGTTGTTACATTACTTGTTAGAATTATAATTTTGTTTATTCAACAAAGCACCTTTGTATTTGTAAGAATACAATTTTGGCTAAAATTAAAATTACCTTACTTTAACAGCGGGGTCAAATGATCCCAGGGATCATAAAACCCCCATTCCGGGGATCGTTTAAGACACCCGGGTGTATAAAATGATCCTTTACCATACCTTGACAAAATGCATATATAAAAATTTCTAATTAATACAATTATATATTCTACGCTTACTAAATTGTAAACCGATAGACTAGGCGACCAGAAAAATCATCAATCTCACAAAATTCGTTGTCTAGGTACTTTTTATATCTGTTATTCCCTTAGGGGGATCATTTTGTACCACTCTCTCTTACTAGTCGATCTCATTTATTAAAAATATTATAATTTTTTTTTGGTGGACATAGCAACTAAGGCATCAACACTCAGAACATAAAAGTACAATTTAATTCATTAATTGATTGTTGAGAAACATTTTATTAACACTAAAAAATTTTTCTTCAAAGAATAATTTCGTTAATCGTTAAATAATATCTACGTTAAAATTTAATTATAAACATAGCACAATAAAGATTATTAAAATAATCAAAGAGAACTCTAGGTTTTTTGAAATTAAATTTCAAATTTTGCCCCAATTCCTAGAACATTTTTTGTATTTTATAAATACGTATTTCGACTACAATGTAGTCATCATCAGTATGAATTAGCTAATCGTAACTATCTCTGGGATATGGATTCAGAGATATGACACGCACTAAATTAACAACAAGCAACATATCTCTGAATCCATATCCCAGAGGTAGTTACGATAAGCTATGTCGCGGTATTTTGGCTCTTTTTTTAACTTTAAAGAAAAGGACCATTGTTGAATTAGTCATTGTTAAAAATTAGTATTGTTTGAATAAAAAAAAATTGTTGATAAAAATTAAATATTTTGTTTATTTTTTTGTTTTGTTTCGAGTATTCGAATCTGTAGTAGATTCAACAGTGCTCCTTTTCTTTAAAGTTAAAAAGAGAGCCAAAATACCGCGACATAGCTAATCGTAACTACCTCTGGGATATGGATTCAGAGATATATTGCTTGTTGCTAATTTAGTGCGTGTCATATCTCTGAATCCATATCCCAGAGATAGTTACGATTAGCTAATTCATACTGATGATGACTACATTGTAGTCAAAATACGTATTTATAAAATACAAATAAATGTTCTAGGAATTGGGGCAAAATTTGAAATGTAATTTCATAGCATCAACGATCAGGGCTGAGGCCATGAAGGTAAAATTAAATTAATTGAATATCTACATATTTTATTGTTTTTATAAATTTACGTCTATCTATTCATGTTAGTATGGTTTTCTGTTATATTATACTAACGAAGGTGACTGAGTTTATTTATGACATTTAAGTCATCTGTCTGAAAATAGGTTTGTAAGACATTGGAACAATTAAAGAATCCAATAGCGTAAACCTGCAATTAAATATTTAAGTATAATCTTGATTTAATGTAATCTTTATTTTGGAAAATATACAAATTTTATAGTTTGTTTGTTTATGATAGTTATTGAGGTAATAAACATATATAATTACCTAAGTAACAGGGGTCATATGAAGTGATCATGCAAAGGTATCTAAATAAGAAAGTACATTGAGGTTTAGTAGCAAGTCCGGTACAGGTTCGATTCGCATCCAAGATGTGTATGTTTTTTCATATCAAGCATTGATGTCAAAGAATAGTAAATTCATTGGAATGAAAAATATACTTATAATGCAGGAAATGGGTTCAAAAAGAGGCATTTTTATGACACTTCTCCGTTACATTTTCGAATTGCTTATTGCGATATTCTTATAGGACTGATAGCCCAGATGCAGACCTATTATTTTCCAACCACCGATCACCACCTATTTTTTTCCCACGCGTTCAAAGTTGGCGAAACAGAAAAAAAAAGAGGTTTTTGATCGACAGCGACGAAACTATGAATTTGACAGAAAAAAAGTAAAGGAACTATTTTTAGGTATTAACAAGACAAAAAATTTGGTGCGTTGGAAATTAAAATCGATTAATAAGTTCTCTCGCAAAGTAATAAAAACTTGCTGAATTGGTCATTTCTAAAAATAACTAATTATTAATGCAGTAATGCTGCATGGTACAGCTTTGAAGATTAGTTTTTAGACTGCTCTTCAGAGCAACTGAGCTCTCCATAAGCTGAGTGAGAGAAAGCAAGAGAGGGATTTTTTAAAGTAAGACGGGGCGATGTTTCAATACAGGGTGTCCTACCAATTATTGCCCAATTATTTATTTGATTTTATATGTTTTATATGTGAAAATCTCAATTCACATAGATAAGAAGATGCGAAACAACTACTAAGTTTTTTATTTATTTATTTTTAATAATTCCGGATATTCAAACGAAGATGGGTTTTCTGCAACGATTTCCCAAATACATTTTGCGCTCATGTTCATGGCTTCTAATAAATTATAATTTGTTAGAAGGGTAATCATTTCGTTTAATAACGCGCAATCATTGGAATTCGGAAAAAATTTCTATTAAAGCGGGAATTTTAAATTTTCTATTAAAAGGGGCCACTAAAGAATCACTCATTACATTTATATTTTCGAAATCTTTAAATCGATTATTAAATTGTTAAATTACCGTTTCACTAAAATCACCAGTCCAAGTAGCCGAGCGGTCTAAAGCGTTATGTCTGTGCAGTATGCAGTACTTGGAAACTGGGAGGTTATGGGTTTGAATCCCGACATCGGCAGTTTGTCAATTATAAAAATAAAAAAAAAGGGGGCGGTTAATTGACTAAACTGCCAGTGTATGGACAAGAACGAAGTAACCGGCTATGCTTGAGAAGGTTTTCTGCAGTTTCCTTCACGAACTCCAGATGAATATTGGCATAGTTCCTTTCATAGTCGGCTGCAGCTGCATATCCTACCAATTCCTAGTCTACTCACAAGTTCCTTCCACTCCACTCACATCCTCACATCCTTAGGCATCACAATGGACTTTATGGTCGAAGTGTAGCCCGTCCAGGGCAGCCTCTACAATCTACCTCTCATCTTCATTAAAATCACTACTTTTATTTTTTTTGGAAAATGAAATTATGCAAAAAATAATTTTCATTAGCACGAATAATACTTTTCACTTTTTTAATTAAAAGTAGAATAACTCGAAGAAACTCAGTCAGGTTGAGTAAGCTAACATAAAATTCCCACTCTATGTAAAATTTAACCATTGAGAAATCAGTATCAAATTATCCCCCCCCCCCCGGCCTTATCATTAGAATGCATATTGTGTCCAGTGTAATCAAATTCCAAAGACACTATAGCCCGTACGAAAAAAAAAATTTAAATCAGGTAAATAATTGTTTATTAGTTCTCCCATATGTAATAGTTTAGGACAATTATTGGGAATTTCCAAAAATCTACACCATCAAAAAAATTTCTCTAAAAGTCTAAACTATTTTTCAATTCTATTTAAATTCTTTGCAAATATTTACCTTTTTTATTATAACGATCAATCGGTAAAGGATAAAAAGATTTATATAACATTTATATTTTATTCATACACATATATATTTAAAAGGTATATTTTACGCCCCAAATTACCAGCCCAGAATTCCAGAGTATATATTCAATGTATTATATGTAACCATTTTTTATGTATGACCAAAAAAAGGGTTGGTATTATTATATTATTTTCAGAAAATGTTTTAATTATAAAAAGAAAATAATAATAATTGGTAGGCTATCCTTTATGTATTCTATCTCTCTTCCTACCTCTCACTCAGAGCTGAACGAAGTCAACCTTCACCCAGCTACGGTTTAAACTAAGTGCACATACTATTATGGTCCGGGAGACAAAAGGGTTTTTTTCAGGATGATGAGCATCAAGCTGGTACTTTGTAAGTAGCTTCGTTTTGAGACGAAGACGCCCAACTTTTTTAATTATAAAATTTTGGAAAATGGTATCGAAATCTGGAAGCCGTTGAACATTGAGGATGGGAGACTCGGACTCCATTCCATTGAATTTGTAGGACGACAATTTTTTCTCGTTCTTCACTTGATTATCTTGCAATTTTAAATTAAAATAAAAAATCTAAAAATTACTCCATTTTTTTTAACAATGGAAAAGTATGCCTTTTATATGATACAAATAGAGTGCCCAATTTCAGCTCTTAAAAAAAATTAGGTCCCCGATAATTAATAATGTACCATGTCACCTGTTTTTATAAATAAAAAGGGTGCATTTGATCCTAGATGAATCAATCTTTTTTTAAATGAAAGGTGTTCAAATTATATAAATAAAAATATAATATATCAATATTTATCATTATATTATTATTTAAAAAGCCTGTTTATATATATTAACAGGTTTTTATGAGTCAGTCAACTGATGTGTATACTGAATTGCTACATCGGATATTGGTAGTTACGGTCATTTCGTCAAAATTAAAAGATTCTAAAATTTTTTTGTTTTCAACTTTTAACAGGGATACGCTTAAGGTATTGTTTTAAATAACTACTTTTAAGGATTCGAAAAATATTTTTTGAAAATTAATTAACCAGTTTTAATGTGTTCTGTTTTCGTCAGCTATACGATTGTGTCAAAAAAGGACTTCCTTTGAAAAGCACAAATTGGTCCTCAAATAACCTTGAAGGTCATGGTTAATTTGAAAGTTAATTCAGATCATTTTTACCAAAAACGAAATCAAAATTTCCTTGAAGAAACGTTTAGGTTCCTTGCTTAAAATGAGCATTCTGTTTAAATTTCAAAATATGAATGAATATGAAATATATAAATCAAAATTTCAATATTATTGTGTGTGTTATTTATATATCAAAGATAAATACTTAGTATAATTTTTAAGAAATGGAATTATAAAACTGTATTTATATTTTTAGAGAACATAAATTTTTTATTCGTGTAAGTAATAAAAAAAGTTAAGCGTTTAAAAAATATACGTAATGTAAATACATGTAAAGTGTTATATCTTACTCTTACATATACAAATGAAATAATATGTTGTATCTGTAAAAATATTTACTACAAGAATAATCAAAATTGTGATAGCCTGATTCGGTTCAGATTGGTGCATTTTTTTGAACGGGAGTGTACCTATAACTACAAATAGATAATGTTATTCAGACATGTACATTGTATTTGTTGATTACCCGTTTGGTGTTTTAAAAATGTGTCTTGATCTAAAGATGTCGATATTATATATGGAATAATTTTAGAATTTTTTGCTTTTTACTATTTTCGAAACAATATTCAGGGTGGAGGTAGTGTAAAGAGGAGTCTTAACTAGTTTGGATCTATATTTTAGCTCAACTGCGCCCAAAACTGTGGAACTCTATATGTTCCTTCGTTATAGGGGTAGAACAATTTCAAATGTGTGAAAAAAATTATTTTTTATATAATGTATTAAAATTTCTACCCGTCAATATCTCTCCAACCATGTTGGAAGTTGGAGTTGGAAAAAAACTAGTTTAGTATTTTATCACACCTAATAAATAATAAGAAGAAACTTTTTCGATAATTAATTTCATGTACATGTCAAAAAACTTGTATTTCTATACTTTTTTCGAAAATTCGCCGTATTACTTTTTGTATGCGAAAACTTGGGCTCTCTCACATTTTTGTTTTTGGCCGGATAATTAATTACATTAAATTGAAATAGGTATTTATTTATTTACAAACAACTATATAATCCTTGGTTCAAAAAATAAATGATGCATAATTTACTGAAAATATATATGTAGCTAAAAATTACTTAATGATAATCGACAAAATGTAAAAAATTAAAAAAAAATCTTATTCTTGTATTTCAGAACTTCAATAATGCCTATTTTGCATATCAGATATTTTTGATAAATTGACTAAAATATAATTATAAAAATGCTGCCATCGAAAAAATTTTTGTGTATTACAATTGTACTGTTGTTATATTTTAAAAAAATACATTCGCATGATTATATGGAAGATGATGTCCCAAATGATGTTTCTAAATTAGACAATATTGATTTTGACTTGGATGATGAAGATAATGAAATTTTAAACTCAACAGATATTGAAAAAAATAATTTACTTCAAACCAAACTATTAAATAACTTGCGACAGAAAGAATTGTTGGTGAAACAAAGTGTTGCTGCTGCAATGAAAAATGAAAAGATTAGGAATAGTATTGGATTGGTTCTACCAATATTACGATTTATGACACCACCACAAAAACTAGCATTAGCTGCACTAGTAAAAAAACAAATAACTGACTCACATGACGATGTTGGCTACAATTTAAACGAAGTAAGTAAATCCTTTTATTTTTAAATATTTTTAAAACTTATTTTATAAAACCTAGACAAAAAACTATTTTTATTATTCAGTTTATACAAATAAGTAATTTTGTACTACTTATAAACTATATTTTGTTTAGTGGTAATAAGGAATTCCGTGTCAAATATAAAGAATCATTAACCGTCTATAATTTCCGTAGGAATTTCCAGAAATATATTTTTCACTGAATTTAAATCGTAATACCATATAGTTTTAATGGAAATTTTCTGAAACCCTGGAAATTATTTATTATTCCCTGAGTATATATTTAAAAAATATACATTTGACACGTTTTTAACCTGTCGTCCATTTATCGAGAAATTAACACCAGAAAAAATGTATCAACTTATTATCGAAATACACACTGTATCGAAAACATGTCTAACAGATTAACAGAAAATTTTGACATTTGTTTATTGGCTATATTAATATAATATATTATACTTTCGTTACAGGTAATAACGCAATTTGCTAGAAGCTGTAAAAACACTAGTCGAGATTTACTATTACCCATATCTTTGGATATAGCTAATTTACTACGAAAACCTCGTCATATAGATGCTAATGACATACCTCAATTCCAAACATTAAATGGATCAGAGTTGACAAACGTTACAAACGATTACCTTAATAAAACCAATTCCGGTGAAGAGGGAACTATTGAAGAAATACCAGAAGCTCAAGAACTACGAAGAAACATCCACCCTCATCGGGTCCATAAACCAATTGGACCTTTTCGTCGTAATATTATTTATAATAAGCATCCTCCACCTGCGATGAAAATAGCTCCACCAAATCGAAAAACCGTTAAATATTCTGCCACCCAGGAAATCGAAGATAACAATTGCGACACTTTAGTCAACGGAATTTGTTTGGAAACTAATGATTATCCATTGTGTGTATTAATAATTTCAATTATTTTTCGAATGTTTTATTAAAACTTTTGTTATAGGGAAACAATCATCATTGCTATTCGTCGAAACAAAGAAGCTATGGATCATTTGTTTGTTGAATATCGTGATTTAAACCAAACAACTGAAAACGATGCCTCGAATAGGTAGTCTATTTTTTATTATACTGTATATTTATTTGCATATTGATCATTTGGGTAATCACAAAGGATTGACTTTTTCTGTTCTATCACACGGAAAAAAATAAATTAAATATGAATATATTTGGTGCCTGCTTTTGGAGCACTTCTGATTGGAGTAAATCGGTGACACAAACATCGTTCAGGCTGATATATTGCTAATGATATAACTCGTGTAGAATAAACGATCTGCAGGATGCCAGCATGTTCAAAACTTTTTGAAGCCTGTAAGGGTTGTTGGCTAACATATTTAGGTCATCCGCATATAAGATAAATCGAATATCGTTTCTAAGATCCGAGGTAACACCTTCAACGTTATTGTCTTTTAAAAATTGATACAAGTGATCCAAGTGATTAAAGATTAATTTTTTATTAATTGGTCAGAAACAAATTTCGGCTACAGCTCAGATTAATGAGGTAATAAAAATTATAAATTTTCAGTAAGCATCATTAAATGATTATGAGCCAATAATCAAATTGTTGACTTACTTTGGAAGCTGCGACGGAATGATTGGTCAACGCATTCCATTAATGAGCGATACTTAAAATAAGCCTACAAAAGCAAGCACAGGACTCGAATGGTCGACCGATCATTCTTAATATGTCAGTCAGTCTCATTAGTCAGTTTCTTGATAACGCCAAAAATTATTACGAGCCCAGTAAGACTCATGTAGGCTCATGTTGCCGTAAAAAATGAATTTTTCTCCGTAAATAATTGATCTACCTTAATATGTAATTGGTGAGAAATTGGATAGCGCCGAAAATTATTCAGAGTAAGTGTTGTAATAAACGGAATCTACTCAGAAAATAATTGGTCAACCCTAATATATAATTGGTCAGTCTTTGGATTGTGCCAAAAATTATTAAAAGTACAGTTAGCTCTCTTTAATAATTTTGACGCTATCCAAAGGCTGATCAATTACATATTAATGCTGACCAATTATTTTCAGAGTATATTTTGTTTATTACAACACCTACTCTCGAGAAAAATTTATTTGTCATGGTAGCATGAGCCTACTTGAATCTTACTGTGTTATTAATATATTTTGGGACTATTTAAAGGCTGACCAATTACATATTAAAGCTGACTAATTATTTTCAGAGAAGTTTCTGTTTAAAACAATATTTATTCTCGAGAAAAAGGCATGGGTTACGGCAGCATAAGTTTACTTGATTCTTACTGCGCTCTATATAGTTTTTGGCTTTATCACTGGGACACTTTTTGGCACTGGGAGCCAACAAAATTTCTACGGTCGACTTTTCTCATGAAACCAAAAACACAAAATTCTATGGACTGTGAAAATCATAGAACTATAAGTCTCATCAATACTTCAATGAAAATACTAAGCAGCATTATCTTGAATAGAATAAAAAACAAAATTACAGATCATATCAGCCCAGAACTACTAAATTTCAGAAAAGGTGATGGAACGAGAAATGCTTTGTTTATTCATAGAAGAACATTAGAAAGAAGCTTATAAGTGCCGAAGAGTATATATTTGTGCTTTTTAGATAATCAAAAAGCCTTCGATCGTGTTCAGCACGACAAACTAATAGATATATTGAAGAAGATTGACGTTGACGATAAACACCTTAGACAAATCATAAATATATACTGGCAACAAAGTGCAATTATTAATGTACAGAACCAAAAATCAGAAAATATTCACATCAAATGAGGAGTAAGACAAGGATGTATATTATCACCTATTCTCTTTAATGCATACACAGAATCCATATTCCAACATCTAAGTGAACTAAAAGGTATTAAAATCGGTGGTCAAAATATAAACAATGTTCGATACGCTGATGACACCATTTTAATTGCTGATAATGAAAATATACTACAGTATCTTATAAATAAAGTGTGTGACCTTAATAAAGAATTTGGTATGGAAATAAATGTGAAAAAGACGGTAGGAATGGTGGTATCCAACAAAAAGAATAATAACGAACTTAATAAGTAGATAGGTTATGAGAGTTCTGCCTCACTACGATATCAAAACATATGAGTATACAAAAATGAGGATCCAGAACCAATCCTCTATTTTCTTATCACTCTTTTTTTAATATTTACCGATCTGTATTCATATTTCTATGCGATACATATCTATTTACCTACATAATTTCTAACATACTTTTTTACGCCTTTTTGTACACTCATGTAATGCAAACTTATTTATAAATTTTATATTATCAACTACTTTTACAAACCCTCCGAATCACTACCCGAGCCCTACCCGCACAGCAGCTCGCATTTTTTGTATACTTATATTTTTTTATATCGTAGTGAGGCAAAACTCTCAAAGCCTATCTACTCTAATATAACAATAATAAACGCATTAAAACAACCGATAAGCATATTTATCTAGGTTCGCTTATAATGAATGATGAGAAATACAACGAAGAAGTGAGACGAATAATCGCTATTGCAAAAGCAGTGTTCATGAAATTAAAAAAAGTGATAATAAAAATATTAGTATCAACGCTATGCAAAAAGTTCTTTAAACTTGTATTTGGTCAGTGCTTACCTATGACTGTGAGTGTTGGAACCTAAACAAATCTCTAATGAAATCTCTAGGAGCATGTGAATTATGGTTCTGGAAACGAATCCTCAAAATAAAGTGGGACGTAAATAAATTGGGAATAATTAATAATGATAAGGAGTGGAAAAGAGTCGGTCTTAGTGCACAATTTAAAAATAAAATCCATCAAAGACAATTAGAACTCTTAGGCCACGCAATAGGAAAGGAGAATTAGAATCACTAGTATTAATGAGAAAAGTAGAGGGTAAGAAAGAAAGAGGAAGAAAAAGAACACAATTCTTACATAACCTACCAATGAAAAATTTATCAACACAAGATATTATACACAGGGCAAATGATCGGAAAAGGTGGAAAAGTATGTTGGTCAATGCCGTGACAATGGCATGACACTTCATCATCATGTTTTATATGACTAAACATCCTAGTGGTTGGTCTCGAGGCGGAAGCGCTGTTATTATAAACAATACTCTCAAACATTACGTAACCGAAAACTACCGCACAAAATATCTTCAAGCAACAATTGAGTTGAAAATTGGATTGGTCCATTGACATTTGGTTTCTGTCCTCCAAAGGTCTACAATAAATCAGGGTAATTTCGAGCACTTTTTTAATACTGTTGGCAATAGATTAATTGCTGGTGAATATTATAATGCTAAACATACTCACTGGGGTTCAAGACTACAAATCCGAATTTGTACAAAGCAGTAGCGGCCAACGAGTTAGATCATATTTCAACTGGAGAACGTACGTCTGATCTAAATAAAATGTCAGATCTCTAAGATATATTTCTCAGTTATATGAAAATCACACCATGGCATGATCTTTTATTAGATCACTCTCCAGTGATACCACCAGTACACAGTTAATTCAAAGATAAATTACTTCAGCTCTATTCAATAAACATAATAATAATAATAACAATACATGCAACACCACAAAAATCACCCAAAAGGTTATGTCGCAGAACACAATAACCATACATACATTTATACACACTACAAGAACACATACACCCTTACAAATATACACGCACACTCACACACATTTACCCTCACTTGACTATGTCCGTGCGGTAAACTAATCGGGCTCAGCCTTGAATAAAAACAGAAGAAGAAAAATGATAATAATAATACATACAACATCACACAAACCACCCAAAAGGCGATGTCGCAGAACACAATAAACATGCATACATTTATACACACTACAAGAACACATACACCCTTACAAATATACACGCACACTCACACACATTCTCCGGTTCACATGACACATTAGAACACAAAATAAAAAAACACAGTTTACTTTCACTTGACTATTGCCGTGGGGTAAACTAATCGGGCTCAGCCTTGAATAAAAAAAGAAGAAGAAAAATGATAATAATAATAATACATACAACACCACACAAACCTCCCAAAAGGCGATGTCGAACACAATAAACATACATACATTTATACACACTACAAAAACACATACACCCTTACAAATATACTCGCACACTCACACACATTCTCCGGTTCACATGACACATTAGAACAAAATAAAAAAAAACATAGTTTACCGTCTCTTGACTATGTCCATGCGGTAAACTAATCGGGCTCAGCCTTGAATAAAAAAATTTTAAAAACCAATAATAATACTTTATTTGTATGACTGCTACTGCAGTATAAATAGTGTCAGATTACATCAAAAACAAAAAAGTAATACAAGTAAAGCTCTCATAAGTAAATAGAAGTTAAAACTTTTAAAATCAATAATAACAATAATAATAATAGAAATGGTAACAAATATGATAATAACAATAATATCAACAACAATAGCAGTAACATAACGATAATAACAGCGATAATAATACAGACTGGGATTCCTTCATAGATTATATTGGCACAGTTTTACAAAGGTCAATAATACTTGAAGATTAATTAGAACTAGCGATGATCGAATTTACAAAAATTATACAATATGATATTCGTCAATTCCATTGACTTTTAGAAAAAGCAGCCTCAAAACTATCCATCCTGATACTCTAAAGAACTTTACTTTAAGGAAAACTAAAGCTGAGACTTAAGGATATCTGGCAGCAAACAAGGTTTCTTAGAGATAAAAACTTTTTGAGCAGGGCTTCTCAAAATCTCAAACGGCTGTTTGAAAAGCTAAAGCACGAGGCTATCAAAGACTATATTGAATTTAAATTTGAAATTTTGCCCCAATTCCTAGCTGATCATAACTATCTCTGGGATATGGAGTCAGATATGTTGCTCGTTGTTGCTAATTTAGTGCGTGTCTCACCTCACAAAATTTGAAATTTTATTTCAAAAAACCTAGAGTTCTCTTTGATTATTTTAATAATCTTTATACTATCTTGAACATTTATCATCCAACGAGCCTTCGGATTATTCGCTTTGGAACGCTACCAGGCACTACCAGCATGAAATTCAATACCACCTGCACGGCGTAACAACGGAAAGTGTGTGAAGAGTAGCAGAAAACTTTATCTGAAATTCATTTTCTAGAAGCACCTCTACATTTATCCCTCTCAATTCAATCCTTTTCGCCTAATGAAATCTGTCTTATGGAAGGTTTTTGATCTTTTTATGGCTCCCAAAAAAGGTATTGTCACGAGAGCTTCCAAAAAAAGGTTTTGTTATGATCTGTAAAATCTTCAATTCCATCTTGCACTTAAAATACCTTCTTTAAATCTGGAAAGTATTGCAGATGATACAAAACCCGGGAAAGCCAATAAACGAGCTGACATCATATAGGACTATAAGCCTGCTTCGTATATTATCAAAAGTTTTCGAAAAATTGTTTTTACAGAGACTATTCCATTCCTTAGCAGAATGGAAACTTATATCATATTATCAATATGGATTTCGATCAAAAACTTCAACGATTGAACAGGTGCATCGAGTCGCAAGTGGCATCAACAATGTTTTTGAAGAAAAAAATATTCTACTGCTTTTCTTGATGTTAGTCAAGATTTTGTCAAAGCATGGTACCCAGGATTACTATACAAATTTTAAATAAATATTTTGAAATCATATTTGTGAAACCGATAGTACCAAGTAAAGTTTCAAAATGAACTATGCGACATACACCCTACCCTGGTAGGAGTTCCTCAGGGAAGCGTTGTAGGTCCTGTTTTGTATTTTATTTGCACATCCGATTTGCCAGTTGATGATGAAAATATATTTGCAACATTTACAGTCGTCACCGTTATCCGTTCATCCGATACGGATCCAAAAACAGCGTCAGAAAAACCACTGTGTAGCTTAAATAAAATTCAACAATGGCTATATTTGACAAAAGTCAAACTTGGCGAATGCATTTATGGGCTAAAAGAAAACAACTAAATATCATTGGCTGCTAAATCACCATTCTAAATTATCTCTCCAAAATAAACTCTTAAAAGAATTTTAAAACGTATATCGACTTATGGAATACAATTTTTGGGTACGGCTGGTATTAGTTACAAAGAGATCTTACAGCGTTTTCAATCTAACGTGTGACGAGCGATTAGCGATTCTCCATGGTATGTGCGGAACGATGATATACATCGCAGCTTAAATGTGTCTACACTGCGTGAAGAAATTGTACAATTTAGTGAAAGCTATGTCTACCGACTAGAAATGTATCCGAATGTGCATGTGCTTGATTTTCTTGGCAACCGTAACAATTTAAACAGATTTGATAAACTAAATATTTTAGAACTAAAATGTAGATTTAAATGACATTTTAGTGATTTTAAATGACATTTTAGTGACTAGAGTACTTAATTATATTTGTATTTAATTCATACTTTGTGCATAACATTGGGTAGATACAATTAATGAATTTATCTTCTTATTATTCTGTTTATAGCTCTTACGCCAGTCAAAATCAACAATAAATTAACAAAACATGATGTATCTCTGATTTTTTAGTATGTTGTTTGAACCCATTAGGGCTATGTATACCCAAGTTTGCATCGCCCTAATTAAGCCCCTCGAGCTCCGGTTGGGCTTAATTTGTCACAAATTTAATGTTCTTAAAATATGTGTAGAGTTTTCGATGAAAAAAGCATGGGTTAGGAGATATAGAGCAGAATCTGAAACAAGTCCAAAAATTTCGCGGTTTTTCGTGTGTAAAAATTTTTCTACAACTTTTTGGGAGTTGCAAACTTGAGTATACATAGCCCTAATCGGTCCACACAACATACTATAAAATCAGTGATACATCATATTTTGTTAATTTATTGTTGATTTTGACAGGCCTATTTGACTATGTGTCTGATTTGATTGACTGATTAATTGTTTAAGTTACTATACTTTATATTATTTATGTTTATATTAAAATACATTTCAACGTTTTTTTAAATGATTACATGCCTTCTTTTTCATTACCAAACCAAAATACAATAGATAGGAAAGGTTATAGAACATTTCTAGAAAAAGGCTATTTTACGTTTTATGGGTTTTTGAGAGAACTACGAAGCTTATTGACTTCGCTTTTCACTTTATTTAAAGCTTATTAAATTGCCTACAAGTTATATTCAGCAAGTTCTACTCGCAGGACCAATGGTTTCGACGCAATTTCGGTCCAAAGAAGATCTAAAACTAAAATTTTCAATTTTTGGAAAAGCTGGCCTAATTTCAAAGTGCCGTAATTCGGTAACGAATTGACCTACAGAGCTCCGATTGAATTTAATTTGTCACAAATTAATTTTATGCTCTTAAAAAACGTATAGAATAGCTTTCGAAGAAAAATGCATGAATTAGTAGATATATAGTAGAATCTGAAACAAGTCCAAAATTTTCGAGGTTTTTCGCGTGTAAAAATTTTTTCCCAACTTTTTGAAAGTTGCAAACTTGGATGTACATAGCCCTAATGGGTCCAAATAACATACTAAAAAATCAGAGATACATCATGTTTTGCGATTTTTTGTGTTGATTTTGACTGGCGTATCTGTTAGAACTGATAGTAAAAAAAACTTAGGATACTAAAAAAAAAAGAAAGACATCAACAATAATAATTCTTCATTGTAGTAATGATTTCAATTAAGTTAGGTTACTAAATTGTCTCTTTAATGAACAAAACTATACGCCTACTTACGTGTATCTCTTATTAAAATTGTAAATGGGTTTCAGACGAATTAGCGATGATGATAAGGGGTCTATGTGTTCATCAATGGTTAAATATGCAAGACCAAAAAAAGCGAAAGCAACAAATGGAAAATGGAAATTTGTCGTAAATACTCCAGCGCACACACAAACTTTACGAATTGAAAAATGCTTGTAAGTGTAAAGTTAGCTTACGATTACCATCTGAACTTCTTTTTATTTTAACGATTGTTTTTTTTTTTTTGTTTATAGAAATGCTCACGGTACTTGCAGTTATTTGACCGACAATTTTAAGTCTCAATGCATTCAAGTTTATAACTACCATCGACTTCTAACATGGGATAAACGTATTGGACTGCATATGGACATATTTAAGGTAACTTAAAAAAGTCATATTGTTGAATGGTAGGTATGTTAAGAAAGCTCTTCGTTGCAGATATAAACATCCTCCCAGACAGATTTGAGAATCAAAGAATAAAAAATACATATATATTGCCGTGCCTTCAAATTTATCGGTGTTTCAAATAAATTCCTAATACCTGATTGTTACGGTCGCCAACTTAGTATACCCAGTATATTTGTAAATATACAAGGTATATTAAGTTTAGTCCCGACTTTGTAACGCTTGAAAATATTGATCCTTGACAAAAATGCTTCACAAAGATAATCATAAAATGACCCAATTCGGCCAAATTCGTCTGTCCGTCCGTCTGTGAACACGATAACTCAAGAACGAAAAGAGATAATGAGCTGAAAATTTTGTGTGTGTTCTAGACCAAAAAAGTAAGGTCAAGTTCGATAATGGGCAAAAAAAAGATCAAGATCTCAACTTTCTAGAAATAGTTCCCAGGCGAGGGCATCAAAACTACGTCGTAACGAAGAATCTTTATCAGAAACTGAAAATAATAATAACAAAAAAATTCATTAAAATAATAATATCCAAACTTTCTTTATAATTTTGTTCTTTTTTAACCCGACACAAAAAGAAGGGTGTATGTGTTAATTATTTATAATTTTTGAAATTTTTGTTAAATACTCCGAAACGGCTTGATCTATGTTTATGAAATTTTATATGTATATTCGGTAGGTCTGAGAATCGGTCGTAATCTATTTTTCATACCCCTAAGTAATAAGGGTGTTCCACCCCAAACTATTTTTTGGGGTGGACCTATTTTATGGAAATTTTATTTATTCTTTTTGTTTAAAATATGTGACATTAAAAAATACATACAACCCTAAATTTTCACCCATCTATCACCAACCCCTATTTTTTTATAGCTAGATATCTATTTTTTTAAAGATAGATAAATAGATAAATAGATCAATAGCGAGATAGATAGATAGATAGATAAATAGCGAGATAGATAGATGAATAGTGAGATAGATAGATAGATAGATAAATAGATAAATAGCGAGATAGATAGATAGATAGATGCATAGATAGAAAGATAGATAGATCAATAGATAGATAGATAAATAGCGAGATAGATAGATAGAAGACTCGGCTAATTACTAAACACAATATTTATTAATTATTAGGCGGTACGAAGTTCGCCGGGTCAGCTAGTATATATATATATATATATATTACATATACATTCTCAAATTTGCCTTTGGAGGGTGTCTATATCTGTAACGAACAGTTTTCTTAACACACATTCATGTTACATCTGCCAAAATCCAAGTTTGTGTATAACTCTTCTTCAGCGAGATGTTTCACTAGGCTTCCACTAGTGAGCTTCAAATCTACATCGTAATTCGGGACGTGACCCCGCTAAAAATGTATGCCTGCACATTTATAATTCCATGTCAATAACCTTCATGTACTGATGGACAGTATTGAGAGTTTGAGATAGATTGGTCTCAAAAGAAGCATTAAGTTTCAGGTCATCCTTATAGAATATATTAATTACCTGATGCTTCTTATCTGTCGTGGGGCCACAACGATAACCGGACCCTTCTCGCAAGTGCAAGTAGAGAAGCATAAGGGTGATGCCGAAAAGAAGATCGGAAGAGATGCGAACTAAGGCTACCACCTTGGCAGATGCCACTCTACATGTCACCAAATCTGGTTAACGTACGTTTCATTTTGGTTAACGTACTGTCTCAAGTACGTTAATCAAAATGAACTGTAAACTTGATCTTCCAGAATATCGGGATGAATTTTCAAGCAATTAAGCAGCACAAATATAAGTTGGTGAGAGTTAAATGCATTCCTATAATCCACCCAGATCATACTCACGTCGCGTTGATATATACGAGCATCTTGATAGATACATCTGCGCATTTCTCTTATATCGTCATTAAAACTGGTTCTATGGTTGCAAGCATGCGTTCACACAGTATTTAATCCATAAATGACAGTGGATGCAATTTTGACATTCAACATTTTTCAATCAGTTTTATTTCAAATAGTATTCCATGTTCACTCAGACAATTTTTCATCAAGATCTTCCTATAATGTCTTGTGTCGTTTCTCCCTTGAAAAATCGCTATTCATCCCTCAGAAAATGAGTTATGGGACCAAGACTATCTTGAAGTGTTCTATCTTTGGAGTTAAACGTTAAATTTTTTCTTAAAAATACAGAAAATAAAAAAAATTGTGCGTGATTGAGTGTTAACCTATTTTTTCCTGACTTTTTTATAATGAAAATCCGGTTCAGGTTGAGGCTACCTTGTGAAGGTGAGAAATATATTCCAAAAATTTTTCTATGCGAACTCAACAGAACACAATTATACTTATATTCTAATTAGACTGTTTCAGGGGAAAAAACACATGCTCTGCTAGCTTAAGGTTAACCTAGCAGAGCAATGGTTCAATATTCATTTAAATATAGTGTAGCTATTTAACGTACAATGATTCAGATAATTAAATGCTAATTAAATGCACTATATAAAAATTAAATGCTCTATGTTATAGAGGAAATAACACATGCTTAGTCACCTTGAGATTAACATTGCAGAGCGACGAATAATCAAATAACTATAGTTTATTTAATGTAAAATGATTCAGATAATTAAATGCACTAATTAAAAATTAAATGTTCTACGTTATAGAGGAAATAACACATGTTCTACTGCCTTAAGATTAACCTAGTAGAGCGACGAATAGTAAAAGAATTATAGTTTATTTAATGTAAAATGATTCAGATAATTAAATGCATTAATTAAAAATTAAATGCTCTATGTTATAGAGGATATGTTATAGAGAAAATGCTCTGATGCTTTAAGATTAACCTAGCAGAGCGACGAATAATCAAATAACTATGCTTTATTTAATGTAAAATGATTCAGATAATTAAATGCTAATTAAATGCACTAATTAAAAATTAAATTTTCTATGTTATAGAGGAAATAACACATGCTCTGCTGCCTTAAGATTAACCTAGTAGAGCGGCGAATAGTAAAAGAAGTATAGTTTATTTAATGTAAAATGATTCAGATAATTAAATGCATTAATTAAAAATTAAATGCTCTATGTTATAGAGGATATGTTATAGAGAAAATGCTCTGATGCTTTAAGATTAACCTAGCAGAGCGACGAATAATCAAATAACTATGCTTTATTTAATGTAAAATGATTCAGATAATTAAATGCTAATTAAATGCACTAATTAAAAATTAAATTTTCTATGTTATAGAGGAAATAACACATGCTCTGCTGCCTTAAGATTAACCTAGTAGAGCGGCGAATAGTAAAAGAAGTATAGTTTATTTAATGTAAAATGATTCAGATAATTAAATGCATTAATTAAAAATTAAATGCTCTATGTTATAGAGGATATGTTGTAGAGAAAATGCTCTGCTGTTTTAAGATTAACCTAGCAGAGCGGCGAATAATCAAATAACTATAGTTTATTTAATGTAAAATGATTCAGATAATTAAATGCTAATTAAATGCACTAATTAAAAATTAAATAGTCTGTACTTTAGAGGAAAAATACATGCTCTGTTACCTTTACGAGCATGTATTTCTTAGCGTCTAATTATTAGATAAGTATAATTATGTTCTGCTGAGTTTGCTCTGCCATCAGCTTAATGGACTTCATTTTTTCACGCCGGTGTCGAAAAGTGCACGTGTGGCATACGTCATTTTAGTGAATTGTGTCATTTAAGGGTTAAGCATGTTATCGGTCAGTAATTGCTTGGAACTAAAAGGTCTCCTTTCGTACGTTTCAGAACTATTCGCCCTTCTGCGAACTAAGTTGGAAAGGTTTCATATCCTAAGATATAGGAAGTAACGTGCTTAGCAATATGCATTTGTGTGGAAGGTAAATGTTTCCACCAAAAGTGAGATACAGCATCCATGCCAGGAGCCGAGTTTTTTTTTCTATGAAGACAAGGAAAACTTCATTAGCGGTAACACATATTATAACCACTTGATCTGCTAAATGAGTATTGCAGAATCTTTGGAACCGCCTGAATGGTGTTATATTACTCTAAACATTAGTCGGTTTTTCATATATTCACACCAATGACCGTTGATTTGCTCAACTATAGATGGCTTCGCGAATAAATTAGCTGGATTCGAGGGAAAGGTCTTATTTTCTCGAATGAAGTTTTCCCCTTTAACTAGCTTTTTCCGAGTGAGAGCTAGTATTCTTTTCAATGTGTTTCTGTCGGATAGTGAACAGGATACTCATTTTGTGGATATTAGTGAGTCACTACGTAAGCCCGATGGTGAGTACACTTCGGGAAGAATACACTCGAAACACTAATCCAGGCTCATTTTCCGGATTCGGTATCAATACATAGTGAAACTACTTCCAACACACAATTTAACCAAAACCTCTTTACGACAAGCGACGGCTGGAATGGACAATAAAATAATTCGATCCCTATAAACAACAGAGGCCAGCCAACAGAGGAAATACCGTGCTTTAAAAAAAAGGAGCAGAGCATCTTTTAACACTGCTTGGTTTCATTTCCAGGGTAAGCCTAGTTACAGGTTACATCCCAACAATATGGAAGCCAGTGATTGACCTTTTGACCAAAACCGGAGAGGCTCAATCACTCACGGGAAAGAATTTGAGACCAATTAGTCTGCCGTCGTTTCTACTAAAGACAATGGAAAGACTAATATGATTCCACGTAACTCAATTGGCACTCTCGAGAAATCCGCTTCATTTCAACCAGCACGCGTATCAGATGGAAAAATCATGTGAATCAGCTCTCCACAACCTAATTTGCAGGATTGAAGCGGATTTGCAAGGGAACAGAACACCTTGTGCATATTTCTTGACATTTGATAATGCCAAGAGGGCCTGTGATAATGCCTCTTATAATTGATAAGGTCTCTTAAAATTCCAGGATTAACTTTGCAAGTCAGCATGGAGTAGAAGACACCTTCTGCAGGTGAATAAACTCTATGCTGATAGGTAGAAGAATACAAACTTTCCTTCTTGGCGAGTTTGTCCTGTGGAATCTGGCAGTGAACAGCTTACTGACGAAACTCAACCAAGGAGGGTACTACACGTGACATAGGGGTATGCGGACGACTTTATAATTGGATATCGGCGCGTATGCAAAATGCTCTAAGAATCACAAAGGAATGGTGTATGAACCAGGGATTACAAATAAACCCTGCTAAAACTACACTTACTCCATTCACACGAAAAAGTAAGATTGATAAAATAAAACCACCCATCCTCTTCGGTGAAAGACTACAGATCGCTAGGGAAACCAATTTCTTAGGAGTGACGCTAGACTTGAAACTAATACGGAACCCTCATCTGGAATACCGCAAGAGAGCATGTGGAAAAATCTGAAGTCTAAATCCGAAAATGATACACTGGCTGTACACACAGTAGTTAGGTCAACTATAACCTATGCTGCTCTAGTGTGGTGGCAAAAGGTTAATCAAATAACGGCATGCACAATGCTCTGCAGGATCCATGAACAAGCCTATTTGTGCATTACTGGGTCCATGAACAGTACACACAGCTACCATGTAAATCATACTAGGGCTATCTCTGTTAAACATTGTTATAATAGCTAAAGCGATATCCAGCGCCTATAGACTACCTGGCACTGGATTACAAAAAATCAGGTTGGACACGCAAGAATCGCGCGAACATCAATCCTGATAGACTCCGTTTTTAAAATGAGCACGGATGTACTTCTCAAAACCTTTCACTGTAGTTTGTGACAGGGGCATATGGGCGGAAGGAAACCGACTCTATCTCAAGAAATTAATTGTTTGGTATAAGACTCAAGGCAAACATCAGTCTCGACATGGGGAAATATGTCTTTCAGGCAGAAGTCTATGCTATGCCCACCTCTGATCTATATCCCCATGGTAACTAACTCTTACGATACGAATTTTTGAAATACGCATTTTTTAAGACTGAAAATATGAATTTAATTTCCCATAAATATGAAAACTTTTTCTCTCTTTTATTTTTTGTGGCATATTAGCGTGTTCCATCATGACTTGATCTGCATGGTACCATATTGTAGAGTCATTAAAAGTACACTTTTTTTAAATTTCGAATAGAACTGGTTCAAAATTGACTGATAAGATAAAACTGTTTAACTTCCAGGTACCCACGTGCTGTTCCTGTCATATCGAAGGATATAAAGCAACTTATCCACCTGAAACTCATCATCCAAAGCCAAACTTACCGACAGAGATATATCCCGGACACAATCTAGAACATGAACAAGCTGACATCGATCCAAATTTAATAATAAACGAATCTCAATTAGATGCAGCATTATCATTTGGAGAACCTGACTATCATCACAAATCTGGATCAGTTAATAAACATGTATATATTCGAAAACAGCCACATCAATTATTACCAAAACAATCGACAATTGACAGTTTTACATCAAATTCGAACCATGGCATTTCTCATTATTTGGAAGCACCTAAGCCGCAAAGTAATACTTTCTTAAATCCCATAACACCATTCGTTAGGCCACAAAGTCATATTAAACGCGGAATTGCAAATTTAACTCCAGTGAAACAACCAAAACATAATTACTATCGTCCACCACAAAAAATTCATGATTTAGAATATGAATCATCCAGTCAAAATTTGCAAACTAGTGATTCATTTCCTTCGACAAGGACTATTACTACTACAACGACGGAACAATATGAAGACTTAAAGGGCACTACCCCGGTAAATGTTAAAAATTATAATCGAAATGCAATTACGAAACGAGTGAATTATAATTATCATCCAATAATAGATTTTTTTGAATCTGCAAATCATAATAATGATAATGAAAACGGTCCCCAGCAAAGAATGGATATTAGTACGATAGATGATACAGGTGGTTGGAAGCCGGTTACTGCATCAAATTTATTGTACCATTCTAGGAGAAAACAACTTTAAAGGAAGGATGGTGTAGATAAATTAATAATTTGATTTTAATAATATTGTATTATAGTGCATTTTATTGTATGATAGTGCAAATTTTAGTACTCCTAACTTTATTTATTTATTTATTTTATTGAATTATTATAACAAACTATTGTAATATAAAAGCTCATAAAACACTAATAACACAGTCAAATTAGGTTCAAAAAGCCGGCTTCAGGCAAGTTGCTCGGAACCGCAATTTGTTTTTAATCGATTCATTTGGACGTCCTGAATATGACCCTAAATTACTACGGTCCGACTCGTGACGGAACAGGGTCAAAATTTAATTTGTTTATAACAAAAAAGCGTTTTTTCTTAATATCTTTTTTAAAACTAAAAATTTTAAAAATGACGGAATATTATTCAATTCTATATAAAAAAGAAAACAAATGAGCCCATAAACATTGAAATCGGATTATTAGAATTCGAGGAAAAAATTACCAAGGTTCAAAAAATGCAAAAATTTTAAATTAAAATAAAAAATCTAAAACTTACTAAATTTTTTTATTAATAATGGCAAAGTATGCCTTTTATATGTTAAAAATAATGTGCCCAATTTTAGCCCTTAAAAAAAATTGAGCCCCGACAATTATTTAAATTCCGAGTCACCGATTTTTATAAATAAAAAGGGTGCATTCCATTTTAGATGAATAATTTTTTTTTAAATGAAAGGTCTAAAAATATCTATAAAATGAAAAAGAAAATTATTTTTTTAACTGTATTTTATCCATTATTTTTCATATTTTTCAATAGAATTAATAATATTCTGTCATTTTTAAAATTTTCAGTTTTAAAAAAGATATTAAGAAAAAACTCTTTTTTGTTATAAACAAATTAAATTTTGACCCTGTTCCGTCACGAGTCGGACCGTAGTAATTTAGGGTCATATTCAGGACGTCAAGATGAATCGATTAAAAAAAAAATTGCGGTTCCAAGCAACCTGCCTGAAAAATCCTAATTTGCTTCTAGTATAAGATCTACTTTACACCACAATAAAAAATTTTGAAATGATATTAGTAAATATTATATTTTAAATTTTACTAAAAATTAAATTTTTTAGTAATGCAATTGTAACTTGAAATTTACACCTTACAACACAACTTTGTTGACCTTATTCGTGTTTACGTACTTAACAGTGGCGTAGCGTGGGTGTCAGCCGCCCGGGACGGAAGAAAATTTTGCCGCCCTCTTATTTAGGTATTTCAATTTGAAAGATTACAATATACAGTAATTCTAAAAAACTTTTCGGCAAGAACCGTCATCATTATTGTGTATTGTACAGGTTATAAATCACATTTATTACAAAAATTCTGACACGTATGCCACTTACATTGATATAACAGGTATAGAACACTTATGGTTATACCTTGACGATCAACAAGATTAAGTTATTAGCGAATTACATATAAAACGCAAATCGACTTCCAATTAGAACTAGAGAACGATATTGGTAATATTTTTATTTTTAAGTCAGTACAGACGGCATTGCCAGTTGCTACAATGAGCTAGATGTCATTATTATAAATTCATTTAAAGAAAGGGGATTCCCCGATTTCTTCACAGTATAAGTAATGGGAAATTCCGTGCTCATTTCAATCGGTCCGAATCATAGGTGCGACCAAAATATGAAATAGTTCAAATATTTACCAGATATTATTATTATTTATTGTGAAATTTAGCCGCACTCACTACGCTACGCCACTGGTACTTAAACCACGATATTTTTATCGAATGTAAAACGGTGTTATAGAAACTTCAATGGGTTTTACATTTCCCATTTATATATATGACTAAATTTTAGGACTATTTTATTCTACCTTTTACATTTTGTCGTTTCTGTACGCAAATCCATTATAATTATTAAATAAAACAAGTATTTGACATTATCGTAACAATATAATTATAATATAATATATTTTTTAGGTTTTACCATTTTTTTTTTCATTCATACAATGTTTTACTAGGCAGCTTATTTAATTACCTAAATAATTTACCTTTATGTTTAAATTTGTATATTTTTGCCATTATTATATATTTTTAAATGAAGGAACTCTGTTCCGAAATTAGTAAAAAAAAAGTGTGTCAGCTCCGACGCACGATGAAGTTTACTCCTTAAGAACGATTGTCTTTGATCCATATATATCGTCCATGCTAAATTAAATATTTAATTATATGTATAGCTCATACAAATTTATATAAACTACACTAATAATTAAATGTCCAATAAATAGAAAGCGCACATGTACATATGTACAATATATATCATATTAATACATGAATTATAACCTGCCTAGCACCCACGTGTTTATCGGATGTTCCGACACTATTATCTACACCAGTTTCTTCCATAGTTTATATAATTTTCACTTCACTGTATGTGAATATAATTATCAATATTAATAATATTAATTATCGAAACTTTAAAATATTTATATAAATAAACTACACTAATAATTAAATGTCTTAGAAATAGATAGCGCACATGTTCAAATAATGTACAATACCAAATTAATACTGACGACTGAGTGCAGTAAAAGACGTACACAGCATAACCTGTGTACGACTCTTATACAGCGAGGCATGAACCTGACTGACTGACTGACTGAAAAAACGTAACGAGGTAATTCTATCACTATATTTTACTGCTCATATATTTTTTCAATACCGGGCGCTTATATGTAAAATCGATTCTTAAGGAGTAAACTCCAAAAAAAATTTCTGTTACGGAAATCTCAAATATTTGTTTTATTTAATAATAATAATAGATTTTCGTCAACCACTCATTCAATACAAAAAATACAAAAGCTGCATCTTTGAAAATAATTTACTTCAATTATTGCCATACTAATTGCATTACAAAACCTTGTGTGGTAAAAACGTAGTTCAGATGGAAGAAATTTACATGAATAGGATAAATGATAAATATTCTATTACGTTAAATTATCTATGTTATTTTTGTGTGGAAAAATTACGATAAAGTATGTAATAAAGTATCTTTTCCAATTTGATGATTGATTTTTTTAATAGAAGCTACCACGGCTTCGCAAGGCAAGCTACACTTATTTATTTTAAATTATCTTCTTACCTATCCAACCATATAACTTGAATGGCGAATAATAATCAAATTATACTGAACACGACTCATTATTTGACTTGGTCGACTGAAGAAAAGGTAAGGTTGCAGCTGTTTGACTACCAGAATTCCGAGGCCAGAAAATGGTAATCCCTTAAAGGCAATTATTCGGATTAATGGATGGAGTCTTGACTGTTGTTAACTTTATCCATTAATAGATGGAGTCAAGTCCGTTAGTCAAAACTAATAATGCTGGCGAATACTATACCTATTACTATCTTTGTGGAAGCGATTTTTGATGAGAATTGTCCAACCGAAATAGTGTGGTTAACAAGTTGAAAAACGTGTTAATTCTTGCTACTGCAAATTAAAATACGTGTGATAGCTCATTGAACTCGTTATGAGATCTAGAAAAAAGTTATAAACAATTTATTTAAAAAAGGGGGGTTTTGTTTTTTGCAAATATCTCAGAAACTATTGCAAATGTCGGAAATCGAAAAAAAGATTCGTAAAGAGCAGGAAATTTCTTTAAAAAACATCCCACCTCCCGAAATTATACCAATAATATTTATAACTTTAATTGAGAGATGAAAATAGGGCCTAAAACGAGTAATTCGGCTCCGATTGATTCCGACACTTGAACAAAAAAGTTATTTTAGTCCATTAAATATGAATATAAGGGAAAGTAAAAATTCAGGTACTTACTGGATACTTAAACAAACGATAATTCGTCGGCAAGAAATTTTTACCCCAATTTATCCCTTAACTATATATATATATATATATATAGATATATATATACATATAAATATATATGCATATATATATTTGTCCAAAGATATATATATATATATATATATATATATATATATATATATATATAAATTTTACAGATGGTGCTTTTAGCGAATTTCCTGAAAGACCAATAGCTCAATTTCCTTTCAGGAAATTCGCTAAAAGCACCATCAGTAAAATTTATATATATATATATATATATATATATATATATATATATATATATATATATGTGTCTGTAATCGCTCTAGCGGTCACAATTTTAATCTGATTGGAATGAAATTTGGTATTTGAGGCGCTTTTGGTATTCAAAAGGTCAAGTTCGTTAATGGGTAAAATCAGACAAGGGGAAAGGGGGGTTTAAAGTAAGGGGGAAACACAAAATTTGACATATCTCCCTTAATATTCGAAAAATAAAAAAATTTATCAGAAGTAAAGTTATAGCTACTAAGTTTTACTGTAATTTTGTTTTTTATCATTTTTTCTGTAACACTAATATTTACAGAAATATTGACGGAATAAGATTGAAAATTAAAATCCTTAATATCTCTGTACACATTAGAGTTTGAGCACAAATGGTAAGCTGATGAATTGTAGCAAACATGATTTTCTACAACTTTATTCCTTACGCATTTTTCGATTGTTCTCATATTAAGAGAGATATTTGATATTTTGTGTTTTCTTCTCTCTTTATGCCCCCCTTTCCCTTTGACGTATGTCATTTATTAATAAAATTGGCCTTGCAAATACTAAAATCATATACGACATTTCGTTTCGTTTTCGTTTCGTTTTTATCAGACTAAAATTGTGACCGCTAGAAAGTGATTTATGTATTCTAAGGAAATTCGCTAAGTTGAAGCAGCGTAAGGAATTCTTTGACTACTTCTGATCTACTGGGTAGGATCGATGGACATTTGAAGAAATTTTTGCGAAATTTTGAATTCGGTACAGGACCAAGCTCTATTTCCTTTCAAGAAATTCGGTAAAAAGAAGGTATATCTTTTTTTATACAATTATTTATATATATGTCTAGATTTAAATTTATATATAAATATACATATTTATATACGTATATATATATATATACCACTGAGTTTCGGATAAAAAAAAAATATACATATATATATATATATATATATATATATGTATATTTTTTTTTGAGCCGAAACTCAGGGATTTATTATTACCCACTGAAGAGTTTCACTATCCACCTTTTGGCTCCATCATCTTTGGCTCCAAGACCAAATTATAGTTTAGTCATCCAAACTACATATACATAAAAAGTTTCATTTCGATACGACAATAAGAGGTAGGTTAAAATTAGGTCTCTTAAGCTAGCGGACTAAAAATGTAGGCTATAAATGGGACCTAGTTGGGCATTTGTAGCCTATTTGTAGCCAATTTGTTACGCTATTAAAAAATTTGTAGCCTTAGCCAAAATTAAAAAAATTAGGTATCCGCTAGCTTAATATGAAGCTAGCGGATACCACAATAATCAATGTTTGGAAGCTTCGAATTACAATTGTAAGTGCATAAAAATTTGTAGCCGGCCAAGATCTATGGGATAGAAACAATTAAAATGTATTTCAAATGCAAAAATTTATTTTACAGTAAAAATAGTGTAATTTAACATGCAGCCGCTAGGGATAAAAATCTCAAAAGTATTTTTTTGCTGTCAGAATCGTTTTTTTAGACTAAAAACTGATAACCACTATGGCTACAAGTATCGAAAGAATTGTTTTACAGAAAGAAAGGTTTGCTTAAACTAAAAACGGGTAGCTGCTATGGCTACAAATTTCAAATTGACTAAACAAGAGTAGCTACAATGACATAAAATTTCAAAGTAATTTTTTTCAACAAAAATAATTTTTTTTTAAATGGGAAAGCAGCTATGGCACAAAATGTCAAACGTATCGTTTTACAATAAAACCGTTTTTCTTAACTAAAACCGGGAAGCGGTTATGGGTACAAAGTCCAGCATTATCGAATAATTTTTTTTTCTAAAAAAGAGTTTTTTTTCGATAAAACCAGCAGTCGCTACGGCAACAAAATTCAGGAGCATTATTTAACAGTGACGATTACATTTTTCACTCTACATGGATAGCCGCTACGGTAACAAATTTCAAATTGACTTTTATTGAGAGTAGACACATGGTTACAAATTTCAAAAAAAATTTTATCTAAAAAAGAGTTTTTGTCGATATAAACCGGCAGCCGCTACGGCAACAAATTTCAGGAGTATTATTAAACAGTGACAATTATGTTTTTTCACTCTAAGTGTGTAGCCGCTACGGCAACAAATTTGAAATTGACTTTGAACGAGAGTAGACACATGGCTACAAATTTCAAATTATTATTTTTCTAAAAAAGAGTTTTTTTTCGATATAAACCGGCATATGAAATTTGTAATGTTATAATAATTTGAAATTTGTAGCCATGTGTCTACTCTAAAATTATGATACCCTCGTTACGAAGCCCAATCTATTGAACTCGTCAAAACAAATCATTAGAGCCCAAACTCGAGGGATTTATTAGTACCCACTGAAGAGTTCCACTATCCACCTCTTCCACTATATATATATATATATATATATATATATACATATATATATATATATATATATATATATATACATATATATATATATATATATATATATGTAATCAGAGTTGCAGAATTCATAATTCATACACAAATTTATTTTGGATAAATAAAATTAAATTTGAAAAAACAGTAATAAAAAAAATTATACGCCCATGAAATATTTGTTGAAATTTGTAGGTATAGTAATTAAAAAGAAGTCCAAATAATCCAAATTCGTATGAAGTATAATTTTTTTATAAAATTTATAAGCAATTCTTAACTAATTTTTTCAACGAAACAAAATAAGTTTTCCAGGATAAAGAAACCGAAAAGTGAGTTGGGAATTTTTTGTAGAAAATTTGACGATCTTCAACACATTTCATAGGGGCTCATTCAAGCAAAGAAATAACCTTAATTACCTTATTTGAAAAAAATATTGCTATATTTGCATATTTGTCCAGGAATAAGATCAAACAAAGAATAAGTTTTCCTCATATTTTGAACAGAATGATATCAGCGAAAATACGTCAAGAATGAAGTCAAAAAAAAATGTTTCAAAGTAGGAAAATACCCCGTTATTGGAATAAGTTGGGGGTGGGGGACCTGCCTGTCACTCCATCCATTTTGTAGGGCATAATTTTTTTGAAGTCTTTATTACATTACCTCTCAATTTATCCAACAAATTAACTGTTACTCATAAAATTTTTGCTATCGTTAAACAATTAAGTTACTCTCTTACGCGCTTCGTCAGTCGCTCTATCATCGAGAATTTTCGCGAGAGAAAAGTTGGGCGTCTCGTCGAAAGGAAGCTACTGAGAAAAATTTAGCATGTTACTAATTATACAACAATTTACAATTACAATTATTTTCATAACTTTTTTTTTTTATTCATGTAATTGTAATAATATATTCAATTGCCTTTTTTTTTTAAATAAAATAAAAAACAAAATACTAAATTTAAGAAATTTTAACGTTTGCTATAATGTATTTTTTCAGATTTTAGCGAATTTACTCCAATGGAATTCAGCTATTGTTTTTGTACCAAAGTTGTGGAAAATCATGTTTGCTACAATTAATTACCTTATCATTTTTCACAAACTCTAATGTGTACGGAGAGGTTTACAATTTTAACTTTCAATATTAAATTGTAAATATTTCTGTAAATATTAGTGTAACAGAAAAAATGATAAGAAACAAAATTACAGTAAAACTTAGTACCTACAACTTTTCTCCTTATAATTTTCGATTTTTCAAATATTACGAGAGATATGCCAAATTTTGTGTTTCTCTTCCCTCTATAACCCCCCTTTCCCCTTGTCTGATTTTACCCATTAACAAACTTAACTTTTTGAATTCCAAAAGCCAAATCAATCAATTTAGGAATTGCTTTGCCTACTCTTGGCCAATATAATGAATATTATACTGCTCGATGGAAACCACGGGAAGGTGGTAGGCGTCTTCCATCAGGAGAAGGACAGGAAAAAGGAATAGGTAGGGAGATATCAGGAATATACCTACGTAGTTGTGGATATTCACAGTGAAAATCCCTAAAAATTCGCTAAAAATTAGTGATGTGGTCGATTCTAAAGCATTAACAAAGAGTAAAGAAAATTGATTTTTCTAATGTTAACAATTTCCATTCATTCTGCGATAATGCTTTGAATCCGCACTGGGAATGAAGTCATGACAAGTGCCATGAACCTGAAAATAATGGTTAAACATTCAAAACATTTTTTAAACAGATATACCAAAAAAATTACGGTGATTAAAAGTGAAAAATAAGTACGAGAAATTACCGAAATATGGACCAAAATAAAAATAAAGAACAAAGAAAAATACTAAAACTAAAGATTGAATTTTTATAAAAATATGTTGTTTTGCCAGGTGCGAATTATACTGATAGTAAATCTGCACTTGTAAAACAGCACTCTGCACAAATATACAATCACTTAGACCTAGCATTTTTCTTCGGCTCAATTAGATGCTTCGCCTTTAGGTGCTTTTGTAAGACAGCACGTTGCGTGAACTTGTCACCGCATTCACTGCAAACAAACGGACGATCGTTGGTGTGCGTGCGTAAATGACGAACCAAATCCGATTTTTGATTAAAATTTTTTGGACAGAACGTACAATTGAAGTTTTTTTCGCGATCATGTAAAAACTTTATGTGACGAGTTACATTTGATATGTTCCGAAATGTTTTACCACATTGGGGACATTCATACATAAATTGACCCGTAATAGCTACAATTTTTTTATAATCGTATTTAGACACCCTCGTACGTCGTTGTCTAATCTCCCGTACCCCACAAGATGGAATCATCAAATTTTCATCAATTGATTCCGTATTACTAACAGGACTGTATTCTGAACATGAATTCAATGATTCCATCTGTAAAGACGGCTGAATATTATTTAAATCCAAATAATCGCCTTCGCTTGACACGTTGAAACATAATTTCGAAATTTCATTTAAACTTGAGTTTAAATCGTTTTCATCCAAATGAAAATCGAAACACAAATTTTCATTCGCATTCAAAAATGAATTCGGATTTTCACTTGAATTTAAGTTAAAACTATCACGATCACTCAATTTGGAGTTGACACTGAAATTAAAATTTTCAATTAAATTCACATTCGAATTTATATTTGTATTAAAATCAAGCGTTTCCCTATTGTAGGGATTTAAATAAATATCCAAAAACTCTACTTGAGAGAAGTTATAATAATTAGAAGACATCTTACTCACAACCGCCGATTTAAATCAAATGCAAGAAATTAAAATATTGACACATGAAATATTTCGAATCGAATGATTGCTCTCATCGTGAAAATCTTGCTTTTAAGTTCGTTAAAAAAGGCAATGGTAAAAACCACGTACAGAAAAAGAAATAGTGATGTTAACTCTGGTCCAATCGTTGCACAATTCATAATCCGTACACAAATTTATTTTGGATAAATAAAATTAAATTCGACAAAACAGTAATAAAAAAAATACACGCCCAAGAAATATTTGTTGAGATTTGTAGGTAAAGTAATTAAAAAAAATAAGGATTGTGCGGTAATTCTTTAATATCAATAGACCGCCCCTTCCCTTGAAGATCAGAATATGCAAAATAATAATAAACTTAATCCATCAAATATTTTTGTATCTAATAACATTTTTAAAAGTACAGTTATATCAAAGTAATTACAAACAATATTTTTTGGAATAAAATTTTTAATTCTAATATTTAGTAAAGTTAAGAAAATTCGATTCCTTAAAATCAAGTTCATTGATAATAAAATAGATATCCAAAAAAAAAAACTGGGTGTCAAAAATGATTTAGATATAGGGTGGCATCGTTAACATTACAACAACAAAAATAAAACATATAAAAATATAAAATATGAATTTAAAAAAATTTAATTTTACAAATGAAACTTTATGATTGTCTTTGATGATTCATTTATCAGTAACATATTAATTGTTAACGCTGATTAATCCGCAATTCCATTGTATAAAAAATCCAATAAAAAAAAATGTTCATTAGTGACACAATTTCTTCGACGTGCTGCATTTTGATGACCCATTGATTTAGACCAAGTAGTTTCAGAACAAGTGTGCTTTCTAGGTTTGTTGCTCCATTTATCTGATTATGGTTGATTGTGCAAACCCAGTTTTTCATGGAAACTTCTTTACAATGTTAAGTGATCTCAAAAAATATTAGCTGGATATAGGAATATGAATTAGGAATACTTAGGGAGTTGGCAATGTAAATCATAATCATTTCGTTTCGTTTTTGTTTTATTATTTCTAGGGATGCTAAATTATTTGAATAACTTTTTTATTTCGAAATTCGTATTCGTTATGATGGGTTCGGTTATATAGCTTTTTGTTTGTTTTTATCGGTTTCGTGAAATTTATAGCAATGTTAGTGAAAGTTTTAGAATTAATATTATTGGAATGGCATAGGGGCTTTAACTTCAATATACAATTAAAGAGCGCTTCGTTAGTTATTGACTTTGAGTTGAATTGTTTTACAGATGAGAGTATTATTCGCTGCTGAATTTGTTTTGAATTAATTATTTTAATGTCTTCGAGTTTGTGACTTGTTTTACGTTAAATGGATTAGGATTTTCGCTCGGGTGTATTACAGGTATTTCGTTTATGGTTTCAGGAATTAAGTTTGGAAATGAAATGTCAGTAGAGTCTGTTTTTGGAAGGAAAATATCTTTGTCTTCTATTACGTCATTTACACTATTCATTAGAATCTGAGATTCTTGATGAGGTGGTATTAAATTTCATCTTTGTCTTTATTGCCGATTATTTTAATATTACTGTCACTAATAGTCCAGTTATTATTAAATAAATTTTGTTTATTAGATTGCGGAGTGTAGTTAGAATTAGTGTAGTGCAGAGGATTAAGATTTTTAGCAACGTAATGTTGAGCATTTTGATTTTGGTAATGTTGTAGGTTAGAATTGCGATTATACTGTGAGTTTGGATTTCGATAGTACTGTGGATTAGAATTTCGATATAGTTCTGGGTTGGAATTTTGATAATGTTGAGAGTTTGACTTTCGATAGTGCTGTGAGCTAGGATTTCGATATTGTTGTTGGTTAAAGTTACGATGTGGTTTATAAGAATGAGGTTGATGATTCGGATTCGATTTAGGTTGGAAATATCTAAAATTTGTGTGATGGCTTTGCATAATGCATATTAAATGGAGTCGCTCTTGAGTATGTCAATCAGTATAAATATTTAGGAAAAATAGTTTCAATGCGTAATAGTCCGAATGAAATTAACGCCAGGATAGCTAACTCATGGAAAAAATTTTGGTCCTTAAAACATATACTCAAGGGTGACATTCCAATAACTCTGAAGGGGAAGGTAATGGATGCCTGTGTGCTACCGGTGCTGGCCTATGGATCTCAAGTTTCGGCACTAACTAAAAAAGACTATAAAAAACTTCGCACATGCCAACGTGCGCAAGAACGAGCCATGCTCAGTATTAAAAAGTCGCAAAAAATATCTTCCATAAACATAAGAAACAAGAGCAAAATTAAAGATGTAGTAGTACACATTAAAAGGTTAAAATGGCAGTGGGCGGGACATGTGTCGAGGCTTGAGAATACGCGCTGGACTATTAAAATGACTACATGGACACCCAATAATTGCACAAAGAGACGAAATCGTTAAATATGCAGGATGTCTGTGGATGCGCAAGGCAAGGAATAGGAAAAATTGGAGGCTGTTAGGAGAGGCCTTCGCCCAACCAGTGGGCTGAATTGGGCTTATATTATTATTATTATTACCCTTCGCAAATGGGATAAACACCCCTAAAACTACCCCTTTTCTTGTATACATGAAAGGAAGATGCAGTTTTTTATATTCGACGCTAAACAGCTACAAATTAAGAAGGTTATTCAAAAAACTTAAAAACTTTCATCGCTTCCTCCCAAAAAGAATCTGAAAAGCACCCCCGAAGCTACATTTTTAACTTCTATTCATGGCAGAAAGATGGGATTTTCACCAATCGACCCAAAATAAAGTCAAATTAACAGAATACCACAAAAATTTCATAACCTACATCGCAATCCCCAAAAAGAGGAAAAACACCCCTAAAACTGCCCTTTTCACTTCTTTTCATGTTAGAAAGAACGGGTTTTTTTTATTCAACGTGGAACTGGATTAAATTAACAGGATTATTTTATTAGAGTAAATTTTCCAATCGCAACCATTCACAAATGGAAAAAACACCCCTAAGAGCACCCTTTTTCTTCTATACATGCCAGAAAGATGTGGTTTTTTGCATTTGACGCTTAATAGCTACAAATGAAGAAGGTAATTAGAAAAACTTAAAACTTTTACTCACCACTCCCAAAAAAGATGGGAAAACAACCCCCTAAAGTTCTATTCATGGTAGAAAGATGGGGTTTTTTGCATTTGGTGGAGAATTTCTAAGACATTTCTATGATACTGTTGGTCAATACCTAACATATATGAGATTCTATACAATAAACATACAAGTGTTACACATTTAATTGTTCATACCTCAAAACTCCGTCATTTATGAACCGATTTTGAATTTTTTGTTTTAAAGGTTTGATTTCTCATTGTCACCATTATTATATAACAACCATACTAAATTGATTTTATATTTCAAATTCACCAAATTACGTGACACAGGCACCAAATTAACAACAAGCAACATATCTCTGAATCCATATCCCAGAGATAGTTACGATTAGCTAATTCATACTGATGATGACTACATTGTAGTCGAAATACGTATTTATAAAATACAAACAAATGTTCTAGGAATAGGGGCAAAATTTGAAATATAATTTCAAAAAACCTAGAGATCTCTTTGATTATTTTAATAATCTTTATACTATATTGATGTTTAAGCCTTTCAAAAAGCGAGCAGAGCCAGTTGACGTTATATAACGCGAAGCGGTCTCTTTTGTATATGTGAATCTAAAAAGAGTAAAGTATCGCGAAGCGTAAAGAAACGCAAAGCATACGTGAAGTATGACAAAACACATAGCGTTTTGTGCGAAGCCTTCGGCTTCGTATATTTAAGCCTTACCAAAAGGATTGATATCCGACCAAAAACATAAATATAAGAAAGGGCCGAGTTTTCGGAAAAATTCTTAATGTAATAGTTCCTTCTTAAAAAGTGATGATATGAGAGTAAGGACCGAGCTATTTACAAAGTAAATAGCTCTAGACTTTATATAATAGTTCCTTCTTAATAGTTCCTTCGCATCAATTGTTTTCAACAATTCTAGGGTATATTCACAATTGAGTGTGCTCTTTTAAACGGTTATCCGTAACCAACGAGTCATATACTCCATAATTTATGTTTTGTTACAATCAAAATTCATTATCAAATGATAAAGGATTGAATATTAAGTTTTGAATATGGAATATTAAGTCATTATTTTTAGTTGAATTCTAACAATCCAAATAGTTTTGTATTTGTTCAATAATAAGTTTCAAGTTTTCTTTCATTCAAATAATCTTTTAAAATCAAAATCCATTGGTTTTAATTTCCATTTCTCTCAATCATTGCATTCATTTTTAAATAACACAACTACAATACCAGAAGAGAATATTATTTTTCTCTTAACAAAAAATTTAAAACTTTTAGTTTTAAATTTTTTTTTTATTTTTTTTTTTTCTCGCGTCAAGACTGAAAGTTAAAATTCTAAATATCTCTGTTCACATTAGAGTTTGAGAAAAATAATCAAGTAAGGAATTGTAGCAAGATTTTCTACAACTTTACTCCTTATACATTTTTCGATTATTCTAATATTAAGAGAGATATTTAATATTTTGTGTTTGTTTGATACGAATACATGAAATATATTTTATTGTAAAAAATTTTGATGGTCGTTTCCATAGTAACTATAAACTATAATCGTTATACAACATCGTTCAATTTTGGCTATTAATAAATTTAATTTTTGCAAATACTAAAGTCATATCAGATATTATATTTCATTTTGATCACACTAAAATTATGACCACTAGAGAGTGATTTATATATTATAAGGAAGTTGGCTAAGTTGACGCTGCTCCTGTGTAACGAATTTTTTTGTATTGTTATACTAAATTATATGAATTACAAAACTCAACAATACACAAAATCATACTAATTCAAATAATTATAATTCAATTTCTTGTATTGTTATACTAAACCATATGAAATTTAAAACTCAAAAATACACAAAATCATACTAACCCAAACAATTCTAATTCTATTTTCTGTATTGTTCTACTAAATTATATGAAGTTCAAAACTCAACAATACACAAAATCATACTAATTCAAATAATTATAATTCAATTTTTTGTATTGTTATACTAAATCATCAAATTCCAAACTCTACAATACACAAAATCATACTAATCCAAATAATTATAATTCAATTTTATGTATTGTTATCCAAAATCCTATCAAACTCTCAAACTATACCATACAGAAAAATTCTAAATCTCCCAAAACATTTTTTTGTATTGTTTTCATAAATCATAATTCTATCAAAATCGTTTTTGTATTGTTGTTACTTTCAAATGATCAAAAATCATATACTTAAAATTATAAATATAACTTTTTTTCCCTACGAAACCCTTATAAATTTTTTTATTATTACAAATAGTTTTTTTTTTCTCTCATAAACAAAACATAAAAACTGCAACAATGCCTTATTCTTACGTACAATCAAATTGCGATTCCAAGCAAATTCTTGAATCTCCAACTATAGACTTTTTAACTTCATTAATAACACCGTTTAACGGCGATCGTGATGAATTTCCTCATTTTATCTCTAATGCAAAAAATGCTATGCAATTAGCTAGTAAACTTCAACAACCCTTAAATACTTTTCCATAATCTCTAGAATTTCGCCGTATGTAAAAGCACAATTAAACATGAATGACACATCAGGATTCGAAGAACTAGAAAATAGTTTAAGAACGTTATATCAAGAGCATATTCATATTTCTCAACTTCTAGAAGACCTACAAACTTCTAGACAAGGAACGTATGAAGATATTTCCACATATTTTTCTAGGCTCGAAAAATTCACTACTAAATGTTTGATGGCAATTCAAAACTCTGATCCTACAGAATTAAAAGGTAAAACGGCTATTATAAAAGAAACCGCTCTGAGACGATTTGTATTTTATAGTAATCTAGAACTATCGCATGTTCTAAGATTAAAGGAATTTTCGTCCATTAATGAAGCCTATTCTGTAGGGATATCAGAAGAAAAATTTCTTAATATGCATTATGCAAAGCCATCACACAAATTTTAGATATTTCCAACCTAAATCGAATCCGAATCATCAACCTCATTCTTATAAACCACATCGTAACTTTAACCAACAACAATATCGAAATCCTAGCTCACAGCACTATCGAAAGTCAAACTCTCAACATTATCAAAATTCCAACCCAGAACTATATCGAAATTCTAATCCACAGTACTATCGAAATCCAAACTCACAGTATAATCGCAATTCTAACATACAACATTACCAAAATCAAAATGCTCAACATTACGTTGCTAAAAATCTTAATCCTCTGCACTACACTAATTCTAACTACACTCCGCAATCTAATAAACAAAATTTATTTAATAATAACTGGACTATTAGTGACAGTAATATTAAAATAATCGGCAATAAAGACAAAGATGAAATTTAATACCACCTCATCAAGAATCTCAGATTCTAATGAATAGTGTAAATGACGTAATAGAAGACAAAGATATTTTCCTTCCAAAAACAGACTCTACTGACATTTCATTTCCAAGCTTAATTCCTGAAACCATAAACGAAATACCTGTAATACACCCGAGCGAAAATCCTAATCCATTTAACGTAAAACAAGTCACAAACTCGAAGACATTAAAATAATTAATTCAAAACAAATTCAGCAGCGAATAATACTCTCATCTGTAAAACAATTCAACTCAAAGTCAATAACTAACGAAGCGCTCTTTAATTGTATATTGAAGTTAAAGCCCCTATGCCATTCCAATAATATTAATTCTAAAACTTTCACTAACATTGCTATAAATTTCACGAAACCGATAAAAACAAACAAAAAGCTATATAACCGAACCCATCATAACGAATACGAATTTCGAAATAAAAAAGTTATTCAAATAATTTAGCATCCCTAGAAATAATAAAACAAAAACGAAACGAAATGATTATGATTTACATTGCCAACTCCCTAAGTATTCCTAATTCATATTCCTATATCCAGCTAATATTTTTTGAGATCACTTAACATTGTAAAGAAGTTTCCATGAAAAACTGGGTTTGCACAATCAACCATAATCAGATAAATGGAGCAACAAACCTAGAAAGCACACTTGTTCTGAAACTACTTGGTCTAAATCAATGGGTCATCAAAATGCAGCACGTCGAAGAAATTGTGTCACTAATGAACATTTTTTTTTATTGGATTTTTTATACAATGGAATTGCGGATTAATCAGCGTTAACAATTAATATGTTACTGATAAATGAATCATCAAAGACAATCATAAAGTTTCATTTGTAAAATTAAATTTTTTTAAATTCATATTTTATATTTTTATATGTTTTATTTTTGTTGTTGTAATGTTAACGATGCCACCCTATATCTAAATCATTTTTGACACCCAGTTTTTTTTTTTGGAAATCTATTTTATTATCAATGAACTTGATTTTAAGGAATCGAATTTTCTTAACTTTACTAAATATTAGAATTAAAAATTTTATTCCAAAAAAAATTGTTTGTAATTACTTTGATATAACTGTACTTTTAAAAATGTTATTAGATACAAAAATATTTGATGGATTAAGTTTATTATTATTTTGCATATTCTGATCTTCAAGGGAAGGGGCGGTCTATTGATATTAAAGAATTACCGCACAATCCTTATTTTTTTTAATTACTATACCTACAAATCTCAACAAATATTTCTTGGGCGTGTATTTTTTTTATTACTGTTTTGTCAAATTTAATTTTATTTATCCAAAATAAATTTGTGTACGGATTATGAATTGTGCAACGATTGGACCAGAGTTAACATCACTAATTCTTTTTCTGTACGTGGTTTTTACCATTGCCTTTTTTAACGAACTTAAAAGCAAGATTTTCACGATGAGAGCAATCATTCGATTCGAAATATTTCATGTGTCAATATTTTAATTTCTTGCATTTGATTTAAATCGGCGGTTGTGAGTAAGATGCCTTCTAATTATTATAACTTCTCTCAAGTAGAGTTTTTGGATATTTATTTAAATCCCTACAATAGTGAAACGCTTGATTTTAATACAAATATAAATTCGAATGTGAATTTAATTGAAAATTTTAATTTCAGTGTCAACTCCAAATTGAGTGATCGTGATAGTTTTAACTTAAATTCAAGTGAAAATCCGAATTCATTTTTGAATGCGAATGAAAATTTGTGTTTCGATTTTCATTTGGATGAAAACGATTTAAACTCAAGTTTAAATGAAATTTCGAAATTATGTTTCAACGTGTCAAGCGAAGGCGATTATTTGGATTTAAATAATATTCAGCCGTCTTTACAGATGGAATCATTGAATTCATGTTCAGAATACAGTCCTGTTAGTAATACGGAATCAATTGATGAAAATTTGATGATTCCATCTTGTGGGGTACGGGAGATTAGACAACGACGTACGAGGGTGTTTAAATACGATTATAAAAAAATTGTAGCTATTACGGGTCAATTTATGTATGAATGTCCCCAATGTGGTAAAACATTTCGGAACATATCAAATGTAACTCGTCACGTAAAGTTTTTACATGATCGCGAAAAAAACTTCAATTGTACGTTCTGTCCAAAAAATTTTAATCAAAAATCGGATTTGGTTCGTCATTTACGCACGCACACCAACGATCGTCCGTTTGTTTGCAGTGAATGCGGTGACAAGTTCACGCAACGTGCTGTCTTACAAAAGCACCTAAAGGCGAAGCATCTAATTGAGCCGAAGAAAAATGCTAGGTCTAAGTGATTGTATATTTGTGCAGAGTGCTGTTTTACAAGTGCAGATTTACTATCAGTATAATTCGCACCTGGCAAAACAACATATTTTTATAAAAATTCAATCTTTAGTTTTAGTATTTTTCTTTGTTCTTTATTTTTATTTTGGTCCATATTTCGGTAATTTCTCGTACTTATTTTTCACTTTTAATCACCGTAATTTTTTTGGTATATCTGTTTAAAAAATGTTTTGAATGTTTAACCATTATTTTCAGGTTCATGGCACTTGTCATGACTTCATTCCCAGTGCGGATTCAAAGCATTATCGCAGAATGAATGGAAATTGTTAACATTAGAAAAATCAATTTTCTTTACTCTTTGTTAATGCTTTAGAATCGACCACATCACTAATTTTTAGCAAATTTTTAGGGATTTTCACTGCGAATATCCACAACTACGTAGGTATATTCCTGATATCTCCCTACCTATTCCTTTTTCCTGTCCTTCTCCTGATAGAAGACGCATACCACCTTCCCGTGGTTTCCATCGAGCAGTATAATATTCATTATATTGGCCAAGAGTAGGCAAAGCAATTCCTAAATTGATTGATTTGGCTTTTGGAATTCAAAAAGTTAAGTTTGTTAATGGGTAAAATCAGACAAGGGGAAAGGGGGGTTATAGAGGGAAGAGAAACACAAAATATGGCATATCTCCCGTAATATTTGAAAAATCGAAAATTATAAGGAGAAAAGTTGTAGGTACTAAGTTTTACTGTAATTTTGTTTATTATCATTTTTTCTGTTACACTAATATTTACAGAAATATTTACAATTTAATATTGAAAGTTAAAATTGTAAACCTCTCCGTACACATTAGGGTTTGAGAAAAATGATAAGGTAATTAATTGTAGCAAACAATTAATTACCTATGATTACCTATGATTAATTAATTGACCTATGCAATTCTTAATAAAATTCACTAAGTCAACGCTGGTCCTGCGTACCAATTTTTTTGTATTATGTTTTGACGATTTTCAAAATTGTGTTTAATGTTTCACGTTACTTTTCACAGGTTAATGGCATAGCTGCAAATTGGGTTTTGAAGCTTTTTCACAGAATGGATGAAAATTGTGGAAAAGTAGAAATTTCAATTGTCTTTATTCTCTGTTAAAGTTTCATAATCGTATCACTTATTAGCGAATTTCCTCCAAAGGAAATGCAGCTATTGTTTTTGTACCAATGTTGGAATTTTGTAAAAAATTTTTCAAATGTCCATCGATTCTACCTACTAGATGTTAGCTTAGACAGATAGATTGAAGAGGCTGTACTGGACGGGGCACATTTCGACCAAAAGGTCCATTGTGATGTCTAAGGATGTGAGGATGTGAGTGGCGGACAAGGAACTTTTTTTTTGTTTATGTTGATTAGGAATTGGAACAAAGTGCGGCTGCATTCGACTTTGATAGAAACTATGCCGATACTTTTCTGGAGTAATTTTGTAAACATTAATTTATATTCTCATTTTATTTTAACTTTTTTATTATATTTTGCATTGATCAACTATTATTTATTACTAGCATTACCCGTTGCAGCTTCGCCAGCAAAAATTTTTTAAAGCCCTTATAACCAAGCCCTTATGCTAGAATGATGCGGTTTTTGTATTCGACGTGAAATTGCTTCAAACTGATGAGAAAAATCGGTAAACTTCAATTTTTTCATTTCAACCCCCCGGAAAATCGGGAAAACATCCTCCAAAATTACGTTTTTCTGTTCTATAAATGCTAAAAAGATGGATTTTTTACTAATCGACCCGAAATTACGTCAAATTAACATAATATTTTGAAAAATATCATTACCTTGTTGCATTCCCACCTTTGACACCAATTTTATGTTGCGTCTTTTTGTGCAAAATTGGTTGTTGCAGGTGATGAATGTCCACTGCCACCAGAGCAGTTGATTAAAGCTCAACTTCGTAGGCTTATTTAATTTCAAATATTCGACGTCTTAAATACTTGACCATAACCAATTGGAAAATTTGATATTACCCAAATGTTTCCAATTTAATACGAGTAATATTCTGGTTAATGAATATTACAAGAATGGTAGATAAGTCAGTAATAAAACAAAACACTTAAAAAACTTAATTTAATTTATTTACTAGTTAATTAATTTTGACTGAATTGATTGTTGAAATTTGAATAGACTTGATTGTTAAATTAATCGGATTTAATATCCGATTCTAATTTAAATTACATTTTGACTGATTGTATTTAAATCTAAATCTAAACCTAAATCTATTTGTGAGGTGATTTACAATTGTTTTTATATGCGTAAATCGACATAGTTAAAATATATTTGTGTTACACGCGCTATAATAATTTCTTGAACAAATGTATTTATGCTGATTTTGCAAATATTGCCTCGTGAGTTTTTAGTATTAAATAAATTTTGTTATTGCAAATGCTTTTGATTGCAAAATACATTCAATAATAATTATGCCATTAAATTTAAACAATTATAAAAAGGCGTTATCGAGTTACGCAACAACCTACATCGCAACCACACCGAAAATGGGAAAAACATCCCTAAAACTGACCTTTTCACTTCTATTCATGATAGAAAGATCGGTTTTTTTCCATTCGACGTGGAACAGGTTCATTACTAGCATTACCCGTTGCAGCTTTGCCCGCAAAAATTTTTTAAAGCCCTTATGCTAGAATGATGCGGTTTTTTGCATTCGACGTGAAATTGCTTCAAACTGACGAGAAAAATCGGTAAACTTCAATTTTTTCAGTGCAACCCTCCGGAAAATTGGAAAAACATCCTCCAAAATTACGTGTTTCTGTTCTATAAATGCTAGAATGATGGAATTTTCAATAATCGACCCAAAATAACGTCAAATTAACAGAATATTTTGAAAAATTTCATTAACTACATCGAAACCACATCGAAAATGAGAAAAACATCTCTAAAACTGACCTTTTCACTTCTATTCATGATAGAAAGATCGGTTTTTTTCATTCGACGTAGACCGGGTTTAAAATAGGATTATTTTAAAACCGTAAGTTTTTCCATCGTTACCCTTCGCAAAAAAAAAACAAAAACCAAATTTATTCAGGTGTGGTCACCAGCTTTCGCTTCTACTCTGACCATAGATTACTAAGGTGCAAAATCAAAATAAACGCAGGCCAGGCCGTAAAAGAAGAAAACATATTTTTAAAATATCTCCATAACAGAAGAAACCATTGCGGCATATCAACAACAATTAAATGACGTTTTCAAACCCAATTTTTAAGTGATACTCAAACACAAGTTCAACAAATATACAATGAAATTGAAAATATTATTTTGCATACAGCCTCAATGACCCTAACCGCCGTTAAAAACACAAGCAGTCATCACAAAATTCTAGAGCCAGATACCCTCGAACTAATTGGTCAAAGAAAAGAGTTAGCAAATAAGATCAACAAAACGCCAAGGGAAAAAATCGAGCTCTCTGAAATTAACAAGTTAGTTAAAAAGAAAATTCGCCAGAACATTCGCAATAATAATACGAATACTATCAAATCAGTGCTACAGAATGATATTTCCACCAAAAAGGTAAAGCATAGAATATATCCTTCCACTTTCTGGATGCCAGCGTTAGATGATAAACACGGAAAAACACAAACAAGTAGGAATAAAATATTAACGACGGCAACCTTGTTTTTTCAAAATCTGTACAAAACCAACATGCCAGAAGAAAAACAGACTGTAATTATTTCGAAATCCGCGGACGAAGAACCGCCCATAAACCTAAGTGAAGTGGAGTGCGTGGTTAAACAGTTGAAAAACGATAAAAGTGTAGGTGCTGATTCAATAAGAAATGAGTTTCTTAAATACGGTGGTGAAGAGTTAAATAAAGTACTTGTGATCTTGTTCAACTTAATATTCTCAACTACAATTATTCCCAACCAATGGTTATTGTCAATTATTGTGCTTATCCACAAAAAAGGTGATATAACAAATATTGACAATTATAGACCTATTAGTTTAACATCTAATATGTACAAAGTGTTTTCAAAACTAATTCTGAAACGAATAGAGGTTATGTTAGACCGTATACAGCCAAATGAACAAGCTGGTTTCCGGAAAGCGTTCTCAATGCAAGACCATCTACAAGCTATTTCTCAACTATTCAAAAAGTGTCACGAATATCAAAAAACCTTATTTGTTGTCTTTATAGATTTTACTAAAGCCTTCGATAGCTTGGAACAAAGTTTTATCTGGCGATCCCTTGAATTCTTTGGCATATCCTCTAAATATATTAACATTATCAGGCAACTTTACAATAATAACTCAGGCCGAATTAAGTTGGAGAGTTTGGGTCCTCAATTTTCCATCAACAAAGGCGTAAAGCAAGGTGATCCTCTATCCCCTAAACTGTTCAACACAGTTTTAGAATATAAATTCTCTGAGCTACAATGGGAAAACCTTGGTGTGAAGGTTGACGGCGTTAGACTCACTAACTTGCGTTTTGCAGATGATATAGTTTTGCTTGCGGAAAATGCTGGGCAACTACAAATCATGCTCAATGAACTAAGCACAACTTGTAAAGAAGCGGGCCTGATCATAAATAGAAGCAAAACCAAGGTAATGTCGAATTCCCAACAGATACCGATTCTCTTGAATGGAGTCGCTCTTGAGGATGTCAATCAGTATAAATATTTAGGAAAAATAGTTTCAATGCATAATAGTCCGAATGAAATTAACGCCAGGATAGCTAACTCATGGAAAAAATTTTGGTCCTTAAAACATATACTCAAGGGTGACATTCCAATAACTCTGAAGGGGAAGGTAATGGATGCCTGTGTGCTACCGGTGCTGGCCTATGGATCTCAAGTTTCGGCACTAACTAAAAAAGACTATAAAAAACTTCGCACATGCCAACGTGCGCAAGAACGAGCCATGCTCAGTATTAAAAAGTCGCAAAAAATATCTTCCATAAACATAAGAAACAAGAGCAAAATTAAAGATGTAGTAGTACACATTAAAAGGTTAAATGGGCAGTGGGTGGGACATGTGTCGAGGCTTGAGAATACGCGCTGGACTAATAAAATGACTACATGGACACCCAATAATTGCACAAAGAGACGAAATCGTTAAATATGCAGGATGTCTGTGGATGCGCAAGGCAAGGAATAGGAAAAATTGGAGGCTGTTAGGAGAGGCCTTCGCCCAACCAGTGGGCTGAATTGGGCTTATATTATTATTATTATTACCCTTCGCAAATGGGATAAACACCCCTAAAACTACCCCTTTTCTTGTATACATGAAAGGAAGATGCACAGCTACAAATTAAGAAGATTATTCAAAAAACTTAAAAACTTTCATCGCTTCCTCCCAAAAAGAATCTGAAAATCACCCCCGAAGCTACATTTTTTACTTCTATTCATGGCAGAAAGATGGGATTTTCACCAATCGACCCAAAATAAAGTCAAATTAACAGAATACCACAAAAATTTCATAACCTACATCGCAATCCCCAAAAAGAGGAAAAACACCCCTAAAACTGCCCTTTTCACTTCTTTTCATGTTAGAAAGAACGGGTTTTTTTTATTCAACGTGGAACTGGATTAAATTAACAGGATTATTTTATTAGAGTTAATTTTCCAATCGCAACCATTCACAAATGGAAAAAACACCTCTAAGAGCACCCTTTTTCTTCTATACATGCCAGAAAGATGTGGTTTTTTGCATTTGACGCTTAATAGCTACAAATGAAGAAGGTAATTAGAAAAACTTAAAACTTTTACTCACCACTCCCAAAAAAGATGGGAAAACAACCCCCTAAAGTTCTATTCATGGTAGAAAGATGGGGTTTTTTACATTTGGTGGAGAATTTCTAAGACATTTCTATGATACTGTTGATCAATACCTAACATATATGAGATTCTATACAATAAACATACAAGTGTTACACATTTAATTGTTCATACCTCAAAACTCCGTCATTTATGAACCGATTTTGAATTTTTTGTTTTAAAGGGTTTGATTTCTCATTGTCACCATTATTATATAACAACCATACTAAATTGATTTTATATTTCAAATTCACCAAATTACGTGACACAGGCACCAAATTAGCAACAAGCAACATATCTCTGAATCCATATCCCAGAGATAGTTACGATTAGCTAATTCATACTGATGATGACTACATTGTAGTCGAAATACGTATTTATAAAATACAAACAAATGTTCTAAGAATAGGGGCAAAATTTGAAATATAATTTCAAAAAACCTAGAGATCTCTTTGATTATTTTAATAATCTTTATACTATATTGATGTTTAAGCCTTTCAAAAAGCGAGCAGAGCCAGTTGACGTTATATAACGCGAAGCGGTCTCCTTTGTATATGTGCATCTAAAAAGAGTAAAGTATCGCGAAGCGTAAAGAAACGCAAAGCATACGTGAAGTGTGACAAAACACATAGCGTTTTGTGCGAAGCCTTCGGCTTCGTATATTTAAGCCTTACCAAAAGGATTGATATCCGACCAAAAACATAAATGTAAGAAAGGGCCGAGTTTTCGGGAAAATTCTTAATGTAATAGTTCCTTCTTAAAAAGTGATGATATGAGAGTAAGGACCGAGCTATTTACAAAGTAAATAGCTCTAGACTTTATATAATAGTTCCTTCTTAATAGTTCCTTCGCATCAATTGTTTTCAACAATTCTAGGGTATATTCACAATTGAGTGTACTCTTTTAAACGGTTATCCGTAACCAACGAGTCATATACTCCATAATTTATGTTTTGTTACAATCAAAATTCATTATCAAATGATAAAGGATTGAATATTAAGTTTTGAATATGGAATATTAAGTCATTATTTTTAGTTGAATTCTAACAATCCAAATAGTTTTGTATTTGTTCAATAATAAGTTTCAAGTTTTCTTTCATTCAAATAATCTTTTAAAATCAAAATCCATTGATTTTAATTTCCATTTCTCTCAATCATTGCATTCATTTTTAAATAACACAACTACAATACCAGAAGAGAATATTATTTTTCTCTTAACAAAAAATTTAAAACTTTTAGTTTTAAATTTTTATTTATTTTTTTTTTTTCTCGCGTCAAGACTGAAAGTTAAAATTCTAAATATCTCTGTTCACATTAGAGTTTGAGAAAAATAATCAAGTAAGGAATTGTAGCAAGATTTTCTACAACTTTACTCCTTATACATTTTTCGATTATTCTAATATTAAGAGAGATATTTAATATTTTGTGTTTGTTTGATACGAATACATGAAATATATTTTATTGTAAAAAATTTTGATGGTCGTTTCCATAGTAACTATAAACTATAATCGTTATACAACATCGTTCAATTTTGGCTATTAATAAATTTAATTTTTGCAAATACTAAAGTCATATCAGATATTATATTTCATTTTGATCACACTAAAATTATGACCACTAGAGAGTGATTTATATATTATAAGGAAGTTGGCTAAGTTGACGCTGCTCCTGTGTAACGAATTTTTTTGTATTGTTATACTAAATTATATGAATTACAAAACTCAACAATACACAAAATCATACTAATTCAAATAATTATAATTCAATTTCTTGTATTGTTATACTAAACCATATGAAATTTAAAACTCAAAAATACACAAAATCATACTAACCCAAACAATTCTAATTCTATTTTCTGTATTGTTCTACTAAATTATATGAAGTTCAAAACTCAACAATACACAAAATCATACTAATTCAAATAATTATAATTCAATTTTTTGTATTGTTATACTAAATCATCAAATTCCAAACTCTACAATACACAAAATCATACTAATCCAAATAATTATAATTCAATTTTATGTATTGTTATCCAAAATCCTATCAAACTCTCAAACTATACCATACAGAAAAATTCTAAATCTCCCAAAACATTTTTTTGTATTGTTTTCATAAATCATAATTCTATCAAAATCGTTTTTGTATTGTTGTTACTTTCAAATGATCAAAAATCATATACTTAAAATTATAAATATAACTTTTTTTCCCTACGAAACCCTTATAAATTTTTTTATTATTACAAATAGTTTTTTTTTTCTCTCATAAACAAAACATAAAAACTGCAACAATGCCTTATTCTTACGTACAATCAAATTGCGATTCCAAGCAAATTCTTGAATCTCCAACTATAGACTTTTTAACTTCATTAATAACACCGTTTAACGGCGATCGTGATGAATTTCCTCATTTTATCTCTAATGCAAAAAATGCTATGCAATTAGCTAGTAAACTTCAACAACCCTTAAATACTTTTCCATAATCTCTAGAATTTCGCCGTATGTAAAAGCACAATTAAACATGAATGACACATCAGGATTCGAAGAACTAGAAAATAGTTTAAGAACGTTATATCAAGAGCATATTCATATTTCTCAACTTCTAGAAGACCTACAAACTTCTAGACAAGGAACGTATGAAGATATTTCCACATATTTTTCTAGGCTCGAAAAATTCACTACTAAATGTTTGATGGCAATTCAAAACTCTGATCCTACAGAATTAAAAGGTAAAACGGCTATTATAAAAGAAACCGCTCTGAGACGATTTGTATTTTATAGTAATCTAGAACTATCGCATGTTCTAAGATTAAAGGCATTTTCGTCCATTAATGAAGCCTATTCTGTAGGGATATCAGAAGAAAAATTTCTTAATATGCATTATGCAAAGCTATCACACAAATTTTAGATATTTCCAACCTAAATCGAATCCGAATCATCAACCTCATTCTTATAAACCACATCGTAACTTTAACCAACAACAATATCGAAATCCTAGCTCACAGCACTATCGAAAGTCAAACTCTCAACATTATCAAAATTCCAACCCAGAACTATATCGAAATTCTAATCCACAGTACTATCGAAATCCAAACTCACAGTATAATCGCAATTCTAACATACAACATTACCAAAATCAAAATGCTCAACATTACGTTGCTAAAAATCTTAATCCTCTGCACTACACTAATTCTAACTACACTCCGCAATCTAATAAACAAAATTTATTTAATAATAACTGGACTATTAGTGACAGTAATATTAAAATAATCGGCAATAAAGACAAAGATGAAATTTAATACCACCTCATCAAGAATCTCAGATTCTAATGAATAGTGTAAATGACGTAATAGAAGACAAAGATATTTTCCTTCCAAAAACAGACTCTACTGACATTTCATTTCCAAACTTAATTCCTGAAACCATAAACGAAATACCTGTAATACACCCGAGCGAAAATCCTAATCCATTTAACGTAAAACAAGTCACAAACTCGAAGACATTAAAATAATTAATTCAAAACAAATTCAGCAGCGAATAATACTCTCATCTGTAAAACAATTCAACTCAAAGTCAATAACTAACGAAGCGCTCTTTAATTGTATATCTAGAGCACGGTAGTGCGCAAGGCCGAGATTTAAGGGAGACTTTCGGACTTTTCACTACAGTGTATATATCTTATCGTTAATTTAGGCTCATTTTTTGGGTGCTGTATCTTTTGAACGGAAAGAGCTACAGGGTTGATATTTCGAATATAGATACTTTACGGAATTATAAGAACCAATGTTTTCAATCAATGTTAACGAATTAACCGTTAAAAAGTTATTTCACTTCAAAAACGCAAAATTCGTGGGAACGCCCACAATTCTTGGTAACTAATAGATCAAAATGATTAGCTACTTCCAGATATGCTGTAAAGTTGATATTGGGCATGTAGATAGCTGTAGTACCCAAACCGACGGGAAAATTGCGAAAACTGGAAATTTGTATCGGAAAAGTGGAAAATTTAACATTTTTTGTTTTAAGACTAGTTTAACGCAAACTACCATGTAGAGAACGATATATCATATATACCTATTAATTTTTATACCATATAGAAATAGACATTGCAATTTGAATACAGCAGTATGCGTTGATTTTAAAAGTTATGCAACGGAAGCCTCGGAAAATTGGAAAAACATCCTCCAAAATTATGTTTTTCTGTTCTATTAATGCTATTAAGTTTGAATTTTCACTAATCGACCCGAAATAACGTCAAAATTAACAGAATATTTTGAAAAATTTCATTACCTACATCGCAACCACACCGAAAATGGGAAAAACATCCCTAAAACTTACCTCTTTACTTCTATTCATGATAGAAAGATCAGTTTTTTTCCATCACAACCCTTCGAACTTGGTAAAAACACCCCCAAAACCAACCTTTTTGTTCTATACATACAACAAGATGCAGTTTTTTGCAATCGACGCTTAATAGCTACAAATTAGGAAGTTATTTCGAAAAACTTAATATATTTTTTTGCAAACTCCCGAAAAATTGAAAAAACACCCCCCAAAATTACGTTTTTCAGTTCTATATATGATGAAATGATGGAATTTTGACCAATCGACCCGAAATAAAGTCAATTTAACAGAACACTTTGAAAAATTTTTTTACCTATAACGCAAACCTCCGAAAATGGGAAAAACACCCCTTAAACTGCCTTAAGGCATTTTGATCAGACTAAAAATATGACCGCTAGAGAGTGATTTATGCATTCTAAGGAAATTCGCTAAGTTGACGCAGCTCCTGCGTAACGAATTTTTTTTTGTGAAGTGGAGCCAACGGGTCAAGTCATTTCTTCAAAGACTATAACGTTGATAATCAATTATCTGTAATAAACGATTAGTTTAGAAGTCATAATCGAAACAAATCAAATAACATCTTATATATACTAAATTTTATATAGTTATTTTAATAAAAAATATATCACTCTTATTTCACATTAATTTGTGGCGTTTTAATAAAAGGCCTATGATATATGATCGATGAATATTATTATCAATAATCCAATGTATAAAATTTATGCTTTCTTTTCAGTTTTCTTTGGCAATAACACTGCTTGAATATTTGGTAATATACCGCCTTGAGCAATTCTTACAAATTATAACAATTTATTTAATTCTTTTCATCATTACGAATTGCTAATTGAAAATAAACTTGTTTTTTTAAACTTGTTTACTTAAAAAAAGTTACATTGTAACAATACAATACAACAATCTATGTTTTCTATTTGGAGTATTAAAACATACTGATATATTAAACTAGAAAATTTTTATTTAAATACTAAGGAAAGAGGGGTACCGCATACGGGTCCCTAGCACCTAGACCAAGGGGTCCTCTGTGCCCGGATATGGGATAAAGGACCGAGCTATTTACAAAGTAAATAGATCCAGTCTTCATATAATAGTTGCTCCTTAAAAAGTGATGATATACGAGAAAGGACCGAGCTATTAACAAAGTAAATAGCTCTAGACTTCAAATAATAGCTGTTCCTTAAAAAGTGATGATATCCCATAAAGTTTCGAGCTATTTACAAGCTAAACAGCTCGGTAAACTATTTATTAAAAAAATAAATGAGGGGTAAATTAATTAAGTATAAGAAAAAATTTGGTTGAAATTTATGTCGTAAGTTTTCCCTTAGTATGTTTTTAAAATTTTATAACGCGGCAAGTTTTAAAATATTTGAAATCATCAGAAAAATTAACTTGCCGCGTCATAAAATTTTAATAAAAACATACTTTACAAAATATTGTACAGAATCTCATATATGTTAGGTATACAAGTGTTACACATTTAATTGTTTTATTAATAAAAACACAAAAATTGCAGGACAATTTTTAATGCGTGTTACCTCAGCACTCCGTCACTTATGAATCGATTTTGAATTTTTTGTTTTAAAGGGTTTGATTTCCCATTGTCCCCAATATTATACTAAAACCATACTATATTGATGTCTTATCCCTTCAGAAAGCGAGCAGAGCCAGTTGACGTAATATAACGCGAAGCGGTCTCCTTTGTAAATGTGAATCTAAAATGAGTAAAGTATCGCGATGCGAAAGAAACGCGTAGCATATGCGAAGAGAAACAAAACGCTACGCATTTTGTGCGATGCCTTCGGCTTCGTATATTTAAGCCTTTCAAAAATGATTAATATCCGACCAAAAACATAAATGTAAAAAAGGGCCGAATTTTCGGGAAAATCCTTAATGTAATAGTTCCTTCTTAAAAAGTGATGATATGAGAGTAAGGACCGAGCTATTTACAAAGTAAATAGCTCTAGACTTCATATAATAGTTGCTTCTTAAAAAGTGATGATATGGAAGAAAGGACCGAGCTATTTACAAAGTAAATAGCTCTGGACTTCAGATAATAGTTGCTCTTTGAAAAGTGATGATATCCCATTAAAGAGCCGAGCTATTTACATAGTAAATAGCTTGGGTAAACTATTAACTAAAAAAATTAATGAGGGGTAAATTGATTAAATGTAAGAAAAAATTTTGTTCAAATTTATTTCATAAGTTTTCTCTTAGTATGATTTTAAAATTTTATAACGCGGCAAGTTTTAAAATATTTGAAATCATCAGAAAAAAAAACTTGCCGCGTTATATAAAATTTTAAAATCATACTAAGAGAAAACTTATGAAATAAATTTGAACAAAATTTTTTCTTACATTTAATCAATTTACCCCTCATTAATTTTTTTAGTTAATAGTTTACCAAGCTATTTACTATGTAAATAGCTCGGCTCTTTATATATATACTAAATTTTATATAGTTACTTTAATAAAAAATATATCACTCTTATTTCACATTAATTTGTGGCGCTTTAATAAAAGGCCTATGATCGATGAATATTATTGTCAATAATCCAATGTAAATAATTTACGGTTTCTTTTCAGTTTTCATTGGCAATAACATAACACTGCTACAAAAATTTCTCGGAATACTATAAAAATTTTACTTTAAGAAAACTTATTACGTAATAAATTTCAACCAAATTTTTACTGACATTTAAACAATTTACCCCTAAATAATGTTTTACGTAGATTTATGTTATCAAAAATTATAATTATACAAAATTCCATAAAAATATTATATATATAAGTAAACTACCTTGTAGAAAACCGACAATATTAAATATTAATAATTCCTTTTTTCTATGTTTTATATTAACAAATTAACTATTAGATAGTCCCATATATATATATATATATATATATACATATATATGTATATATATATATATGTATATATATATATATATAAATTATATGTATATATATGTATATATATATATATAAATTTTACAGATGGTGATTTTCGACATCTATAAGCTATGATCGATGGACATTTTTGCTATACTATAACGCTGAAAGTGCTAAGCGATTTTTACACCAGATAATAAATTAATTAATTCTTCATTATTACGAATTGCTAATTGTAAATGACGAGGTATAATACGAGTTTTCTTGTTATCATTAGGGGTAAATTGATTAAATGTAAGAAAAAATTTGGTTGAAATGAAATAATATGTCGTAAGTTTTTTTTAGTATGTTTTTATTAAAATTTTATAATTAAAAATTTTATTTATAACGTGGTAAGTTTTAAAATATTTGAAATCAAAAATTACGCAGGAGCTGCTTCATCTTCGAGCAAATTTCCTTCAAATACATTAATCACTTTCTAGCGGTCACTATTTTATTTCCTTACAAGAAATTCGCTAAACAACTTGCCGCGTTATATAAAATTTTAGAAACATACTACAAAAATTGTACTTTAAGAAAACTTATTACGTAATAAATTTCAACCAAATTTTTACTGACATTTAAACAATTTACCCCTAATTAATGTTTTACGTAGATTTATGTTATAAAAAATTATAATTATATATATGTATATATACATATATATATATATATATATATATATATATATATATATATATATATATATATATATATATATATATGTATATATAAATATATGTATATATATATATATATATATATATATAAATTTTAAATTTTATGTATATATATATATGTATAAATAAATTTTACAGATGGTGATTTTCGACATCTATTAGCTATGATCGATGGACATGTTTGCTATACTATAAAGCTGAAAGTGAAGCTGACTGACTCATGCTATGCTAGAAAGTTGAGGTTTTTGGCATTCGACACGATCTTGCTTGAAACCGACGGAAAACATCAATAGGCAATAGATTTTGCAAATCGAATAAGTGGTTATCTATCCATTTAATTGTAATTCAAAAATGCAATCAAGATATTTTTAAGAATACTTTTCGATTTTTTAAGGATAAAATTTATTTTTGAATAAAAATTTTCATCCATTATTTAGTTTGTCTCTATAAGGGTACATTTTTTTAAATATTTGAATTTTTTTGGATGCATTTCATGTCAATGTTGCAAATTTTGAAAAATCGGAAAATTTTATAAATATATATTTATTATATAAATAAATAATAATTACTCTTATTCGAATAATTTTATTTATTTTTTTTTGTATTTTTTTTTTTTTGTTTATTTATTTATTTAAAAAAATTATATTCGGGGGTTGGGGAGACTTTAATTAAATTTGAAATGCAAATCCCACCCATACCCCCGAATTACAAATTGTCCACCGCGACTGTGACGGCGACTATGAGATCCGTTACCGCGACTGTGTCGGCGACTTCGTGTGCCGTTACCGCGACCGCGACTAAATCGATTACCGCGATAACTGGCTCTAAAACCTGTACTTGGAGCTGCAATAGGAGCTGCAACTGGCGCTGCATTTGGAGCTGCATTTGGAGCTGCATTTGGAGTTGCAATTGGAGCTGCAATTGGAGCTACAATTGGAGCTGCAATTGGAACTGCAACCTGAGCCAGAGATTCCTCTTGAACAGTTTCAGTTTCAATTCCTCCAACAGTATGAATATCTGCGGTTGCTGAGTCTTCTTTATCAACGTCCATTCTAAAAAATTAATGTGTAAATATATATCGGATATCAAAAACATAAATGTAAGATAGGGCCGAGTTTTCGGGTAAATCCTTAAAGTAATAGTTCCTTTTTAAAAAGGGATGATATGAGAGTAAGTACCGAGCTATTAATAAAGTAAATAGCTCTAGACTTCATATAATAGTTGCTCCTTAAAAAGTGATGATATCCCAATAATGATCCTATTTACAAAGAGGTATTATACACCAAATTTTTTTTTACATTTAAACAATTTTCCCTAATTACTTTTTTTGGTAGATTTAATACAAATTTAGTAGATTAATTATTATATAGTATTAATTATTATATAGTAGTAAATAAATATAATAGAATAAATTATTTTTAAATTACCATTTATATTAATATGTAAGTAAACTGCCATGTAGAAAACATAAAAAGTTAGAAAATATCATCTAAAATTCAATTATTTTTTGTCTGTTTAATTACAAACTAATTGATTGATTGATTAATATCTGGGTAAAAACTATTGCACTTCGACCCTATGGTCCATTGTGCACCCCCTCCTACCTCAGTCTGACGAGACTCGCTTCTCCCATATGTTGGCAATAGCCTGGAGCTTGCCTATCAGGCCCTCCCAAAGGTTCATATATTTGGGGTGAGATGCACCGAATATTCTGTATCTGTATCAGTTAAAGATTATGTGGCTGGATGTTTCTTTCTCCTCCCCGGCATCCAGATCAATTTAACATTGTTCCGTTTTGCTAGTTTCAGAAGTTCCTTTAGACATTCCTTGACTACCCTCGAGGTGACCTAAGTTCCAGAAAAGGCTTTTAAACCAGCTTGACTATTCGACAGAATATATACGTTCTGGTTTATGTAGCCTCTACGTAGGTTCTATTTCCCCAAGTTGAGGTTTATGTTTGCATTAGGTCTCTCACCGTAGATTCCTGCTCCTTAACAAACTAATGTTTTCATGTTAAGTTTTCACTACTGTCATGTAAAAAAACAAAACGAAATTTTGCATGACAGTAAAAAGAACAAAACACAAAATATAAAATATCCCTCTTAATATCAGAACAATGGAAAAATGTGAAAAGAATAAAGTTGTAAAAAATCAAATTTGCTACAATTCATAACCTTTTCATTTTTACTCAAACTCTAATGTGTACAGGTATATCAAGGAATTTAATTTTTAATTGTAAATATTTCTGTAAATATTAGTGTATGTAACAGAAAAAACGATTAGATACAAAATTACAGTAACACTTAATACCTACAACTTTACTTCTAATAAATTTTTCGATTTTTCAAATAATAAGGGAGACATGTCGAATTTTGTGTTTCCACCTCCCTTAAAACTACCCTTTCCCCTTGTCTGCTTTTACGACATTTCATTTTGATCAGACTAAAATTGTGACCGCTAGAAAGTGATTTATGTATTCTAAGGAAATTCGCTAAGTTGAATCAGCTCTTGCTATTAATATTATAAATAATTTTATTACATTAATAAATTAATAAATTCATTATATATTATAAAAAAAATGAAAAAATATTGATGTTTCGTTATATTTTCATGAAATTGAAAATTATATATTAATATCGTGAGTTTACGAAGTTGCAATACCATACGTCTTAGAATCTATAGTACCTACCCTAAGCTTTACCTATAATAAATCATCTTATTAATTAAATAAATACATCGAAATCTATAAATATTTTACATTTTTTCTTAAATGGAAAAATCATATATTTAACTTTTTATGTTTTCTACATGGCAGTTTACTTACTTATAGTCATTTACAGTATGGTCAATTTTTAAGAATTTTAACTAAAATACATGAATGTGTGATTTTTGTTTTTTATAATAATAATAAAAATTTATATTATTTATATTACAACAATCGTTATAATTCTATAAGTATTTTATTTATATTATTCTTTTATTTCAATTATTTTTTTTATTTCAATTTATTTTTTTATTTCAATATTTCTGTTTATTTTTAAAAAAATATGTGTAAAAAAATTTAGGTTTCGTTTATTAATCTCTTTTGTTACTGATACAAATTCAATGTAAGTTAGTTTTAATTTTACCAAACGTATTATTTACAATGTAACTCGTGAATGACCAGTTATTAATATTAAAAATATATATATTTTTAAAAGAAAAATTTAAAAAATTCGTTACGCAGGAGCTGCTTCAACTTAGCGAATTTCCTTAGAATACATAAATCACTCTCTAGCAGTCACAATTTTAGTTTAATCAAAATGAAATGTCGTTCTGAAATGATTTTAGTATTTGCATGGCTAATTTTATTAATGAATGACATACGTCAAGGGGAAATGGGGGAATAAAGACAGAAGAAAACACAAAATATAAAATATCTCTCTTAATATTAGAACAATCGAAAAATGCGTAAGGAATAAACTTGTAGAAAATCATGTTTGCTACAATTCATCACCTGATCATTTTTGCTCAAACTTTAATGTGTATAGAGATATTAAGGAATTTAATTTTCAATCTTAAACCGTCAATATTTCTGTAAATATTAGGGTAACAGAAAAAATGATAGGAAACAAAATTACAGTAAAATTTAGTACCTACAACTTTAATTCTTATAAATTTTTCGATTTTTCGAATATTAAGGAAGATATGTTAAATTTTGTGTTTCCCCCTCCCTCTAAACCCCCCTTTCCCCTTGTTCGATTTTACCCATTAACGAACTTGATCTTTTGAATACCAAAAGGGCCGCAGATACCAAATAACATTCCAATCAGATCAAAAATGTGACCGATAGAGTGATTACAGACATATATATATATATTTGTATATATATATATATATATATATATATATATGTCCATAGATATATATATACAAATTTCACAGATGGTGATTTTCGACATCTACTAGGTAGGATCGATGGATATTTGTAAAAATTTTTGCAAAATTTTGAAATCGGTACGAGACCAATAGCTCTATTTCCTTTCAGGAAATTCGCTAAAAATGCGTAGGCAGGAGCTGCTTTAACTTTGTGAATTTTCTTAGAAATTTGGAATTTGAGGCTCTTTTGATATTCAAAAGGTCAAGTTCGTTAATGGGTAAAATCGGACAAGGGGAAAGGGGGATTTACAAGAGGGGAAAACAAAAATTTAAACATATCTCCCATAATATTTGAAAAATCGACAAATTTTATAATAAGTAAAGTTGTAGGTATTTAGTTTTACTGTAATTTTGTTTCTTATAATTTTTCTATTGTTACACTTATATTTACTGAAAAATTGACGGTTTAAGATTGAAAATTAATTTCCCTAATATCTCTGTACGCATTAGAGTTTGAGCAAAAATGATAAGGTAATGAATTGTTGCAAATTCGATTTTTTACAATTTTATTCCTTTTGCATTTTTCGATTGTTCTAATATTAATAGAGATATTTTATATATTGTGTTTTCTTCTTTATTTATACCCCCCCCCCCTCCATTCATCTCGACGTATGTCATTTAACGATAAAATTGGACTTGTAAATAGTAAAATCATATACAACATTTCATTTTGATCAAACTGAAAATGTAAAATTGTGACCGCTAGAGAATTATTTATGTATTCTGAGGAAATCGCTAAGTTGAAGCAGCTTCTGCGTAACGAATTTTTTAGCAAATTTTCTGAAAGAAAATAGAGCTATTGGTCTGGTACCGACTTAAAAATTTTTGCAAATGTCCATTGATCCTACCTAGTAGATGTCGAAAATCACCATTTGTAAAATTTATATATATATATATACATATCTATGGACATATATATATATATACATATATATATATATATATATAAATATATATATATATATATATATATATATATATATATATGTCCATGGATATATATATATATATATATATATATATATATAAATATTTTATATTTAAAAAAACTGTTTGTTATGCATCTAACGCTTCACATTTATATCAAAACTATGTATGAATAAATAATAGTTTAAAAAAACTAAAAAACGCGCTTTTATAGAAAATCCAACTAAAAAATAGAAAATAAAATATAATACATTTGGATTAAGAAAAGTGTAAATAAGAAACAAATGTATATTAATGGAAAAAAGCGTGGCTGCTAGTGTCAATAGTTATTCGATTAATATACATTAGTTTCTTATTTACACTTTTCTTAATCCAAATTTATTAAATTTTATTTTCTATTTTTTAGTTGGATTTTCTATAAAAGTGTGTTTTTTTAGTTTTTTTAAACTATTATTTATTTTTCATTTTTTTGTTGAATTTTCTATAAAAGCGTGTTTTTTAGTTTTTTAAACTATAATTTATTTGTAAATCACGGTTATCATTATATTATGGATATTATGAAATAATAATAGTATGCGTGTTAGATTTGTCGGTACATTTATGTATGTATACGAACAAGACGTAACTACCATAAGAGTCTCTACGCGGTTGTGCTAAGCTGAGTGCCCGATCAAAGAGTAAGTCTGTGGAACTGCTCGCATACGTAGTTCCCGCACTAGTTCTATCTCACTTACTCTCATGCAAAGGATGCGGAAAGAAATTGATGAATCCTGGTGAATCTAATCAGGATAATCCGATATTTTAATTGAATTATTGCATTGTCATCGGTCTTTGACAGGTGTGCAAAATTTGATTTAAATCTGATCGTTCAAAGTAGGAGAAAATCGAGCCCAAAAGGGTCGGTTACATACATACATACATACAAACATACATACAGGTGAAACTAATAAAAAGCGTATAAAAAAAGATCCAAACAAAAGTAGTTTGTTTTTATGAGATAAGAATATTTTGTTGTTATTAAAGATGTTTCTTTTAGTTTGTATCGTTTATTTAAAAGATAATTTATACCATGAGGGCGATGGATCACACATATTACTATGGCTTTGCATTTTATTGTTTAATCTAAGTAAATTTTGTAATATAATTTTTTCCACACCCTGTATTGTATCGTTATTTTCAATGTGCTTATGTTTAATCAAAAAAATTTGACTTAAATTTTTTTATTTGTTCAACCTAGTTTTTCACTAATTAATACGAAACCAACGTTGGTAGTAAGTAGACATATATTTATAATTTTCAACCGGTTTTATATATTTGTTTTATTAACAAAATTAATTAGTTGATTATCCAAATACTGATATATTTAAAAAACTCAATTGGACAATATCAATATCAAAATAATTTTTTCATTTAAAAAAAATATTGAACTAATTAAAAAAATTTTTTTTTCTATATTTTGTTAGCATAACAATTATATTTCTTTATTTAAATTTTATTAAAAGTAGTTTTTTTACAGGCATCTTAGGTATCAAAGTGATTTGTGTCCTTATATTTTTTGATTTGTTTGGTGTTTACTAAATCCATAACAGTTCTTACTTTAGATCGCAATATGGATAGGTACATAAAAGATATCGTAATAGATGGAAAAACTATTTCACATACAGTTGTATTAATGCCTCCAGACGGAAGCTGCCTTTTTCACTCAATTTCATATAGACTGTATGGGGAAAATTTTTTTAAGTATACACAAAAAGTTAGAAAAGAAATAGTTAATCACGTTGTTACCAATTGGCAAGATTTGCAGTGTATGACGTGTAACGAAAATGGCAGCAATTATGATTCTATTGAACAATATCGTGAAGCCATGCTAAAACCTCATACATATGGCTCGCTCAGTGAAATAAAAGCTGCTAGTATCTTGTATAATTTGAGAATGCAAGTTAACCAATCAGACGACATGAAGTGTATAGTTGATTTTAATTCAGAAAAAAGTCAGATTGCAGTATTACGTTTTTCTGGAAATTTTCGATCTGGACACTTCGATATCTGTATTCCAATAGTTGCTTCCGAGAGATCTAATGAAGAAGATTCTCAAAATATTCAACAAATAGGTGATGGTATTTTTGAAAATGGTATGGATAGGTACAGAAAAGATCTTATAATAGAAGGCAAAAACATCCCGCATACAGTAATATGCATGCCACCAGACGAAAATTCTGTATTTAATTCAATATCATATACGCTGTATGGAGAAAATTTTTTACAGTATACAGAAAAGGTTAGGGAAGCAACAGTTAATTACGTTATTGACAATTGGCAAGATTTTCAAAATATGACTTGTAACGAAAATGACAGCACTTATGATTCTATTGAACAATATCGTGAAGCTATGGTAAAACCTCATACATATGGCTCGTTATGGGAAATACAAGCCGCTGGTATCTTGTATAATTTGAGAATGGAAGTGTACCAATCAATTGACATGAAGTGTATAGTTGATATTAATAAAGAAAAGAGTCAGATTGCACGACTATGTTGTTTCGGGATTGGTGTTTCTGGACACTACGATGTATGTATTCCAATAAATACGCCCGAGAGTTTAAATGTAGAAGAATCTGAAAATATTCAGATTCAACAACCAGGTGATGGTATTATTGAAAATGTCAAAGAAACAACTAAAATAGGTTCGGAACAACCAAGGAAAAAGAAACCCGGGCGGCCAAAGAAAAAGAAACTCGGGCGACCGAAAACTTCAGATAAAACTCGCGAGGAACAAGTTCGTGATGCGCAGGAGCGATACATAAAAAAAAATCAAAATGTAAATATGAAAGCAGTGTCAGTATTTGGTAAAAAAAATCCTGACATAAAAACCAAATGGGTTAAGAAATGTAAATTACGAAAAAATTTAGAATTTTCGGGAAATATTGAAAATATTACTGCGCGATTAACGCTTGTAATTGGAGATCGTTTAGAAGCTGAAAAGAATATAAAATGGGTTTTACAGAATCGCAAAAGCTTAATCGGCAATTATTTAAAATCATTTGAAAATTTAAAAAAAATCATGGTAACAGGACTTGAAAAATGTCGAATATTACCTAACGACTGTCATGATATACTTTCCAAATTTCAGGCACTTTTAGGCAAATCTTTACATTGTCCTACACAAGAACCGTATTTCACTGAAACTTCGTATAAATTATTGGAACACGGTAGTGTAGCCGTTATGAATAATAATGGGAGAAGTGTTTTACACGACTCCCAAGAAAACATTAGAAATAAAAGAAGAGGTGAAAGTTGGACATGTGATATAAAAATTTGTTTATTAACTGAAAAAATGGTAACAAATTTGGAAAGAAAATTTATTGAGCTATCAGAGTGCCCACCAAAAACTATTTATAAGTTTATGTTAAGTGAAGAAAATTCATTTAAAAATAATCTTGAATTTTTTAATAGTTTAAAGAGTCATTTTCCAAGTATCAGAACTATGATTAGACAACTGTATGAAATGAAATCGTATGTTTATAAAATATATGAATTAGATAATGCTTTAGAGGACGTTAATATAGATAAACTTAACGAATTATGGAATCCGGCTAACATTATAATGAACAAAGGACATGATGTATATAATGTGGATTGCGATTTGTCCGATTCGAATTTAAATGAAGACCAAATAATAGAAAAATATCATACTTCATTGACTGACATGAAAGAAAAATGTCTAGATACGCCAAAAAATGAATGTTTATCTTGTCAAGGACTTTTCTGTTTAAGAAATTTAACATCTCTTTCAGCAATACGAAAACCATTAGAAAGTAATTACTGGAAAAGATTACAACAGTTTATTGAAGATAAAAAAGTCAAGTTGAGTAATTTTATTTGTACTACATGCTTATTGAACTTCCGATCGAATAAACTTCCAACAAAATGTATTCTTAATGGACTTGATAATGCAGAAGTTCCTGATGAAATAAGAAAATTAAATGAGTATGAAAAAATTTTAATCCAACGAGCAAAAGCCTTTCAAGTAATTACATCCATGGTTCCTGTTTCCAAGAAACGCATACCTCATAGACACGCTATTAAAAAAGTGAAAGGCAGAACATTTCATCTACCACTGCCATTGGAAGCGACATTAAAAAAAATACCAAGACCTGAAGAGCCTTTAAATACAGACCATGAATTATATATTCTTGTTAGAGGACATCCAACAAAAAGTAAAATAATATGGCAGGATCTTGTAAATTTAGAGAATATTTATAATGCCTTAAAGTTTTTCAAATATAATAACAAACATTATTCTGGTATAGTTTTACCGGAAAACTTTCGACAATTACAACATCATATAGATTCAGATATACAATTTGAAATTGAAACGGTAGATCAAACGAACCAAAATATTGATGGTGCATTATTAACACAAGTAACTGAAAAAAATCAACATGAGTACGAGCAGTATACTATATATCCTCTTCATGAGCGGCGACAAAATAAATCTGCGGCATCTGTTTATCAAATGTTGAAAGTGAACGCTCCACCCTTAGATATTCGGGACAAAGATATTGATGTAAAATGTTTTCCAGATTTGTATGTTGATGGTAAATATGGTCAATTTTATCCCAGAGAAAAAAAAATCACATCAGCTGAATTTATTAAATCCAAGTTGATGTCGTGTCACGCCCAATATAGACGTAACCATCAATATCTTTTTTATTTATTGAATGATGCAAATATGCGTCAGTTGATGAGTGCTGGTATATTTTATATGATGAATATAACTAAGCAAAATGAAAAGTTAACGAAAAAAACTTATTTAGAAATGATGGAAAGAGAAGAACTAGAAGGAGATTTGACTGCAATATTTAGCCATTTACGGAACACAGAACAATATTGGAGAAAGCCTAGAAATGAAGTGTTGTGTATGACGAGATATTATGGACCAGCAACTTGGTTCCTGACTGTCAGTCCATCAGAATGGAATTGGACTGATCTAGGGCAATATATTAAAGATATCAATGGCCCTGATATGGCCAAAAAGTCGATTAGTGAAATAATTGCTCAAGATCCCGTAGCAGTTTCAAGATTTATTGATCTTAAATTTAAAGCATTATTAGGTTTTCTATGTTCAAAAGACGAACCTTTAGGAAAAGTTGAACATTATTTCTGGCGTCGTGAGTATCAATCCAGAGGATTACAACATTTTCATTGTATGTTGTGGATAAAAGATGCACCTATACTTGAACAGTCTACCGTACAAGAGGTGGCTAATTTCATATCAAAATATGTAACGTGCGTTATTCCAAACAAACAAAATTCACCACAATTACATGATCGAGTTATGAATTATCAACTTCATAAACATAATAATTATTGTTTAAGGAATAAAAAAAAATCAACTGGCTATATTCGCGTTTGCAGATTTGGTTTTCCACGTCCTGTAACAGATCAAATGAAAATAATAGGAGTTACAGAGTCAGTAGCAGCAAAAAAAACTCTATCAAATAAGAGATTGTACAATATACCTAGGACAAAAGAATCTGTTTATATCAATGACTATAATCCAGTAGTGCTTTTAGTGTGGAATGGAAATGTTGATATTCAGTATATTGGTGAAAAAACCACTATATTGAATTACTATATCACTAAGTATACAACAAAAGGCGAAAAAAGTCATGTTACAGAAATGTTTGAAATTATAAATTCTACAAAAACATTAACGAGTCGACTTTTTAATGTTGGTCTTCGTGCACTCAATAACAGAGAGTGCGGATTACTTGAAGCAAGTGATACTTTGCTCGGTTTATCCCTTTATGGAACTGATCCTGAAACTATTTTCAGATGGCTTGACGTGAAAATACATCGTAACCGCAGAGTTAAATCTAAGAAAGATATAAATAATTTGCATCCAAATTCATCAGATTTATTTTACAAATCATTGATTGATGATTATTATCCAAATAGACCTGCAGAGTTAGAAGAAATGAACCTTTATGATTTTGCCAGATGGTATGACATTGTCAATAGTCGTCCTGTTTATAGTAATGATGAATGTTATCAAATTGGTGATGAAAAATTTTTAAAAAGAAGAAAACGACCATATTTAATCAATCATTATCCACTTGATATTAAAAAGTATCCAGAACAATATTACTTTGCAATTTTACTTTTGTTTATGCATTGGCGTAATCTTGTTGAATTAAAAAAAAGGGCAAGATTCATATACGGAAGCTTTTAATATAGTTAAAGAAACTATAAACGATGGTGTAAATTACGGACAGCTGCAAAATGACTACAAAGAAAATTTGGAGAAAGCATTTGAAATGATCGAGGAGAAAATAGCTGAAATACAAGAGAACAGGCAAAACGATGCAAATGAACATGATGATGATGCAATCGAAAATCCAATAGAGTTTGAACCAGTACAAGCAATTAATGCAATGGATGATTTTCGATTAATTATAAATATATCAGATCAAGAAATGAAAGAAATGATTGATAATTTAAATTCAGACCAAAAACGTATATTTGATAAAATTCACGAAACATTGGACAAAAATTCGAGCACTCTTAGACTTTTCGTGAGTGGTACAGGGGGTACGGGTAAAAGTTACCTAATAAATACAATAAAACAATGGGTGTCGAAAAAATTCAATAAGACTGTAGCTGTTACTGCGCCCACTGGGATTGCGGCGTTTAATGTTAATGGGCTAACTGTCCATAGGTTATTACAACTACCAGTTGAACATGGATTAACACCTAAATATAAACCGCTTTCAGATCAAGTTTTAAAAGTATTACGAGCTGATTTATCGAACATGATGCTTATAATCATAGATGAAGTGTCAATGATTTCCAACATAACTCTTATGTATATTCATTTACGTCTAATGGAAATATTTGATACCTCCGATAATGAAAATGGCTGGTTTGGAGGGAAACATATTTTGGTATTTGGAGATTTGTTACAACTACCGCCTGTCAGAGAACAATCACCTTTTGAAGATATATCAGCTAAAGATATAAATAAACTGATAGGTTCATTAAGTGTTATTACAAATTTGTGGAAAAAATTATTTAGTTATGAAGAACTTTGTATTAACATGCGACAAAAAAATGATAATGATTTCATGAATCTGTTGAGTCGATTACGATTAGGAGTTATAACAATAGAAGATTCTAAATTATTATCGTCCAGATTGCTGAAATTTAATTCCACTTCTGTTAATGACAGTCTTCAAGAATTGACAGTTCACCTCTCATCATTACCTGAGAGCACAGTTTGTTTACTGCCAACAAGAAATATGTGTGCTCAACTTAATGAAGCAATGTTAAAAAGAATTGAACAACCGGTCATAGAAGTAATTGCTATTGATGAGGTTGAATGTCGAAAATCATTTTCTAAAAAAGTTCGTGAAATATTAGATAAGTATGAAGAGGATTCATCTATGACAGCAGGTTTAGAGAGAAGAATAAATATAAAAATTGGAGCTCGTGTAATGCTTCGAAGAAATGTCGATCTCAGTTTAGGACTTGTTAATGGTTCAATTGGTAATGTGGAGCAAATCTTTTGGGATATTGACGACATAAACAAAATTAAGAAAATTCGCATAAAATTTACACATGGCTTGGTACACGATTTGGAACCAGTTAAAAATAAATTTGAAGTTTTCTATCACGCGTTTGTGTATCGTGAGCAATTTCCAATATGTCTTGCTTACGCTATCACTATTCACAAAAGTCAAGGTTTAAGTTTGGATAGTGCACTTCTGGATATAGGTTCCTGTATATTTTCCTGTGGACAAGCATATGTTGCGCTATCTAGAGTTAAAAATCTTACCGGAGTTCATCTTATTAATTTTGATCCAAGCCAATTACAATCACAAAAGAGTGCAATAATAGAATACAACAGGCTCAGAACGCTTTATCGTCCTGATTTATCGAAACTACCATTCAAGTCATCTGCAAGACGTTACAGATAGAGTGTGGTCAAAACATCCACACACCACAGCAGCTCAAAAAATAGTTAAATCAATAAACGATAAAAAAAATCCATCTAAACGAAAACAGCCTACATCCAAGAAAACTTCAAAAAAAAAAAAAGAAGTTTGATTGTAGTAATTGAATAAATGAATAATTGTGACTTTGAATAAATTAAAATAATGTGATGGATTCACTTGTTGGAAATTTGTAATTTATCGAGGATTTTGGATTATTTAATAAATGATTTTATTATAAAAATCAATGCGATTCTGTTAAAAAGATTGATTTTTTAATATATAAAATTTAATTTTTAGAATAAAATTACTTTTACAAATTATGATTACGTTAAAATTCATTACGAGTGTAAAAAACAAATTTATTAATACTAATAAAATGAAAAATTGAAATTGATTATCCTTTTTATTATACTGAACAATTAATCTGGAATTTTTCCGATTATTGATTCAATTTGTACAATATTTTGTACATTAACAACTTTATGACGATATAAATTATTATTTTAATTTTAATTCAAAACTTAATGTGAAGTATAATGAACAGCTGAATAAAGTACTCATCTTGAACAGGAATAAAATTAACGACATTAAGAAATATATAAATATTGTCGTTTTGAAAAAACTGTCAAATGTTGTCTTATTAATAGCTAGTTCAGAGTTATCACAGAGTTTTTGTATGTCAATTGAAAAATAATAAACGTACTCCGAATTTATACGTAATGTATCCTACATTGTTGTATGTACATCAATAGCGAAGAGGTTATAGATCAAATCAATTGTAAATATCAATGTATAAATTATTTTATTATCACATTTAAGATTTTTTTTATTTAACTAAGTATTATTAAATTTATATTTTTCATTTTAATCACATACCATTTTTAATTATATATGCATTTTAACATAAATAAATACAGAATTATAATAACATAACAATTATTGAACAATTGAATCCAAATCATCACTTATAATTGAATTCAAATGTTATAAAGACGAAAAATGAAATAAAGATTTTATTTATAAATTTCGTACTTAGAATTACCTGCGAGAAGTTTCTAAATTCATAAAAACAGCAATTGGTTTGGTGTTATAGGAAAATGTTAAAACAAACAAACAAGCTACAAAAATAAATATATCGTCTATGCAGTTCAAAATCGGAAAACAACTATTTCAACATCAAATATAATATATTCATCTATCAAAATGGCCTCCCCATTGGAGGCCACAAAATAATTTTTAATAAGAGTAATATATTTAATTATTTATATATGAGTAATATATACATATACATAAATATATACGTATTGGTCAACAACAACAAAAAAAAAAGAGATGTATTAAAATATCAACAATAATAATCCATCAAGTAAATCCAGTGAGTAAAATCGATCGGTAAGTCATGCCTACGATTATAATATGACAACCATACTATATTGATGTTTCAGCCTTTCAAAAAGCGAGCAGAGCGAGTTGACGTTATATAACGCGAAGCGGTATCCTTTGTAAATGTGAATCTACAAAGAGTAAAGTATCGCGAAGCGTAAAGCAACGCAAAGTATACGCGAAGCGTAACAAAACGCGTAGCGTTTTGTGCGAAGCCTTCGGCTTTGTATATTTAAGCCTTTCAAAAAGGATTGATATCCGACCAAAAACATAAATGTAAGAAAGGGCCGAGTTTTCGGGAAAATCCTTAATGTAATAGTTCCTTCTTAAAAAGTGATGATATGAGAGTAAGGACCGAGCTATTTACAAAGTAAATAGCTACAGACTTCATATAATAGTTGCTTCTTAAAAAGTGATGATATGGAAGAAAGGACCGAGCTATTTACAAAGTAAATAGCTCTAGACTTCATATAATAGTTGCTTGTTAAAAAGTGATGATATGGAAGAAAGGAGTTTTCCCTTAGTATGTTTTTAAAATTTTATATAACGCGGCAAGTTATTTTTTCTGATGATTTCAAATATTTTTAAACTTGCCGCGTTATAAAATTTTAAAATCATACTAAGAGAAAACTTATGAAATAAATTTCAACCAAATTTTTTCTTACATTTAATCAATTTACCCCTCATTATTTTTTTTTAGTTAATAGTTTACCGAGCTATTTACTTTGTAAATAGCTCGGCTCTTTAATGGGATATCATCACTTTTCAAAGAGCAACTATTATCTGAAGTCTAGAGCCATTTACTTCGTAAATAGCTCGGTCCTTTCTTCCATATCATCACTTTTTAACAAGCAACTATTATATGAAGTCTAGAGCTATTTACTTTGTAAATAGCTCGGTCCTTTCTTCCATATCATCACTTTTTAAGAAGCAACTATTATATGAAGTCTGTAGCTATTTACTTTGTAAATAGCTCGGTCCTTACTCTCATATCATCACTTTTTAAGAAGGAACTATTACATTAAGGATTTTCCCGAAAACTCGGCCCTTTCTTACATTTATGTTTTTGGTCGGATTGAAGTTAAAGCCCCTATGCCATTCCAATAATATTAATTCTAAAACTTTCACTAACATTGCTATAAATTTCACGAAACCGATAAAAACAAACAAAAAGCTATATAACCGAACCCATCATAACGAATACGAATTTCGAAATAAAAAAGTTATTCAAATAATTTAGCATCCCTAGAAATAATAAAACAAAAACGAAACGAAATGATTATGATTTACATTGCCAACTCCCTAAGTATTCCTAATTCATATTCCTATATCCAACTAATATTTTTTGAGATCACTTAACATTGTAAAGAAGTTTCCATGAAAAACTGGGTTTGCACAATCAACCATAATCAGATAAATGGAGCAACAAACCTAGAAAGCACACTTGTTCTGAAACTACTTGGTCTAAATCAATGGGTCATCAAAATGCAGCACGTCGAAGAAATTGTGTCACTAATGAACATTTTTTTTAATTGGATTTTTTATACAATGGAATTGCGGATTAATCAGCGTTAACAATTAATATGTTACTGATAAATGAATCATCAAAGACAATCATAAAGTTTCATTTGTAAAATTAAATTTTTTTAAATTCATATTTTATATTTTTATATGTTTTATTTTTGTTGTTGTAATGTTAACGATGCCACCCTATATCTAAATCATTTTTGACACCCAGTTTTTTTTTTTGGAAATCTATTTTATTATCAATGAACTTGATTTTAAGGAATCGAATTTTCTTAACTTTACTAAATATTAGAATTAAAAATTTTATTCCAAAAAAAATTGTTTGTAATTACTTTGATATAACTGTACTTTTAAAAATGTTATTAGATACAAAAATATTTGATGGATTAAGTTTATTATTATTTTGCATATTCTGATCTTCAAGGGAAGGGGCGGTCTATTGATATTAAATAATTACCGCACAATCCTTATTTTTTTTAATTACTTTACCTACAAATCTCAACAAATATTTCTTGGGCGTGTATTTTTTTTATTACTGTTTTGTCGAATTTAATTTTATTTATCCAAAATAAATTTGTGTACGGATTATGAATTGTGCAACGATTGGACCAGAGTTAACATCACTATTTCTTTTTCTGTACGTGGTTTTTACCATTGCCTTTTTTAACGAACTTAAAAGCAAGATTTTCACGATGAGAGCAATCATTCGATTCGAAATATTTCATGTGTCAATATTTTAATTTCTTGCATTTGATTTAAATCGGCGGTTGTGAGTAAGATGTCTTCTAATTATTATAACTTCTCTCAAGTAGAGTTTTTGGATATTTATTTAAATCCCTACAATAGTGAAACGCTTGATTTTAATACAAATATAAATTCGAATGTGAATTTAATTGAAAATTTTAATTTCAGTGTCAACTCCAAATTGAGTGATCGTGATAGTTTTAACTTAAATTCAAGTGAAAATCCGAATTCATTTTTGAATGCGAATGAAAATTTGTGTTTCGATTTTCATTTGGATGAAAACGATTTAAACTCAAGTTTAAATGAAATTTCGAAATTATGTTTCAACGTGTCAAGCGAAGGCGATTATTTGGATTTAAATAATATTCAGCCGTCTTTACAGATGGAATCATTGAATTCATGTTCAGAATACAGTCCTGTTAGTAATACGGAATCAATTGATGAAAATTTGATGATTCCATCTTGTGGGGTACGGGAGATTAGACAACGACGTACGAGGGTGTCTAAATACGATTATAAAAAAATTGTAGCTATTACGGGTCAATTTATGTATGAATGTCCCCAATGTGGTAAAACATTTCGGAACATATCAAATGTAACTCGTCACGTAAAGTTTTTACATGATCGCGAAAAAAACTTCAATTGTACGTTCTGTCCAAAAAATTTTAATCAAAAATCGGATTTGGTTCGTCATTTACGCACGCACACCAACGATCGTCCGTTTGTTTGCAGTGAATGCGGTGACAAGTTCACGCAACGTGCTGTCTTACAAAAGCACCTAAAGGCGAAGCATCTAATTGAGCCGAAGAAAAATGCTAGGTCTAAGTGATTGTATATTTGTGCAGAGTGCTGTTTTACAAGTGCAGATTTACTATCAGTATAATTCGCACCTGGCAAAACAACATATTTTTATAAAAATTCAATCTTTAGTTTTAGTATTTTTCTTTGTTCTTTATTTTTATTTTGGTCCATATTTCGGTAATTTCTCGTACTTATTTTTCACTTTTAATCACCGTAATTTTTTTGGTATATCTGTTTAAAAAATGTTTTGAATGTTTAACCATTATTTTCAGGTTCATGGCACTTGTCATGACTTCATACCCAGTGCGGATTCAAAGCATTATCGCAGAATGAATGGAAATTGTTAACATTAGAAAAATCAATTTTCTTTACTCTTTGTTAATGCTTTAGAATCGACCACATCACTAATTTTTAGCGAATTTTTAGGGATTTTCACTGCGAATATCCACAACTACGTAGGTATATTCCTGATATCTCCCTACCTATTCCTTTTTCCTGTCCTTCTCCTGATGGAAGACGCCTACCACCTTCCCGTGGTTTCCATCGAGCAGTATAATATTCATTATATTGGCCAAGAGTAGGCAAAGCAATTCCTAAATTGATTGATTTGGCTTTTGGAATTCAAAAAGTTAAGTTTGTTAATGGGTAAAATCAGACAAGGGGAAAGGGGGGTTATAGAGGGAAGAGAAACACAAAATATGGCATATCTCCCGTAATATTTGAAAAATCGAAAATTATAAGGAGAAAAGTTGTAGGTACTAAGTTTTACTGTAATTTTGTTTCTTATCATTTTTTCTGTTACACTAATATTTACAGAAATATTTACAATTTAATATTGAAAGTTAAAATTGTAAACCTCTCCGTACACATTAGGGTTTGAGAAAAATGATAAGGTAATTAATTGTAGCAAACAATTAATTACCTATGATTACCTATGATTAATTAATTGACCTATGCAATTCTTAATAAAATTCACTAAGTCAACGCTGGTCCTGCGTACCAATTTTTTTGTATTATGTTTTGACGATTTTCAAAATTGTGTTTAATGTTTCACGTTACTTTTCACAGGTTAATGGCATAGCTGCAAATTGGGTTTTGAAGCTTTTTCACAGAATGGATGAAAATTGTGGAAAAGTAGAAATTTCAATTGTCTTTATTCTCTGTTAAAGTTTCATAATCGTATCACTTATTAGCGAATTTCCTCCAAAGGAAATGCAGCTATTGTTTTTGTACCAATGTTGGAATTTTGTAAAAAAATTTTCAAATGTCCATCGATTCTACCTACTAGATGTTAGCTTAGACAGATAGATTGAAGAGGCTGTACTGGACGGGGCACATTTCGACCAAAAGGTCCATTGTGATGTCTAAGGATGTGAGGATGTGAGTGGCGGACAAGGAACTTTTTTTTTGTTTATGTTGATTAGGAATTGGAACAAAGTGCGGCTGCATTCGACTTTGATAGAAACTATGCCGATACTTTTCTGGAGTAATTTTGTAAACATTAATTTATATTCTCATTTTATTTTAACTTTTTTATTATATTTTGCATTGATCAACTATTATTTATTACTAGCATTACCCGTTGCAGCTTCGCCAGCAAAAATTTTTTAAAGCCCTTATAACCAAGCCCTTATGCTAGAATGATGCGGTTTTTTGTATTCGACGTGAAATTGCTTCAAACTGATGAGAAAAATCGGTAAACTTCAATTTTTTCATTTCAACCCCCCGGAAAATCGGGAAAACATCCTCCAAAATTACGTTTTTCTGTTCTATAAATGCTAAAAAGATGGATTTTTTACTAATCGACCCGAAATTACGTCAAATTAACATAATATTTTGAAAAATATCATTACCTTGTTGCATTCCCACCTTTGACACCAATTTTATGTTGCGTCTTTTTGTGCAAAATTGGTTGTTGCAGGTGATGAATGTCCACTGCCACCAGAGCAGTTGATTAAAGCTCAACTTCGTAGGCTTATTTAATTTCAAATATTCGACGTCTTAAATACTTGACCATAACCAATTGGAAAATTTGATATTACCCAAATGTTTCCAATTTAATACGAGTAATATTCTGGTTAATGAATATTACAAGAATGGTAGATAAGTCAGTAATAAAACAAAACACTTAAAAAACTTAATTTAATTTATTTACTAGTTAATTAATTTTGACTGAATTGATTGTTGAAATTTGAATAGACTTGATTGTTAAATTAATCGGATTTAATATCCGATTCTAATTTAAATTACATTTTGACTGATTGTATTTAAATCTAAATCTAAACCTAAATCTATTTGTGAGGTGATTTACAATTGTTTTTATATGCGTAAATCGACATAGTTAAAATATATTTGTGTTACACGCGCTATAATAATTTCTTGAACAAATGTATTTATGCTGATTTTGCAAATATTGCCTCGTGAGTTTTTAGTATTAAATAAATTTTGTTATTGCAAATGCTTTTGATTGCAAAATACATTCAATAATAATTATGCCATTAAATTTAAACAATTATAAAAAGGCGTTATCGAGTTACGCAACAACCTACATCGCAACCACACCGAAAATGGGAAAAACATCCCTAAAACTGACCTTTTCACTTCTATTCATGATAGAAAGATCGGTTTTTTTCCATTCGACGTGGAACAGGTTCATTACTAGCATTACCCGTTGCAGCTTTGCCCGCAAACATTTTTTAAGGCCCTTATGCTATAATGATGCGGTTTTTTGCATTCGACGTGAAATTGCTTCAAACTGACGAGAAAAATCGGTAAACTTCAATTTTTTCAGTGCAACCCTCCGGAAAATTGGAAAAACATCCTCCAAAATTACGTGTTTCTGTTCTATAAATGCTAGAATGATGGAATTTTCAATAATCGACCCAAAATAACGTCAAATTAACAGAATATTTTGAAAAATTTCATTAACTACATCGAAACCACATCGAAAATGGGAAAAACATCCCTAAAACTGACCTTTTCACTTCTATTCATGATAGAAATATCGGTTTTTTTCATTCGACGTAGACCGGGTTTAAAATAGGATTATTTTAAAACCGTAAGTTTTTCCATCGTTACCCTTCGCAAAAAAAAAACAAAAACCAAATTTATTCAAGTGTGGTCACCAGCTTTCGCTTCTACTCTGACCATAGATTACTAAGGTGCAAAATCAAAATAAACACAGGCCGTAAAAGTAGGAAACATATTTTTAAAATATCTCCATAACAGAAGAAACCATTGCGGCATATCAACAACAATTAAATGACGTTTTCAAACCCAATTTTTAAGTGATACTCAAACACAAGTTCAACAAATATACAATGAAATTGAAAATATTATTTTGCATACAGCCTCAATGACCCTAACCGCCGTTAAAAACACAAGCAGTCATCACAAAATTCTAGAGCCAGATACTCTCGAACTAATTGGTCAAAGAAAAGAGTTAGCAAATAAGATCAACAAAACGCCAAGGGAAAAAATCGAGCTCTCTGAAATTAACAAGTTAGTTAAAAAGAAAATTCGCCAGAACATTCGCAATAATAATACGAATACTATCAAATCAGTGCTACAGAATGATATTTCCACCAAAAAGGTAAAGCATAGAATATATCCTTCCACTTTCTGGATGCCAGCGTTAGATGATAAACACGGAAAAACACAAACAAGTAGGAATAAAATATTAACGACGGCAACCTCGTTTTTTCAAAATCTGTACAAAACCAACATGCCAGAAGAAGAACAGACTGTAATTATTTCGAAATCCGCGGACGAAGAACCGCCCATAAACCTAAGTGAAGTGGAGTGCGTGGTTAAACAGTTGAAAAACGATAAAAGTGTAGGTGCTGATTCAATAAGAAATGAGTTTCTTAAATACGGTGGTGAAGAGTTAAATAAAGTACTTGTGATCTTGTTCAACTTAATATTCTCAACTACAATTATTCCCAACCAATGGTTATTGTCAATTATTGTGCTTATCCACAAAAAAGGTGATATAACAAATATTGACAATTATAGACCTATTAGTTTAACATCTAATATGTACAAAGTGTTTTCAAAACTAATTCTGAAACGAATAGAGGTTATGTTAGACCGTATACAGCCAAATGAACAAGCTGGTTTCCGGAAAGCGTTCTCAATGCAAGACCATCTACAAGCTATTTCTCAACTATTCGAAAAGTGTCACGAATATCAAAAAACCTTATTTGTTGTCTTTATAGATTTTACTAAAGCCTTCGATAGCTTGGAACAAAGTTTTATCTGGCGATCCCTTGAATTCTTTGGCATATCCTCTAAATATATTAACATTATCAGGCAACTTTACAATAATAACTCAGGCCGAATTAAATTGGAGAGTTTGGGTCCTCAATTTTCCATCAACAAAGGCGTAAAGCAAGGTGACCCTCTATCCCCTAAACTGTTCAACACAGTTTTAGAAACTAATTTGCTGTTGATTAGATCTTGATTAGACACTAACTTGCGTTTTGCAGATGATATAGTTTTACTTGCGGAAAATGCTGGGCAACTACAAATCATGCTCAATGAACTAAGCACAACTTGTAAAGAAGCGGGCCTGATCATAAATAGAAGCAAAACCAAGGTAATGTCGAATTCCCAACAGATACCGATTCTCTTGAATGGAGTCGCTCTTGAGGATGTCAATCAGTATAAATATTTAGGAAAAATAGTTTCAATGCATAATAGTCCGAATGAAATTAACGCCAGGATAGCTAACTCATGGAAAAAATTTTGGTCCTTAAAACATATACTCAAGGGTGACATTCCAATAACTCTGAAGGGGAAGGTAATGGATGCCTGTGTGCTACCGGTGCTGGCCTATGGATCTCAAGTTTCGGCACTAACTAAAAAAGACTATAAAAAACTTCGCACATGCCAACGTGCGCAAGAACGAGCCATGCTCAGTATTAAAAAGTCGCAAAAAATATCTTCCATAAACATAAGAAACAAGAGCAAAATTAAAGATGTAGTAGTACACATTAAAAGGTTAAAATGGCAGTGGGTGGGACATGTGTCGAGGCTTGAGAATACGCGCTGGACTAATAAAATGACTACATGGACACCCAATAATTGCACAAAGAGACGAAATCGTTATATATGCAGGATGTCTGTGGATGCGCAAGGCAAGGAATAGGAAAAATTGGAGGCTGTTAGGAGAGGCCTTCGCCCAACCAGTGGGCTGAATTGGGCTTATATTGTTATTATTATTACCCTTCGCAAATGGGATAAACACCCCTAAAACTACCCCTTTTCTTGTATACATGAAAGGAAGATGCAGTTTTTTATATTCGACGCTAAACAGCTACAAATTAAGAAGGTTATTCAAAAAACTTAAAAACTTTCATCGCTTCCTCCCAAAAAGAATCTGCAAATCACCCCCGAAGCTACATTTTTAACTTCCATTCATGGCAGAAAGATGGGATTTTCACCAATCGACCCAAAATAAAGTCAAATTAACAGAATACCACGAAAATTTCATAACCTACATCGCAATCCCCAAAAAGAGGAAAAACACCCCTAAAACTGCCCTTTTTACTTCTTTTCATGTTAGAAAGAACGGGTTTTTTTTATTCAACGTGGAACTGGATTAAATTAACAGGATTATTTTATTAGAGTAAATTTTCCAATCGCAACCATTCACACATGGAAAAAACACCCCTAAGAGCACCCTTTTTCTTCTATACATGCCAGAAAGATGTGGTTTTTTGCATTTGACGCTTAATAGCTACAAATGAAGAAGGTAATTAGAAAAACTTAAAACTTTTACTCACCACTCCCAAAAAAGATGGGAAAACAACCCCCTAAAGTTCTATTCATGGTAGAAAGATGGGGTTTTTTGCATTTGGTGGAGAATTTCTAAGACATTTCTATGATACTGTTGGTCAATACCTAACATATATGAGATTCTATACAATAAACATACAAGTGTTACACATTTAATTGTTCATACCTCAAAACTTTTGAATTTTTTGTTTTAAAGGGTTTGATTTCTCAGTAAAGTATCGCGAAGCGTAAAGAAACGCAAAGCATACGTGAAGTGTGACAAAACACATAGGGCCGAGTTTTCGGGAAAATTCTTAATGTAATAGTTCCTTCTTAAAAAGTGATGATATGAGAGTAAGGACCGAGCTATTTACAAAGTAAATAGCTCTAGACTTTATATAATAGTTCCTTCTTAATAGTTCCTTCGCATCAATTGTTTTCAACAATTCTAGGGTATATTCACAATTGAGTGTGCTCTTTTAAACGGTTATCCGTAACCAACGAGTCATATACTCCATAATTTATGTTTTGTTACAATCAAAATTCATTATCAAATGATAAAGGATTGAATATTAAGTTTTGAATATGGAATATTAAGTCATTATTTTTAGTTGAATTCTAACAATCCAAATAGTTTTGTATTTGTTCAATAATAAGTTTCAAGTTTTCTTTCATTCAAATAATCTTTTAAAATCAAAATCCATTGATTTTAATTTCCATTTCTCTCAATCATTGCATTCATTTTTAAATAACACAACTACAATACCAGAAGAGAATATTATTTTTCTCTTAACAAAAAATTTAAAACTTTTAGTTTTAAATTTTTATTTTATTTTATTTTTTTCTCGCGTCAAGACTGAAAGTTAAAATTCTAAATATCTCTGTTCACATTAGAGTTTGAGAAAAATAATCAAGTAAGGAATTGTAGCAAGATTTTCTACAACTTTACTCCTTATACATTTTTCGATTATTCTAATATTAAGAGAGATATTTAATATTTTGTGTTTGTTTGATACGAATACATGAAATATATTTTATTGTAAAAAATTTTGATGGTCGTTTCCATAGTAACTATAAACTATAATCGTTATACAACATCGTTCAATTTTGGCTATTAATAAATTTAATTTTTGCAAATACTAAAGTCATATCAGATATTATATTTCATTTTGATCACACTAAAATTATGACCACTAGAGAGTGATTTATATATTATAAGGAAGTTGGCTAAGTTGACGCTGCTCCTGTGTAACGAATTTTTTTGTATTGTTATACTAAATTATATGAATTACAAAACTCAACAATACACAAAATCATACTAATTCAAATAATTATAATTCAATTTCTTGTATTGTTATACTAAACCATATGAAATTTAAAACTCAAAAATACACAAAATCATACTAATCCAAACAATTATAATTCTATTTTCTGTATTGTTCTACTAAATTATATGAAGTTCAAAACTCAACAATACACAAAATCATACTAATTCAAATAATTATAATTCAATTTTTTGTATTGTTATACTAAATCATCAAATTCCAAACTCTACAATACACAAAATCATACTAATCCAAATAATTATAATTCAATTTTATGTATTGTTATCCAAAATCCTATCAAACTCTCAAACTATACCATACAGAAAAATTCTAAATCTCCCAAAACATTTTTTTGTATTGTTTTCATAAATCATAATTCTATCAAAATCGTTTTTGTATTGTTGTTACTTTCAAATGATCAAAAATCATATACTTAAAATTATAAATATAACTTTTTTTCCCTACGAAACCCTTATAAATTTTTTTATTATTACAAATAGTTTTTTTTTTCTCTCATAAACAAAACATAAAAACTGCAACAATGCCTTATTCTTACGTACAATCAAATTGCGATTCCAAGCAAATTCTTGAATCTCCAACTATAGACTTTTTAACTTCATTAATAACACCGTTTAACGGCGATCGTGATGAATTTCCTCATTTTATCTCTAATGCAAAAAATGCTATGCAATTAGCTAGTAAACTTCAACAACCCTTAAATACTTTTCCATAATCTCTAGAATTTCGCCGTATGTAAAAGCACAATTAAACATGAATGACACATCAGGATTCGAAGAACTAGAAAATAGTTTAAGAACGTTATATCAAGAGCATATTCATATTTCTCAACTTCTAGAAGACCTACAAACTTCTAGACAAGGAACGTATGAAGATATTTCCACATATTTTTCTAGGCTCGAAAAATTCACTACTAAATGTTTGATGGCAATTCAAAACTCTGATCCTACAGAATTAAAAGGTAAAACGGCTATTATAAAAGAAACCGCTCTGAGACGATTTGTATTTTATAGTAATCTAGAACTATCGCATGTTCTAAGATTAAAGGAATTTTCGTCCATTAATGAAGCCTATTCTGTAGGGATATCAGAAGAAAAATTTCTTAATATGCATTATGCAAAGCCATCACACAAATTTTAGATATTTCCAACCTAAATCGAATCCGAATCATCAACCTCATTCTTATAAACCACATCGTAACTTTAACCAACAACAATATCGAAATCCTAGCTCACAGCACTATCGAAAGTCAAACTCTCAACATTATCAAAATTCCAACCCAGAGCTATATCGAAATTCTAATCCACAGTACTATCGAAATCCAAACTCACAGTATAATCGCAATTCTAACCTACAACATTACCAAAATCAAAATGCTCAACATTACGTTGCTAAAAATCTTAATCCTCTGCACTACACTAATTCTAACTACACTCCGCAATCTAATAAACAAAATTTATTTAATAATAACTGGACTATTAGTGACAGTAATATTAAAATAATCGGCAATAAAGACAAAGATGAAAATTTAATACCACCTCATCAAGAATCTCAGATTCTAATGAATAGTGTAAATGACGTAATAGAAGACAAAGATATTTTCCTTCCAAAAACAGACTCTACTGACATTTCATTTCCAAACTTAATTCCTGAAACCATAAACGAAATACCTGTAATACACCCGAGCGAAAATCCTAATCCATTTAACGTAAAACAAGTCACAAACTCGAAGACATTAAAATAATTAATTCAAAACAAATTCAGCAGCGAATAATACTCTCATCTGTAAAACAATTCAACTCAAAGTCAATAACTAACGAAGCGCTCTTTAATTGTATATTGAAGTTAAAGCCCCTATGCCATTCCAATAATATTAATTCTAAAACTTTCACTAACATTGCTATAAATTTCACGAAACCGATAAAAACAAACAAAAAGCTATATAACCGAACCCATCATAACGAATACGAATTTCGAAATAAAAAAGTTATTCAAATAATTTAGCATCCCTAGAAATAATAAAACAAAAACGAAACGAAATGATTATGATTTACATTGCCAACTCCCTAAGTATTCCTAATTCATATTCCTATATCCAACTAATATTTTTTGAGATCACTTAACATTGTAAAGAAGTTTCCATGAAAAACTGGGTTTGCACAATCAACCATAATCAGATAAATGGAGCAACAAACCTAGAAAGCACACTTGTTCTGAAACTACTTGGTCTAAATCAATGGGTCATCAAAATGCAGCACGTCGAAGAAATTGTGTCACTAATGAACATTTTTTTTTATTGGATTTTTTATACAATGGAATTGCGGATTAATCAGCGTTAACAATTAATATGTTACTGATAAATGAATCATCAAAGACAATCATAAAGTTTCATTTGTAAAATTAAATTTTTTTAAATTCATATTTTATAGTTTTATATGTTTTATTTTTGTTGTTGTAATGTTAACGATGCCACCCTATATCTAAATCATTTTTGACACCCAGTTTTTTTTTTTGGAAATCTATTTTATTATCAATGAACTTGATTTTAAGGAATCGAATTTTCTTAACTTTACTAAATATTAGAATTAAAAATTTTATTCCAAAAAAAATTGTTTGTAATTACTTTGATATAACTGTACTTTTAAAAATGTTATTAGATACAAAAATATTTGATGGATTAAGTTTATTATTATTTTGCATATTCTGATCTTCAAGGGAAGGGGCGGTCTATTGATATTAAAGAATTACCGCACAATCCTTATTTTTTTTAATTACTATACCTACAAATCTCAACAAATATTTCTTGGGCGTGTATTTTTTTTATTACTGTTTTGTCAAATTTAATTTTATTTATCCAAAATAAATTTGTGTACGGATTATGAATTGTGCAACGATTGGACCAGAGTTAACATCACTAATTCTTTTTCTGTACGTGGTTTTTACCAATGCCTTTTTTAACGAACTTAAAAGCAAGATTTTCACGATGAGAGCAATCATTCGATTCGAAATATTTCATGTGTCAATATTTTAATTTCTTGCATTTGATTTAAATCGGCGGTTGTGAGTAAGATGTCTTCTAATTATTATAACTTCTCTCAAGTAGAGTTTTTGGATATTTATTTAAATCCCTACAATAGTGAAACGCTTGATTTTAATACAAATATAAATTCGAATGTGAATTTAATTGAAAATTTTAATTTCAGTGTCAACTCCAAATTGAGTGATCGTGATAGTTTTAACTTAAATTCAAGTGAAAATCCGAATTCATTTATGAATGCGAATGAAAATTTGTGTTTCGATTTTCATTTGGATGAAAACGATTTAAACTCAAGTTTAAATGAAATTTCGAAATTATGTTTCAACGTGTCAAGCGAAGGCGATTATTTGGATTTAAATAATATTCAGCCGTCTTTACAGATGGAATCATTGAATTCATGTTCAGAATACAGTCCTGTTAGTAATACGGAATCAATTGATGAAAATTTGATGATTCCATCTTGTGGGGTACGGGAGATTAGACAACGACGTACGAGGGTGTCTAAATACGATTATAAAAAAATTGTAGCTATTACGGGTCAATTTATGTATGAATGTCCCCAATGTGGTAAAACATTTCGGAACATATCAAATGTAACTCGTCACATAAAGTTTTTACATGATCGCGAAAAAAACTTCAATTGTACGTTCTGTCCAAAAAATTTTAATCAAAAATCGGATTTGGTTCGTCATTTACGCACGCACACCAA